>JAODJU010000108.1:27411247-27424030 GCA_026776725.1 Gnathonemus echidnorhynchus
GATCGGAACTCGAACTTTTTAGGATTCGATCCGGAGTCCGGAACGGATTAAGTTCGAGAACCGAGGTACCACTGTATTAGTTTTCAAAATATCAGCTGTGATTTGATTGTTGTAAAGTTACTTAGAAACGTATACAAAATAATCTAGTATCGCAAGCATGAATCAGTAACTTTATCTCAAAGTCTTCACTCATGTGAACAGACCATAAATTGTCCAGTATATCAGTGGCCCCAGTAGGACAATTTTCTGAAAGCTTTTTTCATAGGTAAACAATCTACTGTTTTTGTGTGTGGGTGAAGTTCTCCCTCCTGACAGCAATACACAGTCCTACTACTGTTAATCAGAATAAACAATGCGAAACACAACATAACATTAATTTGAGATATTTTGGTGCTCTAATGCCTGCCACTTATAAAAACGACAGTAGCACATTAACTGAGCCACAGTAGTAAAATACCAGAGTAATTCTCCTATTTCCTCCTCTGATGAGCGTGAGAGCCTGTGGATCCCTGCCCCATGACAAGCCCAGCTTCAGAGCGAGCCGTCCTGACAAAGGCCGTCCTTAGTGTTCCCTGGTCTGTGAGCCCTGTGAGATGATCTGGCAGCATCCTGCAGTTGCTCTCTGGGGTGATCAACTGGGCTCATGTCAGCTTTTCTCACGTTCTTCCTATATCCTGCCTTGCAGAGGGTGGATGAGAAACTGTTGACTTTCTTCAGTTATTAAAAGTATGACATGGTTTAGAAAACCATGTTTACTATTTTAAATTGTGTGTAAGACAGTACGCTTTTGAGATGAAGAACAGACTCTTCCTTTGAAGTGGAAGCAGGGAGATGGAGAAAAAGTAAACATATTATTTTTTTTTAATCTTAAAATACCGAGTAAGTGGTTAAGAGATTGAAATGGCCTTCTTATAAATGAAAAGATGAGTATTAAATACAAAAACTTCTTAAAACATTTCACATAAATTATTATTATGACTGTCTTCACCAGTAAAACCCAGGTAAGTAGACTCTACAGTGCAATCTTTTAAATGGATAAAAACAGTGTGGCAGTACTGTACAAAATTCTAAAGGTAGATTCCCTTTGCATTAAAGGTAAACTGCATCAATAGGTGCCCAATGCTGAAAAGGCCTGACTGATTTTGTATATTTATTTTCTGGAGTACTATAGCAGTGATTTTCAACCCATGGATCACAACCCAAATGAGTTCTTAAAGGGTTGCGAGGCAGAGTTGTAAATGTAACCATTTTAAAACCAGCAAGTTCCTAGGCTGATCCACGATCAGATTTCCCAGCCCCAATCGTCGAATTAATGCATATAAATGCGTCTTCGGTCTGCAAATTCTTAGCGCAAAAGTAGTGCACACTCAACCAATCCAAGAAGTTAAGAATGCTTCATTTAAAATTCACTGGTACTCGTATATCAAACTAGATTTGTGCGATAGACATTGATTGGCAGAAATAGCAGAGTGCACTGCATGCTTGATCATAGCATTAATTTAAACCTATACTTGGGCTGCAACTGGGCTGGCATGGTAAAAATTGGATCGGTGTCCAAAAAAGGTATCAATAGATTTTTCCAAAAGGACCACTGTACTAGAGCATCCTCTATCGTTGCGGGGTGTTAGAGTAGCTTCACCACTGAGGAGATTACAAGTGAAATTTAACCTACACATTTTTTCGTCTCTCTCATGCTTATTTAGCACAAAGGTCACAGTCTCTGTTGGAGGAAAGCACACACGAAAGGGGCCTGGAACCACAAAAGCTCCCAGTCGACATGGCCCAGGAACTCGAAACCTGGTTCTTGAACTTCGGTGGGAAAGCACCTACAGCGAAGCTGCACAATTTTGGAGCGATGTGTCTTGAAATACAATCAGGTGTACATCTTCATCCATATGTTTTTGTGAAGTGGTAATAACTCAAAGTATTTGATGGATCCCATCACATTCATAAGGTTCCCTTTGCTGCCATTTGTCTGGATTTGTTTCAAAATTTTAATATTTGGATCAGTTTTGTTACCCATTTAACGCCTCTGCCAAGTTTGAAAAGGACCCATCAAATACTTTTTGAGTTATTGTGCTAACAATATGTGTGTCTGTGGTGGCAGTGGACCAGCCCCAAGACCATATGTAATCTCTGGAAAAGGTGTACAATTATACGATCACTATAGTAGGGGGTATGTAGCTCTGGTCATTTCATGGGGGGAGAGGGGGTTATCCTTTGTTTAGTGCTATATTTCATGAGAATAATTTTGCCAGCCAGTGTAAATATTTCTATGGAAACCAATCACTGCTTAAAATCACAAGCCCAGATGATTATGAACTCTTCTCCTAATGTACTTCCATGATTTCAGGGAACCTTACAGTAAAATGTATTGTACACTGCTCCAATTCATCAAGAAAGAGCCACTAAAGATGTGATGCATTTGGTAGAAAAGACAAGGCATGAAACAGAGAAATCAGTCTTGAACATCACAAATCTGAAAATGTATTCAGTTGGTAACAGCTTGAAAAATAATAACAAAACAGTGCTGAAGGTATAAAACATACTTTGTAATCTCATTAAAACTTCTCAAGGTCATTTTAATACCAAGTTAAAAACAGAAAGAAAATGGTCAGAAGTACCGATGCATTTTTGCCATCTTGTCGGCTGCACTCATTGTTTCATTACAGCCCAGATTCTCTAGCCTACCAAGCCAGAGGCTGCCATGAGGGTCCTTGTTTTTCCGAGGAGCACCAAGACCCTGCTGAAAGAGGAAGGGGCGGTTTCCACTCTCCGCCTGCACTTCCACATTCCCAGCAAGCGACTGTTAAAAATAAGCCATTGTTGCCCCAGCACAAAAGCATAGGATTCAAGGACCCGGTGCCTCGCTGTCACAAAGACAGCATTGCTGGCACGCTTTCAGGAAAAACTAATAAACACACGTTCACAACAAAATCACTTCACAGAAATGAAACAAATTCGGTTCAGTTACTCCAGGGCCATATGGAAAATCATGTTCTATACCTAGCAGCACCAGTGAAAGTCTTACATAAATAAACACATCTGCGTCTCTTCTGTAATCTGTGCATTACACAGACGCTGGTTCAAATACAGGAGGTGAACTTGGCCATCTGGCATCTAGTAGTAGTACTGCAGAGTGAATTTTTCACACAAGTACCCTCCATCTGTCTCTCTCTCTCACACAGAGAAACCAAATCATTAAATGGATACTATGCAGACTGCTCACTAGCAGCACCTGGACCAGTCCCATTTCCTTTACTTAAGGGTGATTTACACATATGTCATTTGGCTCTGAGAAAGGCAACTCTTCTAAAATACTCAGATGTTATGTATGGAGAATGGAAATTGACAGATGAACTGTTACCGAAAAATAACCCCCTCGACTAGGCACAACGAAACCACAAATTGCCTCTGTGATTGTTGATGTAAACCTCCAAGTCTCACAATCATTAATCAAAATACAAGGAAAATGTACATTCAAAAGAGCTTAGCTATAAATGGCTCAGTTAATTGTGTAACTTAATCCCGGCTGAGTGTCCAGTGAGTGGTCTGACAGGGGTTGAAGTGGAGGCCGTGTCTAAGGAAAAGGGAAACAGTGAATCACAGATTTCTTTTTTTAAACTTTCATAGTGTTTTGAGCCAATACCCACTCAATTCTCTATATCCAAAGAAGAAGATGCTGTTTAGTAAATGGTAAACTTGTAGTAGGGCTGCACAATACTGGAAACATTTCAGATATCAGGATGAAGAATTTTATTGCGATAAATACTGAGAAATTTATAAAGCAAAAAAAGCTGAAAATTTATTAAAAATAAACTATAGACAAATAGTACATATTCTCTACCATTAGTCTGTCAATTAAGTCACTGGTGTTCCTGTGAGTTGTACATACACAAAGCAGTGCCAACAAATTATTTGCTTTTGCTGAATGTAGTCTCTATGGAATCCAGAATATTTCCATACAGCGGAATGTGAATGTCTTTTGATTAACACATGCAGAGCTAATCTCAATGCAGCTGCCTATCGTGGTGTTTCGACAGAAAAATTGCACATCATGTCGGCCTAATTTGTAGCAATGCTTTTTCATGACGACCTGCTATCGGCTTTAAGCGAGGTCACATGCCGATGCGGGCAGCGCTGCGTGTTCTCAAAGCAGCGATGTCCCCCACGCAACCCTATTTGAACCCCAGTACACATTATCTTGGTACACCCACTGTGCCTGCCCAAAAAAGCTCAGGAGCTGGGGGTCCCAGACCGTGCCAGGGGTTGCGAAAGAGTCCAGACCATAGCGGCAGAATGTGGCACCTATTAATATCCCCCGACAGCTGCAGAAGAGGAGCACCGTGTCCCCTCGGGATGTGCGGCCCACAGCTGCCATCTGCACGGTCACATGATGAGCCACGGAGCGCCGACATGAGTTCAGGGAGGCCCCACCATACTAGACGGGATCTAAAACAAACAGCTAACTGGGGTTAAAACGACACACAATATCCACATGGCATGGATTGAACCAGATGCTAAGGAACTAATCCAGGTCCATTACACACTCGCTTGTTACTGGTCTGCCACAGAAAATGTTTAATAACAAAATGCAGCAACAGAAACATCTAAGAAAAAAATGTATAATATCATATGTATAATGTATTATATCTCTGTTATTATATGCACATTGGCTGTCAGTAAATTATAATGGTCATCTCAGGGAACATTTAATGCTTTTTAATGATTTAGCATTTTACAAGCTGTCAAGATACATACAAAACTATCAGAGGCGGACATTTCAGGTCCAGAAAGTAAAAATCCAAACTAGGATTTTGTTTCAACCAACCAGTTGAGTATAAAGAGTCACAGTCACAGAGTACTCAACTGGTTGGTTGAAACAAAATCCTGGTTAGGATTTTTACTTTCTGGACCTGAAATGTCCACCTCTGAAAACTATTGCCTTTCAGAAGTATTCACCATTGATTTGCTTATAACGAAATTCTTTGCTGTCCTTGAAATTGATTTGTGTTATTGGGTGTTTCATTATATGATTTTAGTTTATGATCTTATGGTGACGATAGTTGTACTGGGAGAGCTGGTTGAGCCACATAATACTGGGATGGGTAGGGAAGTGTGGATATACTGGGGATGGGGGTATGGGGTCACTATGAAAGGGAAACAGGCTAAATGCTAAACAGCAAATCTGACATTTTGGAAAGGGTCCCTTCCCCCCCATGCAAGATGACCTTGGATGGAGAACCCAATGCACAGAAGGCAAAACAAAACAAATAACAGCCATTTCATGACGATAAAGAAATACGTGTCAGATGGGCATCAGCGTCTCATCAGGCATGCCTGAGAGAAAAACATAACTCTTCAGTTTATACCATCAGCGTGCACACCTGATCTGGGGGGATCCTGGTTGCATTTCTAATTTCACTGTCTCCCTGAAGGTCTGGTACTACAACTGAGGGTCAGGCTTACCAGAATCAACAACAACAGCTAGTGATGCGCCGATCCGATATTCGGATCCATAACGGCGCAGATCCAGGCCTGTTTGACGGATCGGGTATCGGCCATACGTGACCAATCCATGCCCAGTACTTGCTTATTTAGGTTTTGGCAGCCTCTAAAAAGACAGATTTAACAGGAAATTGGAGCTATCTGTAAAAATCAAATAGATTTTAGATGTTTTTTGCATCATTCAGGTTAAATGCTAACACTGCCTCTCACCACTCAGTAAGAACTCAGCGTAAGAACATCAGATAATAGGGTGACGATTTGGAAGTATTTTACGTGTTTAACGGCAACTAGTAGCACAGCGATTCGCAATCTTTGTAAAAACAAAGTTTTGAGAGGTGGGAGTAGCGTTTATAATAATTCTGTATGCGCAAAATCCTACTAAATAAAGCGTGTGTAATTGTGCAAGACAACGCAATTAGTGTGAAAAATGCAATTCGTGATTTGGGAGTCGCTGGCTGGGGCTGTTCTGAGCACTTGCTGCAGTTTAAGGGGCTGCTATCGCAACAAAGTCTAAATTACGTTGTTGCCAGTAGGAGAAAAATTGTGGGACATTTTAAGCATTCGCCACTTGTGTATACTCTCTTTGAAAATATTGAAATTGAACTGAAAATGCCTCAAAAATGCTTAAAACAAGATTAACGCTTAAAACAAATAAGGTTGCTGTTGTTAGGGATGGGCGATCCACATTTTTTCAGTTCCAATCTGATTCTGATACACAACTTCCCATAAGGATACAGTATCTCATACAAGATCTCCTTTTACTTTAATATTTTAATACTTTATATATTATTCATATTTTCAACTAGTAAATACAGATTAAAAAAAAAAATAGGCAACCAGAAGCATACATAACGTACTGTTCCACACAGGCAATTTTCAGGAAGTGCCCCAAAACTCTCACTCCCCCATTTTAAGAGAAGTTAGGGTGTCCAAGAGCAAAACAATGGAGTCTTATTCTCATTCAAATGTCTCATTGCGAAGCAAACTTGAATCAAGACAAGACAAATGGGAAGCAGACTGCAAGGCCTCTGTCCACTTTCAGTCAGGTGAGACTGTCATCAAGTTGACGGCACTCGACTCCCGTACAGAGCTGCTCTTCTGAGGTCAGGCATGACGGGGTCATTCCATATTAATTCAATAAAATGGCCTGTGCATCAACATTTTTGATTTGCATGAAATCTGGCATGTGAATTATACTTCTGGATTTTTAATTTTTGAGAATGTATTTCTATGAGCTGTAACTTTCTTATTATTACAGCTACATGCTCAGCTGTAGCTCATTGGGGAGTGTAGTGAGTTCTTTTTCATGGGATAGCTGGAAAAATGAAATGTGCCTGGCCTGCATGACACTTCTGATAATGGGAACAAAGCTATGGAACATCTGGGTTTGAGGGACCACTTATGCCATTTGGAATCTGTACTGAAGCGTCTTTTCTGTCTACTTAATTTTATTCTTACTTTTCTCAGAAGAAATTAGACTTTCACATGAGTCCAAGTTTCTTCAAAAATGATGACACCAAAACTATTTGGAAATTTGCCATATTTAAATGGAATGATCCGGAGGTAACCACACATTTGGAACTACGGCCTTCCTTCCGGCCTTTCATAGCTTTGCACCTGGATGATGGAGGTGGATAGTTTGGGTCCAGAAAATAAAAATCCAGACCAACATTTTGTTTCAACCAACTAGTTGAGTACTCTGTGACTGTTACTCTTTATACTCACCTATTTAGCTGAAACAAAATCTTGGTCTGGACTTTTAATCTCTGGAGCTGAACTATCCATCTCTGACGCATGCAATTCCCTGTCTGTCATTCCAATATTACTGTGTCTTCTCTGCATCACCCTCAAATGCATACCAGTTCACACACCTCAGAATCGTCCAGTCAAACTTCATTCTATAACAACACTTAAGTGGAATTTCTTGGGTTTACCCCAATTAGGCAATACTTGTTTACACAAGTAATACTCCACAGCCACAGTTTCTTACCTTTCCATAGTATGACTTCACTGAAAACCAGCATGTTTGTTAAGGACCGAAACAAGCAGCATAATTTCTTTTCTCTGTGAACAGGTGTCTGTTGCATGACATCTACTGGTATTGTGTGCCCCCCTCCCCACCTTGCTCTCCACTCAATGATGTTGTTTATATTACAATAGTAGCTGATGATGTGAGCTCATGATTTGAGACATGCGTGTGACAAAACACTGCATGGCAAGACTCGGCATGCCAGCCATCCATGCAGATTAACCTGCTGGCATCCACTGGAATGACTGTACCAGTTACACTGAGCACCCCACGTCAATAACGCACCATTTGCTGGGACAAAATCACATTTGCTTCCAGCATTCTGAAGGTAACTCTGATTTACAACTCATTCAAAGGTATATGGTTTATTTCTATTGGAAACTCCCTAGACAATGGTACGCAGAGTAGTTGGTTATCTGCTTTGGACCTTGGTATGTACTACAAGTGTTAGCTTCAACTTGCTGCAGTCTCTTATCTGGTTTGGATGGTACTTACTTATCTCCTCTACTTCTGATCTAGGAGCACTGGATACTATTAAGGGTCTTATGTCATCGACATATGAGACACATTTATTTAACAGACCCAGAACACAAAGAGGTTCCACATTCTAAGTACTGGGCCATTTGGAATCGCAGTCATTTCAGTCTTGATTTTCTCATAAGAAATTCAGCTTTTGCATAAGTATAATATTTTAATTTCTTAGCTACTATGATTTCCAATACAAGTATTTCCTGTGCGTACAATAATTCTGTATGCGCAAAATTTCTTTCTGCATTCTTATTTTTCCAGTTTAAGTTTTAAAAATGCCTTATTGTTTATTTATTTTGCACCTTTTATACACTATGTTTTTGTCTTTTAATTTTCTTTGAAAATCGTATGCCTCATATTCCAACATCTTCCTTTTAACTTGCCCATATCTATGGTGTACTGAGGGAAACGCTGCCAAATACAACTAGAGATTTTCCCCATCTACTGCTAAAAAGCGTTCCACCTTAACATAATATATAGGAATTAAGCCTGTAGTCCATCAATAACTTAATAGTTTCAAAGTGTCCAACTAATCTATCCTCTTTACAACTGATCAAGTATACATACATTAGTTTTGACTTGGAGGTTTACACAAGGTAAAGCTCCGTAAAATAAGACTGAAAAGATTTCAGATCATAGAAAATTAACTCGACCCTGCAATTTACACCTCAGACGAACACATACAGGTGAACCAGTTTGCAGTGGTTAAAATAAATGTAAGGCGAGTGATATGCTATGCACTGTTGGTATTGCGGGACTTTAACAATGCATTTAAATAATTCCCACCATATTTAACCTAATTAATACCCTATAGCATTTACACGAAACATCGCTTTATATTGACAGGTTTTGTGGGAACTGATTTATGGATTGTTCATCCACTAAAACTGTTTGCATATTTATTAAAGAAACTGTTTTTGTACCATGAAAGTCATAAACAACTCGAATGTAAGCACAAGGTTTAAAAGCACATTAACCTACCTTAAAATATTTAGGAGTCAGTCCGATGACAATTCTTTTGTTTTTACGTCTTCCTTACATTTTTTATACGGAACTCGAGGCGGTCACCTCCCCGAACCTCCTCTAGCCGAGGCAGAACAGCCTTCAGTCACAGTTTCTTAAAAAAAAAAAAAAAAAAAAAAAAAAAAAAACTCCCGAAAACGCTACACTCTTCTCAAATTTTCATCCATAACATTTCCTTCAAAAGATATTTTAAAACCGTGTCATATTTGGGAGAATCGTTTTAAAAGCCACACGCATAAATCGTTGCACGTGAATGGAAAAAAGTATAAATAGTTCACCTGCAGCGTTTCACTGATTTCAGACGTGCAGAGCCGTACTGAACAGCCCTGCTCTCGTCAGTACCAACATCAGCTCTCCGATATCTAATGCACACGTATTTACTGCACTGCACGATATCCAGGCTGTAGCTGCCATGCACGGCTTCGTGACCCTGCTCTGCAGGCGAGGTTAGCGTGTGTTTCTCGTAGGCGGCCAGTTCGCGTCCAGCGGCGTCTCGCTCCCGCGAGCACTGACTGCGGACGGACGCGCTCCGGCGGCGCACTCAGCTTGAAGCTCATGGTGCCTCCAAGACTGCTTCAGTGTACAATCCGAGGCGGGTCTAAGGTGATCATGCTCAAGGCGTGATTTATATATTATACTTCCATTAATATTATTTGAAAATGTATTAAAGAAATTTGTTTTTCTTCCATGAAAGTTATAAACAACTATTAAAATAAATATTAAAAAACAAATATTAGCACAAGGTTTCCTGGAAATACCACGGCATTAATTAGGTTGAATATGGTGGGAATTATTTAAATGCAAAAAAGTTCCGCATTACCAACAATATAATCTCACTTGTTTTACATTTAATTTTAACCACTGCAGACTGGTTCACCTGTAAATTACAGTGTCAAGTGAGGTAATTTTATATGTTTTGAAATCTTTTGAGTCTTACGTTATACGGGTTTTTACCGCGTGCAAACCTCCAAGACAAAATTCATGTAGGCCTATATACTCTGTCGCTAATAGAAGAGAATAGTACATCATTATTCACTATATATGTGTATTAGATGGCCATTGCTAATTTGAAAATTGTTATGCGTCATATTCCAGTGAGGCAGCGTTAAAATACTTCCAATACAACCAAGTAAACAAGAAAACAAACCCAGTTTTTTTACCCCAAGTTTAATGTTGACATCTCACGACTGCTTAAAATGCTCCTTTATGTAATTTCTTATATTTTTTGTGACCGTACTATACTATAACAAAATAATTTATACTTCTTAAAAACGATCACACCTGATAAGTTTCATATTTTACAGTAACATTTAAGGCAGAAAACATATTGCAACAAAATATGATTCGCAGTTGGTACTGTATTTATCATGATCCCTTTAAGTACAAAATAAATATTTTTACGGCGTTTTAGGTCGACTGCGATTAGTATTTTTAGTGTTTTACGGATAATGTATTTTTTCCTTCCTGTGGCTGAAGAAAATGCATGTATTCCATCCATATATCTTTCATAACCGTTTAGCGAAGTGCAGGGCACGTTGGACCTACGTGTAGCTTAATCATGGACAGGAGACATTGTAGACGGAATGGATACATGAATTTTTCCTATTAAATCTGTAATTCATTAGTCCAGCTAGTTATACATAAATAGTTATACATTATTAGCATCATGCAACTGCCACTCCACGATCATAACATTCCCAGTTGAGTTAAACGTCAATTTAACATAAGTGACCTGTCTTTGCCAAAAGGGTGTGTGTATTTGTGTGTTTAGAGGATTTGGGATATATTTAGATTTTTTTATTTATTTTGTCTAAAGCGACGTACAAACGCACGTGAGCCAAATGGCACATACCTTACCAACTTCGTAGGTTTGACGACAAAAAGGAAAAGAACGCTCCCTGCTGGATATTTAATGTCAACTCATAATATTTATAGTACATATTACAAATGGAAATGAGATAGAAAGTGGTGCAAATTAATAAAGAGATATGTAAGAAATGTATATTTATTAAGAGGGATGTATATTTTAGTATATGTGCTGTGTGTAGCTGTACATTGACAGGTAGTATGTTGTAGTTGGTTTAAAATGCTGTGCAGTTGTGTTTTGTGTCTGGGGTAAGTGTGAGCTAACTGGCCGGTGCCATTGTAGTCAGAAATGACTTTTTAGCACACCATAGTATAACAAGCCAGTGAACAACAATGATCCAAGATAGCACCCCATTGAGCAGATGGGCAGAATTGTTCATGATGTTCTCCAATTTTGCCACCATCTTCTACTCTGAAAGTCCTTCAGGGGTCCAAGGCCCCTACTCTTGAAATAGAGCCACTTTTCCTAATGACTCAATGTTCAGTCACATGTGGCAGTCACATGCCAGTTCAACTGATCTTGCCCAGTAGATAACAGTATAGAGAAGTACATTGGTTTCTGTGGTGTGGTAAAACATCTTCATACTTGCTACATATGTTACTGTACGAGTCCCACCCAGATCATTTCCTTCCCCTGAATGGTGATCATACTTCTTACTGTGCATAACCCATGGAACACGTGTGTGTAAAAAGGTCTTCACACTGCATAACCTCATGTCATCACACCAAAGCAAACCCATCACGATACATGTGTAATTATATTCACAGATTATTTCTGCACAATGTTTCAGTACAGTTCATGGGTAATCAAATTCCAGATTTGCACATACTTGATTATATGCGTCCGACACAAGGTTACTCATTAACTTTTGTAGACTTTAGTCTACACTTAAGAGAGAAAGGACATCACACAGAAATACAAGACTTCACGAACAGATTTTTAAGGTAAGAAATTTTAGAGTAAAATTGTGTAAAATAATCCAAAAGATAACAGTAGGCCTGCGTCGGTAATGATGATGTGGACCAACTTGACCATACAATATATATTTAATCAATAGATTAAATTTGTAGTGACAAAACTAGAAAATCAAAATCAGCATCTGGAAATAGTCTTCTGAAGGGTGTTTTATCTGGTATAACAAATGTTGGATTCAAGCTCTTAAATGTTGAAATCTATATAACTGAATGACCTACCATTAAAGATGAATTACTCTATGCCTGAATTAAATATATTTGAATAGAATTACATAGGCCATGTAGTCCGAAACACGCAAAGCACTGCATGGGGTGAAAGTGACAGTTCAGCTCATCCTGTAGACTGGAGTGTGTCCGTAGCCAGAAACATCATTTTAGTGCTACTAGCATATAGACCACTATGCCAAGTAATTAAATACTCAAATAATAAAAATTTCCAGAAATATTGTATATTCCCCTCTGCCCACAGATTTATAGCCTAAGCATAAACCTAATTTCAGATCGACACGGATGAAAGATGAACGACATTTATGAGAATGACAATGACATTTCATTCCCAGTCAAGGTAAGCTGGCAGTTTCCTCCTTAAGGACAGAAAGTTTCCACTGTAACTGATTGCTCCCATACTGTACATGAATCCTTAGTGAGTCTTAACTCCTCCATAACTGTGTGTAACAATATGCGATCAATTACAGTTTGTCGGTCGCATAGAAGTTGTCCGACCTGTGGGATTACAACTTCTAAGTGAGGCACTGGCCAGTTTGAAGGTAAAATACCATTACACAGGAAAACAAGCTGTGTATATCTTACATGTCATTAACTTTTTCTGAATCAGTTTTTGATGCTGATTTCGA
>JAODJU010000108.1:27444212-27454818 GCA_026776725.1 Gnathonemus echidnorhynchus
CCTACGGCCAATCGCACGGTGACTTTCACTGGGGCCTACGGCCAATCGCACGGTGACTTTCACTGGGGCCTACGGCCAATCGCACGGTGACTTTCACTGGGGCCTACGGCCGCATGCCCAGGACAGCGCTGCCCAGATGGGCTGCAGCTCTCACCTGCTCCCTGTTTCAGCAGATCAGCTGCTGTGCTCATGTTGCTGGTCGTCTGCACCTCCTGGATTTCACCGACAAGCTCTGCAGCACCGAGACACACACCCATTATTCCTACAGCTAACTAAACAAAATGCAAGTTTTGGCATTTTTAGTTTTTCGATTGCAGTTACAGATCTTAATAAAACTGTCCCATGTGGGGACAGAAGAAATGGGCCCCTCACATCTTACAGTATACACATTCGGCGTGTGGCTCATGCAGTGGTTTGAGGATGCAGTGGATCACCTTTCTCAGGGATGCGCAGGGTGCAGGGCAGCGACATGGGGGTGATGGAGTGCTGATACACCAGGGCCGACAGGCTCCCTGCAGCACACAACATGCATCAGGGACACTGCATGGAATCTGTATGCCTGCCTGAGAGAAGCTACAGAGCCGCGTCTACGTCTGGCCTCACAAACTCGCCGAGGAGAAACGGCACAGTTAATGCAGATCTCACCGAAGTAGGGCTCGTTCTGGCAGCCCTTGATCTTCACGCCCCGGGAACCGGTCTCAATCAGGAAATGCCTGACCAGCTGCTCCAGAGGGTCACCTGCCAATGACAGGGGAGGTTGACAGTCACATGATAAGATCCGCGCGATGGAGAAGCGTTCCAGAAACATCCCCGCCCGTCATTACTCAGCCACAGCGTACCTTTGCTGCCGTGGCTGCTGGTGTTGGGGGGCGGGGTGGCCACCTTCAGCGCCAGGCCGTAGGCTCCCTGGAAGGAGTTGCTGTCGCGGATGAGGAAAGAGCCGGGTTCCTTTTCCTTCAGCACGGCAATTGCTACCCAGACCGGAGTGAAAGAAAAGGAGGAATGAAATCACTGTTCACTTCCGGTTCAAGACAATGCCTGAAATTCAACAGGTTATATAACAGGCAGCAAATGAAAAGAAAAGCTGAAGAACTTCATAGTTCAGGACACCAGGGAGAGAGATGAGGTAGGTCTCCAAAACTCTAATATCCTTTACTCTTTAATACTCTTATTTTTCTATTGGAAAAACCCTAATCCTAACAATGACAACCTTAAGCCTTACCCAGCCCTAACCTTAAACATAACCAAATTACAAGACATTTAAAAATTTTTTGATTTCAGTCATATAATATATACATAATCCACACACACACACGCACTCGTGATCTGTCTTTGTGCTGCTTTGCGTCTGTTACCTTGGTCCCTGGAGATGCCGGGCTTATACCAGAATCGGGAGCTGTCCTGGACAAACTTGACGCTCACGCGATTCTCTGCTTCACTGGTGGACATGGGCAGCCCATCAGCTGCTCCTGCAGGGGGCGCCACCTCCCCAACTGATGGAGAGAAGGTGACATGGTGTGGGGCCCCTGAAGTGGGAGGCTGGGCCCCAGAGGTATTGCTGGAGGTCCTCAGGGTGGAGAACCTGCTGTCGGACGAGGCCGGCAGGGCGGAGAGCCGGCGCTTCTCGGGTAGCGGGGGCTGGGCCGGGCCGGGGGCCGGGGGAATGGTGACGGCCGTGTAGCCCGTGTATGGCACGGCCGGGATGCAGGCTGGGTAGTAGCTGTTAGACAGGGGGAAGGTGGGCGTGCACTGGCCTTCCGGAGGCGGTGAGGAGGAACAGGGCTGCAGGTGCCCAGTGGCGTCGGCTCCCAGCATCAGTTTCCGGCTCATGGTGGCAAAACCAGGCACCGGAGGCTCGCTGGAGGGGGGGCGCTGAGGGGACGAGGGAGCCGAGCTTTGGCTGGAGCCGGGCCTGGGAGAGCCTGAGGGAGGACTGGGGCCCGATGGGCTGGTCTGGGCTGCCTGGCAGTGCTGTGTCGGTGAACTCGGTGGATGGATGGAACCCGGAGAGCTCT
Source organism: Gnathonemus echidnorhynchus (assembly GCA_026776725.1). NCBI lineage: Eukaryota > Metazoa > Chordata > Actinopteri > Osteoglossiformes > Mormyridae > Gnathonemus > Gnathonemus echidnorhynchus. Next base: position 27,446,228 of record JAODJU010000108.1, read on the forward strand.
GGGGAGTAGCCTGGACGGCGGAGGGAGGCGCAGTGGCCCGGCTGGGGGAGCTGCGGGGAGGAGCGACGCAGGGCTCAGCAGGCGGCTTGGGCTCCGCAGGAGGGGCGGGCCGCTGCTCCAGGCTCGCATTGCAGGGTGGTGGGCTTTGCTGTGGCCCCGCAGGGGGGCCGAGGGGCACTTGGGGGGTTGCCACTGTCCCATGTTGGCGAGGGGACGGCACAGGGACGGCACTGTCCTCTGTCACACACAGGTCTGTCTCCCTGAGGCTGGGGCTGCAACAGTCAAAGCAGAGAGGAGAAGCACTGAGGAAGACAGACTCCTCACCTCTGCATACTACGAATGGGGGCTTAACCACCCATAATTTACGTACTAGTTACATACAGTATGATTTAATTTTGTCAGAAATATTGATAACGGACAAAAAAGGCATATGTACCTCTGCTGTATGCACAAAGGACTGCTCGTGTGGACAGGGGTAGGTGCCTCAGAGAGGTCAGAGGTCATGGAGCAAACGGCTGGCGGCTCTCGGTGCGGTCGCCTCAGGGAACCCTGGGAAATGTGGTCCCGCCAGACCAGGCCATCCACCATGCCTCCCGGGGCCTCCACTGCAGAGAAACGAGAGGTGGAGCTTGAGAAGCTGGGGGTCCCCAGTGCTATTTCTACATACAAACACATTCATGTGGTGAAGATCCATCCATGGAAAAGGGGCACAGTGAGCGGGTGCCAGATAAAAACACGTATGTGTGAATGTCCTCCCATCTCAGATACAATTAAAGGTTGCGTGCTGGTCAACTGACCTGTCTGCCTTTCTGGGGGGCCGTCGGGGGAGGTGGTGCTGTGGGAGCAGGTGGAGATGCTCGCTGTGGGCGGGGGCAACGGCGAGGTGGACTCTGACTGGTAGCCGGAAGCGTAGCCCCGGCTCTCAGAGGGGGACGGCTGGTAGGGAGAGCAGGGGCAGGCCTGGCGGGGTGTCTGGTAGCCACTGCTGCTGCTGCTGTACTTCAGCTCCGGGTGGGTGTGGCCATGGGAACGAGAGGACTCGGGGTAGGCGGGGTGGCCTGAAGGCAGCGGGTCGAAGGTGAAAGCTTGCAGGTCGTGGCCTTGGGGCGAGTGCCGAGGGCCGTAAGGGGGCATGGCAGATCTGCGGTGCCAGTATTCGGCCTCTCTGTCACGCTCCCACTGGATCTCTGCCTCCCGGTCCCAGTGCAGTGGCACCTCCCGGGCCCGCCTCAGCCCCGCCTCCCTGTGCAGCCCCGCCTCCCTGTGCAGCCCCGCCTCCCTGTGCAGCTCCGCCTCCCTGTGCAGCTCCGCCTCCCGCCCCCAGGGCAGCGTGTGGAAGGCGCCGATGGCGGCCACAGACTCGTCCCTGCGGCAGCAGCAGTCCCGGCACGGGCACCCCGGGGAAGGCACGGGGTCCAGCATGAGCAGCTCACGGTAGGGGCTGGCAGTCCCTGGGGGGTATGGCCCGAAGTCATCACCCCGGCATAGCAGCCGGCCAGGAGGAGGGAGGGTGTGGCTATGGGGGGGCAGGTCCTGCACCGGGTAGGGGCACAGGTGCCGGGCAAGGCCCTCGGGGAATGGCCGGTGTAGATAATGCGGGGGACCCGGCGGGCGCTCCCACAGCAGGTCAGCAGGGGGCAGCACTTGATGAGAATGGCTGCTGTGGTGCTGGTACACCTCCACCAGGGGCGGGGCCATTCCGGCCAGGGAAGAGGAGCCAGGGTGCCCATTGGACACGCTGGTGCGCTCCAGGCAGCAGCCATTGGCTAAAGGGAGGGGCCTCTGACAGCTGGGTTCAGGGCAGCGCTGGGAGCGGTAGCCCACGCGGCAGGAGCAGGAGCGGCCGAGTCGTACGGGCGCCACCGTCGCTGGGGGGGTGTCCCCGTCGTCCAAGATGGCGGTCTCCCTCTCCCGCTCCCGGCCCCCCTCAATGCCCCCCAGCAGGCGGTCGAGCTCCTCGCGCTCCTGCCGCGTGGGGGGAGGGGCCCGCACCAGCTCGTCCGGATGCTCCGTAGGGGCGGTCGAGCGGCCGGAGTCAGAGCTGAGGGACAGCAGTTGGCTGTGCTTCTCCTCGCTAACGCCCAGGGGGCTCCCGTTGGTGGAGGTCAGCGAGCCCGAGCCTGGGCCCCTGCGCTTCTTCACCTGGGCATACAGGCTGCCGTCCAGGGGTCCACGAGTGTGCCCGATGTCTGAAAGGTAGGGGGGGGATTCGGGGGTCACCGGCTGGAAGGACCCTGAGGCTCTTAATGAGAGCTGAGCCCTGAAGCAGCAAGTTTACCTTCCAGGCTGCCCTGGTGGTGCTGGTTCAGGTTCTCGTAGGAGTCCCAGCGGACCACAGGGTCATTCGTGTTGTAGTCCACAGTGACCGCAGGGTCATTCCGCTGGTATTCACGGCCTGCCAGGCACACAGACACACACACGCAGAATGAGTTCTCAGGGGACTGGGGAGGGACCAAAAAACTGACCATGAAAAGATGCCGTTGGGATGGCAGCCAGGAATTACCTGGACAATTGTTATATTCACATTTTAACTTTGGAAATAAATGTACATTTTTATTATAACACTAGACTACTTGCTAATAAAAAATGCTGACAAAAATGGCAATAATTTTAGGACGGCCCCATCAACCTCAATCTCTAAAATCTCTCCCTGGCTCTCCAAAAATAATCAGCATTAATGGCCCAACCGTAAATTCCCCAATGATAAAGTTCCCCAAGTTCCCATAATACATTTCACCGACCAGACGCTGGCTGCTACCGAGAGGCGAAGACTGGTGATGAAAAAAATATAAACTTTATTATAGAATATTCAGAAAATCATCTCGCGCCCCATAGACTGAGAATCACTGAACTGTACAGTGTTTTTGGCAAGACTGAAAAACATCCAGAGAATATGTTTAGATGACAGGCAGCTGTGTTAAGATGGATTCTGCAGTCACCTCCTACAGATGCTGCTTCAGCTTTGGAGTGATTTGTCTGATGTATATCAGCTACAGATTTACATCCATATAATGTTTTTGCGAAGTGGTAATAAGATCCAAATAAAGTAAATAGAGTAATAAGATTGAACAGAATTATCCTGTTCAGTGCGTCAAGCATCATCTGCAGTTACTCTACATAGTTTCATGTTATCATGATCAAGTGTCTGAAGCTGCCCTTCTTTTTGCCGTCACTATGTGATGTTGCTTCAGTCATGGTGCGTTTTTTCTAAAAATTTGATCAGCATCAATTGGTCATGCATACAAAGCTGCTGTACAGTTTGAAAAAGATCCATCACATACTTTATGAGTTAAGGGGCGAAAGGGGTTAAGTGTCAGAAACAGTGATTTTCTTTGCTGTCACTAAGCGACACTGCTTCAATTTTGGGGCGATCTGTTTCAAAATTTGATCAGTTCCATTTTGTCCGCCAGACAATGTGTCTGCAAAGTTTGAAAAAGATCTATCAAATTACTTTCTGAGCCCAAAACCATACGTAATACCCGTCTGGGGACTACAGTGAAGTAGCAGAACCACACCTTTGATCTTCTCAGGTCCAGAGGAGAACACAAACTCCACGGTAGCATCAGGGGGAAATCTGTCATCTTTAGAGAGAAGATGCAAGTAAGCTTTTCCAGAAGAGAGATGCAACTAGAACAATTTCATTTCATTGGGAGAGTCTTTGTTTTTATTGTCCCTTCCCCCCCACTGGGGTACCAGTGCAGGCTTTGTCCAGCTCCCCCTTGCCAAACCACAGCTGAGCCCCATGGATGGTGCAGGTGTGGAACTGCAGCCGGAAAACCGTTTCCCTCTCTGCACCGTGGGAATGACGGTGGTAGCACTTCACCTGGAGGAGGGGGGCAGACAAGGAGCAGGATGAGGGGGGTTCACAAGGGTCTGCTGGTGACGTTCAAGATGGGCGTTCCTGCTCACCATGATGTCGCCTTTCAGCAGCAGTGCCGGCTCGATGGTCACGCACAGCCTCCGGCCTCCAGAACCCTGTAGGTCGCTGCGGACAGTGAGCAAACGCACGCCGTTACACCTCGATTCAGCCAGCGTGGGCTGGTTTGGCACACAGCCACCATAAGGGGGGAGTCATTAAGAGTCAGGGGGGCGGGGCATGGTTTGCGCTGTGCTTACTAGATTCCTGAGGTGTAGACCAGCTGCATGGACTGATAGATCTTGAGGAAGGGGAAGTAACCTGAATGGGTGAGCAAAAAAGAGAAAGAGAGAGAGAGAGAGAGAGGGGAGATGGAGTGAGACGGAGATAGAGGCATGGGGAGGCGGAGCTGTGAAGGACAGGAATGTGCTGACGGTTCCTCTCCTCCTCACTTGGTTCTGATTAAAGATAACGAAGGGGAGGCTGTGACACAAAGTCCAACTATTCATGGAGGCGGCACGTGTCAGACACAAACAGAGGGTGTTTCTCAATATGCATACTTGACCCTCCATCTTCCATTACCGAAGCCCAGTTCCAATTCTCAAGTACAGAACTACAGAGGACGGTAAAAACGCCAGGATGTCGTCCTTCCCCACTCCAAATATCAAGGATACATCGGTTGCAGCCTCACCGAATGAGACCAGTCCCATGATTCACTGCGTACCCAAGTTCCTTCTTCTTGGGCAAGCTAGCAAGACCAGTCCTGCCAAGACCACGAGTACGGCCTTTGCGTTCTTGGTATTGAGAAACACCCAGAGACTCACAGAGACACACATGCAGCATGCAGAGATGCCACGAGGCTGTACCTCCTCCAGCCTGGAAGTTGGGCAGGGTGGGGATAAGGACCTGGTGCAGAAACAGGGGGCTGCTGTTCATCTTAATGGCCCCAGACAGAAGTCCCCCAAAGTAGTAGATATACCTAGAGACAGAAGGAAAAACAGTGAGGTGGGAGAACAGTACCAGGGGCCAGTCTGCAGGTTCCGCTACACTGAATAAACTCAAGGATCTGGGTGCTTATACCTGTTCTGGGATGGCTGCAGTGAGGGTGACACCTTGTCCTCACAGAACTTCCTCATGGCCAGCGTGCTTAACGCCTGGTCAGCTCTGAGCAGATGACAAACACACAGCGAGGTGTGAGCAGTGTGCCTGCAGGGGACACCCAACAGCACTGGCAGAGTGACCCCCACTGGGGGGGAGGAGGGGGGGGGGGTTGGGAGGTTACCCGGCAGAGATCTTGCTGTAATGCATGTAAGCTGCGATGATCACACCTGTCTTGCCCTTGTTCCCCTAAGAAAGAGGAGATAGATTTACGTCTCCACTGGTCACAGTGAAAGCTGGAGACACCGAGATCATGTATTTACAGCCATGTTTGTCTGACAGCAGCTTAAAAAACACCTGTGGAGCCTGATGCTCATACAAATGCGGCAGAACGGTCTGACTCAAAAGGGGGCCAACGGTCACCCCCACGAGACCCGCTGGGCCCTGACCTTGCAGTGCAGGACAACCACATGCTGGGGGTCGGAGGTCAGCCAGGTCTCCATGGCTTTGCACATGGCACAGATTTTGTCCAAGGGAGGCGCATGAAGGTCAGGCCAGCCAAAATCATGGACCTGGATGATCACAGAGGGGAAGATTAGCCCAATAACACTTGAGATATTTGTATATTCCCTGATTTATTCCACCATGTGACACTGTGCAGCAAGTGGTGAGAGGATGGCTGAGAATGAGACAGACAGGTGACGTGCAGATGATGAAAGCGTATGGTAAACTGCAAAAAGATGGCAGGACACATGCAAGGGCGAAGGTGAGCCGGCGGGAAGGAATGCGCACCTTCGGATTGAGCCGCATGATGTCATGCCGTTGCTCGGACAAGTTGAGGAGCTGGTGGGGGGAAGGGGGAACAGTAAAAATCACTGGATCACTGGACTGCTCAGGTGACCAAGGCAACAAAGACATTCCACCTTCACAGCTCTTAGATCCAGACTCCTCATAGAACCTAACTACACAGAACTGCTTTGTGTCACTGCAGCCCAAAACCGGGCTTGCTACTTGTGGAGATATCAAACGAACACTGACCAGAAACTTGTCCTGATGCTTGGACTTCAGCATGGCAGCCACCTCCTTCAGGTTGGCCCGGTAGCGCTGTTCCTCCAGCAGAGGGGGAAAGAAGACAGAGATGATCCTCTCGGTGATGTAGGTCAGGTCGAAGTCGTAGTGCCTCTCCATGACGCGATCCATCACACGGTCCACGCTGAAGCTCCTACAGGCCAAGGGAGATAAGGCTGTCAGGGCCCATGGCCCACCAGCAAGGAATGGGCCTCCACTACTCCTGTCCCACCATGCCGTTATCCAGCTGAGGTGAATCATGTGGCCCAGGCACCAGGGTTAAGTAGTGTCAGATGGGTGAACTTCTGAAGGAAGCGAAGCAATAGCATGCTTCGTTATCTAGGCTCTGGGTCTTAAGGAATCTGGATCCCTTAGATCTGACACAGAGCTAAGGCTGAGATAACAAACTCCTGCTACAGAGGATGGTTTAGGGGGAATCGGAATCAGAGAGAAGATCAGGTCCATCAGAGAGAGGGGTTTCCTCACCACTCCACCCAGGGGCAGATAGACAACACGGAATGATGTCAACAAACATAAATTAAAGTTAATTTTTGACAATGAAACACTTTCAAACTTCATTCCAAAAGAGGAGGGGGAGTGACCAGTAGAGGGTGATGCTGAGACAGAAGAGAAGAACGTCGCTACCTGGGAAGGGTACTCCGCTGTTTGGTGTACGTCAGAGACTTTGTAGAGCCCTATGGGCAAAGGCAGGAGTAATGCTTCATTAGTTTAGACACTCGACCACACAATTATATGCAGGCACAAAGTGCTTATTTACTGTAAGTTTAAGAACAGTGTCACATTTAGGACTCTGGGACAATGGACATTTGGTCAGCTGATCTTGTAATAAAAAAGAGAGAACAGAGATGGGTGGGGGGGGGGGGCAGCTCACCAGGTGCTGGATGTGCCTGGAAGGAGCCGTCCCTCTCCTCTGCTGCAGGTGACAAAGGGGGACAAACTGCTTGCCAGGGTGACTCTAACACAGCAGAAAACCAACATGGAGGCAACAAGGATGCGAGTGATACTCACCAGGTCAGAGGTGGGAGCAGGGATGCAGGAGGAAGTCACCTACAACAGAAATAAAACACACCTTCAAATTCTCCAGAGTGTGAAATTCTCCATTTGCCCCCTGACCCCCCCATCAGCACCTTCCAAAAGCACAAGACTCTGATGTCACCTGCCCCTTGCACATTGTGCGGCTTGAAGCTCATTGCTGCCTCACATTATGGAGCTTGAAGCTCATTGCTGCCTCACATTATGGAGTTTGAAGCTCATCACTGCCTCACGTTATAAAGCTTGAAGCTCATTGCTGCCTCACATTGTGCGGCTGGGAGCCCATCGCCGCCTCACATAGTGCGGCCCGGAACCCATCACTGCCTCACATTATGTGGCCTGGAACCCATCACTGCCTCACACTGTGTGGCCTGGATCCCATTACTGCCTCACATTGCGCAGCTTGGAGCTCATCACCGCCTTACATTATGTAGCTTGAAGGCCATCGCTGCCTCACATTGTTTGCATTGCTCCGCATGCCTGTCTCACTGAAAGCAGATGCAGATTAGGCAGAACCCTACTTTCGCCCCCCTTCCCAAAATTTCCAGCTATGGCACTCAGCTGTGCGCAGACACGGGCCAAGCCAAGCCAGCAATGCACCCAGGCATGTGACCTCTAACCTTTGACCCCTTCTCACGAAGGATCGAGGCGGTATGGCATCCCCCCAGCCCCCCCATACACTCTGTTGCAGTGAGCATGTCTGTCTATATCTGTACAGTAGTATACAGATTTTTAACTTTCTGTCAGCATTCTAACGCCTGTTTGGAGTGTTTAGCCAGAGGAAAGGGCAGTGATTTGTATGTCTTATAGTATGAAGCAGGAAAGTTGCTGAAGTTGGTGGGTGTGGGATTTAGGTGGGTCCCCTCTTACTCATACACAAAGTGCCAAAACAAAAGAAATGTCCGGTTTCTCACAGTCCTGACCTCACAGGACCAGGACAGGCAGCACTGCAATGCAAGGCCACACAGCTCAGCAGCAAACTCCGTGATGTTTTGTTTATTGAATACTAGACATATGGGATAAGGATAAGGGAGACACATTTCACAGACGCAGAGAAGCACTGCACCCCACACTGCACCCCGCACTGCACCCCGCACTGCACCTCATCACCCCTCCCGCTGTGAGTCTGGCTTACAGAGGCACAGCGCGCTTGTTTCCATTTACATGATATTTTCTGGTCGTTCATTTCAGCAGCTGCCAAGCTTATAATGTTGCATAAACTAGGAGAAGGAAAAAAAAAAAGTTTGAATGCACCATTCAGTAAAAGCCAACCCCAGAGCTGGGGGGGTCAGACCAGGAGCAGAGGGGAGGTGGCTCCGGAGAGGCGAGCGCATTCGCTACTTTTCTCCGCTGCTGTTCTGCTCCCCCTCTCAGGCTCCCTCCCCTCTAAACAGACGTCTTTCCCCCCCCCCCCAGCAAGGGGGCCTGCGGTGGGGGGGGGCGCAACGCCAGAACAAACACACCAAATTCCCTCTCCTGGACCGGCGCTTACGCACACTTCCTGCCAGCACCCCCC
>JAODJU010000108.1:27459857-27475645 GCA_026776725.1 Gnathonemus echidnorhynchus
TGGAGAGACATGCTCCGGTGTATAGCGGTGAGAAACTCTCTGGTGTATGGTAGTGAGAAACACTTCTGGGTACGGTGGAGAGACATGCTCCGGTGTATAGCGGTGAGAAACTCTCTGGTGTATGGTAGTGAGAAACACTTCTGGGTACGGTGTGGTGTGAAACACTCCCGCATACACTGGATGTACAGCACTGTCTCTGCTATAACACTGCAGCCTCTTCTCCTGCCTCCTAGCCACCCCACATGGAAACCCTCTGTCAACATACTACAAAAAAAAATGTTGCCCATGACTCGTCCATGTTTGCATTTTTTCCTGGAGGCCGGGCTGCAGGATGTTGACCCAGTAACTGCAGAGAGACATTCTGCCCCACCCCCCCCCCACCCCCAGAACATGTGTGTGGTGCAATAAGCCTTACCTTAACTTCACATTTCTTGTGAGTGGCTGTTTTGCACACTGTGGGGAGACAATGGGAGAGAGGGACAGGCCATTAATGACTGATTGTCAGCCAGACCCAGATATGTAGGTAGGGGCCGACCTACTAAGCCCAAGAGATCAATGTAGCGTGGGGGAGTTTGTGCAGTGGCTGGTGTTTACAGTGATGCTCAGTTTAGACTGGGATAAATTAAGAGGTTAGCTATGCGGAGTGGGCCGTGAGCTACAGCAAGACCAGGCTGGGTATGAGACAGGAAGTGAGGTGTCGAGCCTGTTGGGGGCGCTCACCTCTGCAGAAGGAGCCCAGGCTGTCGATGGTCTGCCTGCATACCCCACACTGGCGTTTCTTCTTGAAAGTCTTCTCTTTGAAGATGTGCGCCTCCCCCTTTCCCACCTGGAGACACAGGAAGGAGCAGATACACTGAGAAAACTCCGCCAGCTACAAACACACACACGCACACACACGCAGGTTTGTAATTATATCTTTGTGGGGACTCTCCATTCACTTCTATGGGGAAAACTCTAATTCCAATATGACGACCTTAACCTCTACCCAGCCCTAACCTTAACCACAAGTAACCAAACTAAATACGAGACTTTTAGCATTTTTACTTCTTTTTTTTTTATTGCATTCACAGATCTTTCTGGGGACCTGAAAAATGGTCCTCAAAATGTAAAAAAAAACAGGTTTTTATCACTCTGTGGGGGACAGTTGGTCCCCACAATGTAATATAAACATTATCCCCACAGGCACACAAACACACACACAGATTAGGTATCTATATCTTTGAGAGGACTCTCTTCATTTCTCTAGGTATACCCCTAATTCCAACTATTGGCACTTTTTGACCCGTTCCGTAAACTGACAGTTTTCCATCATAATGTATTGAGCTGTACTCATCCTGTACCTGTGCTGACACGACCCTGCTAAAGTGTGTGTAAACTGAGCTGGTTGCATCACTGCCATCTGATTCATCAAAACGCACGGAGATTCCAGTTATCCTAATACATGATTTATCTTAAGGAAAAAAGGACATATTCTGTATATTATTCATTATTAGGAGTAAGACACGTCGTGATGTATTGATGCATTCTCATAACTCGAAACTTCCTACTTCGTACTTAAAAAAGCATTATAGCAGGGTTTCCAACTCTCACGCATCTGGCGTGACTCTCACGCTCACGCAAGAAATGTCACGGCAAATCTGTACTATTGCATTATTGACCTAAATTTTGCTACATGAAAAGCATTTGGGTAGTTTGCAAACCCTACAGACTAATTATGAGGTAATAAAACTGTTATATGCATGTAAATGTATGTGCATATGTGTGCAGCCTTGTCTTACTCCATCCAGCTTACCAAAGCTGGCAACCCTGCTACAGCTGAATGAAACGGATCCGTAATGCAAATTCCGCTAGCGATTGATGCTAACATAATGTGGCGATTCACACAGATGTGGGCAAAACCCTAATCCCAACAATGACAACCTTAACCCCTACCCAGCACTAACCTTAACCATAAGTTAACCAAACAAAATACAAGACTATTTTTAGTTTTTTTGATTACAGTCAGATTTTTATAAAACTGAATTAACAAAAAATGAAAAACGTCAAAATAACAGGTTTATTTATGTATACCTGGACAACACACAAATACACACAGATACACACACACAAACACAGACACACACACACAAACACAGACACACACACACGCACAGCTTGGATTCCAGGCTAATTAAGCAGCTGGTCGCCCTCTGTCTCCCACGTCTCCAGTGAGTCATGGGAAATGGTCGACAGGCTCACAGACACAGATGAGCTGCCATAACACTGGAGACCCTTCAGCCACCCTGTGACATAGTCGGTCCCTTGGCTCAGCGCAGGATCCTGAACGGCTACAGATCAGCGACAGACACAGAGGAGACACAGCTGCCTCTCTCAGCCATTAAAGGGGCAGCACAGTGAGGCTGCAGTGAAGGCGTCGTAATCTGTTACAGCTCCATGGACACCAGAGCCTCAAAATGACAAAGCCGGTCTCTCTGTACTCTGCTAGGTATCTGCACAGCTCTCTGAGTGTACATGTATCTGTGTGCCACAGGACACCACACACAACACACATCATGCTGCACACAACAAATACAGCACAGACCACACAGCACACACCGCACTGCACATACAGCACACAGCACACTGCACAGCACATACAGCACACTGCACAGCACACACAGCACACCGCACAGCACATACAGCACACAGCACAGCACACAGCACACTGCACAGCACATACAGCACACAGCACACCGTACAGCACATACAGCACACTGCACAGCACACACAGCACACTGCACAGCACATACAGCACACAGCACACCGTACAGCACATACAGCACACAGCACACAGCACAGCACACCTCTGTGGCAGCTGTTCCCCAAAGATGGGCGCCTCTTCCACTCTCTGGCACCAGCACTGGGAGGTATTTGCACAGCTGGTATCCTATTGCCCACCCCCATCAGAAAAAGTCTTGGCAGGCATTGGAGCCATGAGCCAGCACCAACATTGTGCTATGGGGACACTCAGGCTGTCCCACGCTGCCGTTTCACGCCCCTCTTATTCCTACTCACAATCAAACCCACTAAGGGGCCACAGGGCGAGTCGATGAAGAGTCCAGCGGTAAATCTGAATAAGTAAGCAGATCTGAGGACAGTATGTTTTGCACAAAGTCAGGCGCATAAAATGGAGCAAATTTGCATTTTTCCATGGCTGTAGCGAGTGCGTCAGCGTACAGCACTACTTAGAGGGCGCCAGTGCCAGGATAACAGTGCCAGTGTGAGGAACAGAAAGAGCCCAAGGCACGTGTGCACACACACACACACACACACACACACACACACACACACACACAGAAACTCTCCCCTGCACAATCCAATCAGGGCATAACAGTTGGCAGTAGCGTCTCCGGAAAGAACCCCCCCCCCCCCCATGCACACAGGCCTGAGCAAATTTGCTCAGAGTAATTAAGTGCCAGCCTTGACACACAGCTACCTGCCAGGCAGTGTTGAGGGATGGGGGGGGCAGCTAGCTCACCTCACGGGACACTCGCCATCTCTTTATAAAAAGGTCAAGGAAGGAATGAGGCTCCCCTGAGAGAGAGCTCCTCCTTTGAGGTGAGCTGTCAACATGTGAGCTAAATTATTCTGGCATGTGGCACCAAGCAGGGGGTGGGAAGGGGGTGCTGGGGGCCACAGGCAGGTGTGTGTGAGGAAGGGCTGCTGGGGGGGCAGAGAGATATGGCTGCCAATGAACAGAGTGAAAGCACAAAGGAAATAAAGCACCCTGATAACCGCGACAAGCCAGTCCCCCGCGGTGCTGGCTCCCAGAATCCTCCACTGTGCATCATTCTGATTGGCTGAGCAGAAACAGCAGCTCCTCGCATGGCGTCCATTGTGGCAGAGCCTCTATGGCAGGCGGGACCCATCATGCCTTTCTTTCCTTCATCTGATTTCCCCTCCCTTCTGCGTTCTGTCCTTCGCTCATTCTGCCCCAGCAACAGCCGACAATGTGGTGTGTGCTGTGTGTGTTGTGCGGGATTGGTGTGCGCCGTGTGCCTTGCCTGTCTCACTAGCATGACAGCACAGTCATGAGCTGGGGGACCCGTCTCACGAGCACGACGGCACAGCCCGACCTTGTGGACCCATCTCACGAGCACGACGGCACAGCCACGACCTCTGGGACCCATCTCACGAGCACGACGGCACAGCCATGAGCTTAGAAGCAAACTGCAGCCTCACCTGACACAGGCTGGACAGGGCTGAACCAGAAAGCAGAGGAGTCATGGTGGTCTGGTCTGTTCCAACAGCTCCACACACCATCCCAAAAAGAGCACATGTGGACGTCGATCCACCCCGCAGCCTGCTGGCGTGGTCTCTCTCCACGCGTGTCCACCAGACACAAGAGCCGCCTGTTCTCTTAATTTAGCTGCCGACGCCCCAGTACTCAATGGACTGTTTTCAATGAGGGTGCTGCTCCCGTTTTCTGTGCCCCCAAGGTACAGAACAAGAGAGGTATTGAAGGGCGGAGCCACTGGAGTGGAACTCCCTGCAGCCACGTGCCACTATCTACGCCTCCCCCCAGCACCAACCAGACACAGCCAATCTGGAAAAAAAATACCCACCCTGTGCTGGAATGAAACAGAGCTCTGTGTCTCTGAAGGTGCACTGCTGATAAGTGATGGAACCCCACCCTCCCCCCCCCCCCGCCTGGAACAGCACTGGAGGATAACCTCAGGAGGTTAGGGTTAGGATTAGGATCTGTGGGTTTGCCTGCAGGGCCAGCTGAGGAGCGGACTGACACAAACCACACTGGGCCCTTTAAGTGTCCATGGCAGTGGCTGAGAGGAAGGTCTGACTATGTCGGCAGGCCTTCCTGTGTGTGTGTGTGAGGCTCTGTATCTGAGGGAACTCCCAGCTCCCCAGCTTCCACAGTAACCCAGTCTGTCCCAAACGGGCGGCACAGCCCAGCAGAGAACAGAGCCGTCCTGTTCCCGCGGTGAGGTCAGCGCTGCAGCACTCTGTTACGGCCCCTTCCTGTTAACCCCCACGGCCCCCGCGCATCCCCTCTGCCCACCCTAACCCTGCCATCGCCCGCAGCCCGGCCGGGCGTGTTTTCCTCCAATATGGATGCCAGTTCCCTGTCAATGAACAAGGGCTCCTTTGGCTGGCGGTGCAGGCCTGGTGAGGTTCCCAGAGCACAGCACTGCGTACAGGCGGAGGGTGGGCGCACACCCCAGAGAACAGCCCCCACCCAAAACTACACAGCAAAAAGCTATCAGAGGCGAGCCCTGTTACCACATTAAAATAGGAAGGAAGCTGACAATGCTAACATGCTTCCAATTACAATGGCACTTCCTACCAAACCGCCTGCAGGACCACTTTTTAGTCAGTCCTGAAATAGAACTCTGATGAAGAGATTCCCATAAAATACATGCGGATATCTTTAGCATTTCCTCAAGATACATTACTAGATCCTCTGAGTATCACAGTAATAGCAGAAATATGATACTACAAGTGATATCACAGTAATACCAGTAGTATGATACTAAAAGTGATATCAGAGTAACAGCAGAAGTATGATACTAACAGTGATATCATAGTAATACCAGTAGTATGATACTAACAGTGATATCACAGTAACAGCAGAAGTATGATACTACCAGTGATATCACAGTAACAGCAGAAGTATGATACTACCAGTGATATCACAGTAACAGCAGAAGTATGACAGTGATATCACAGTAATAGCAGTACTATGTTACTAACAGTGATATCACACTAATTGCAGTAGTATGATACTAACAGTTATATCACAGTAAAGGATCATGTGTAATACAGTGGAGACCCAGTGTGACAGCTCCTCCACACTGTGGTCTATATGCCCTCGTAGGCCCTCCACCATTCCCTCGCTCTTCCCCTCTCTTTTTCCCTTGCTCTTTTCCTCTCTCACACTATTTCCCAGGCAGTTGCTCTTATATCCTGTCACTTTCCTGAAGCTCCCTTCTAGCCAAATCTACACTGGGACCCAAACTGCTTTGTATCCAGAGAAGCCTAACGGAGAGGGTTAGGGTCATGTGCTGAGACACACACACGCACACACAGGCACACACACAAACACACACGCACGTCCCAAGGGACAGTCAGCAGCAGCCAAGGCTGCAAATGCCTTGTGTTAAAATGGCCATGTCACACAGTTTGGACCACCATTAAGGAGCTCTTAAACAGAAACAGCTTCACTTAAACACATTTCCCAAGATGACAAATGCATCGCACTAAATTATATTATGTAATATTCAAGCCCACAGTATCCAGGACAGCAAAGCACAGAGGACTTTTGACAGAGTATCTCTAAGCTGCGAAAACCAACACCACACACCACCTCTAACCTATACCACTACTAACATATACCACTGCTAACCAATGCTGTCTTTAGACTGAAGCACATAGTGAAATGATGGATCAACGATGCACGGCACATCAGAAACGGCATCTCTGTTTCAGTCCTGGGGGGCCCAACAGGAGCTGAGAAGCAACAAAAAATCTGCCCCCACCACACCCCCTCTCCCCAGAACCAGCAGCCAACTCTCAAACACTGCTACAGTGACTCTTGGGGCCCCATTATTAAATTTAATGTTTTAATAAAAAATCTCAGTATATTCACTTTCTTGGACGGCCGTGGATACCCGGAACCCTCCACATCCTTATCGTTTGCTGCAGACCTTTTCCCTCGGCTTGCAGTTTTCCCTTGACGCACCCCTCTTAGATAGCGGCTTCCTGGAGTTTGGCCGCCAGGACTTACTAGCTGAATCGGGCACCTCTCCTTCTCTGTCAGTGCCCCCCTCTCTCATTCTTAATATGCCAGCATGTTTAAGGGCTAAAGGATGATGGGAAGTGCATCCATAAGAGAGGCTGCTGGGGAGGTTCTGTGTGGCACAGTGGTATCCAAGGAGGACAGGCGAAAGGCACCTTAAAACCATAGACTG
Organism: Gnathonemus echidnorhynchus; assembly: GCA_026776725.1. Classification (NCBI taxonomy): domain Eukaryota; kingdom Metazoa; phylum Chordata; class Actinopteri; order Osteoglossiformes; family Mormyridae; genus Gnathonemus; species Gnathonemus echidnorhynchus. Next base: position 27,466,823 of record JAODJU010000108.1, read on the forward strand.
ACTAGTTTTTCAAAGCTCACTATTTACCCATTAGGAGAATAGATATTCCCCCACACTCAAAAGATTCCCATAAAAAGAAAGGTGTGTAAAATGTCAGAGAATCCAGGTGATGGGAAATACCTTTCCTGAGAAGAAGGGAAAGAGAGGGACCTCAGCCACTCTACCCATGACGTCATCACCTTACCAACAGTCACCCTGCTTCTTAATCAAACACCACCCAATGAAAAACATACAGCACTGTAAGTGGTTTGCTCTGAAAACACATGAAACATCCAAAGTCTGCTTTTCTAGCTGATAGCTTTATGTCTCTGGCCAAATGCATCGATTCTCCAGATGCTAGGATAAGTAAAAATAAACACAGAAGCGAGCTGATAATAGCGGGAACCTCTGGACACAGGTCATTCAAAGTTTATATTTTATTTTTCCGTACGAGCTCTGTATTGGGAATCTGGCAACGTATAACGTTAAACTCTTTAACTCCTATTTTTTTTTTTCAAATTCTTAAACGTGTTGGGGTTTATCTTGTAAAGCACGTGCAATTATTTGAATTGGATATATGGAGGGACCACGTACGAAGCACGTCGTCTAACAGTTACATTTTAATTTTGGGCTACTTCTTTTTAAAGGTAAAAAAATAAAGAAAGATGAATGGCACGGTATACTAAGTGGAGAGGTTTTGGCTATTAGGCTACTAAATGGGCGTGGATAGGGAAATCCGAAATGTCCACATTACATTACCCAGAAGACGAGGAGTGAACAATAAATATATTACATATAAAGATCACAGCAGCCTTTACCCGCGAAAAGTAAGGTGGGGACAAATTAACACAGAAAAGTTTGGGATGGGAGACGGAGGAGGGGAAAGGTGTGTGTGTGTGTGTGTGTGCGTGCAGGGGGGGTCATATGACTCATTCTGTCCTCATTCACTGTGTGCCGTAGTGTACGCATTTTCTGGACAGTTTCAGTCTGATGTCGCTTTAAATTGTGTCTCATTCGGCCAGCCTATTTAACTTAAAAATATTTATTAGGCTACTGGTCGATAAAACATCGAAACAAAGTTGCAATAATATGTGATGATCTGAAATGCAAACAAAACCAAGAGCATGGACGCGCTGCTATAGTGCTGACAAGATAAATCGGCTACCAACAAACAGAAGAGTGTAAATCGCACCTTTTCACTATCAGACTTGATAACCTTCTGCAGTGATGGGATATGACGTTAGGAGAGCTTAGTTAAAACTTCACCACCATGACTTTAGGGAAATTAGAAAACCCTCCTGAGACAATGTACATGTAATCATCCCACATCAATATGAAGTGTACGAGTCCATATAAATACGAACTCCAGAAAATGCAGATCGGAAATAATGATGGATGTCGCACAGCGTTACATGACGAGATCAGCTGGTCCCACATGTCCCCCATGTCCCCCGTGGGCAGCGTGGCGCAGTAAAAAGAGCCCGCAAATTACTCAAAGGATGCTTGTCCCAGCTAATTCACCGGCTACGGAAAATCCATTAAGCCAGGTGAAATGCACCTTCAGAAACCGACATCGAAGAAAATACAACTTGTCATGGAACCAAAACATTTTTCCTTATAGAATAATACCGCATGTTAATCATTAAGACCCTTTAAATACACACAACATTAGGAAATCTACATATTTAGCAACAATATATTCTTACCTTACTCATGTCTTCGCTGTGAATAATCCACTTAATTCGGCCGCCTCGTTAAAAACTTTTTTTTTTTTAACATTCCCGAAGTCCGAAGAATGAGCCGCGATGATGCGCGTCACCCAAACGGCTTGTTTTGCAAAGCCTCCCTCGGCTTGGCAGGCGGGGCCAAGCTGGGCTAAGGAGCAGGAGGAATGGTTTTACTGGGAATTAACCCAATAATCGGCTAGATTCAGGAACAGCGGGCGGGCCGAAACGCAGAATTCCATGGACGGGAGCGGTCTTCCTTACAATATTTGCTTTCTATTGGAGTAAAGTGAAAGTGGGCCGTGACTTTTTTGACACCGAGATTAGTTCTTAACAGAAAATGCAGTTTCTCTCAGGTTAGATGGTCGGAGACGTAAGGCGCTATAGGCCTACTATAGGAAGGACTTAGACGTCCAATGCGCAACTTGCCGGCATGTCCGGCGCAGTAGAGAAACTAATTAGAAAAAAATAATGTGAATATATGTTTTATTTTTAATGGTATGTTCAATTTGGCTTATATATACGTGTATATCTTTACGTGTTTCCTGATGAGAAATGTATGTCCTTGCAAGTTTTCATCCCTGCCTTGCAGCATGTAAAACGAAGCCTCTGGATAGGGTATATTTGTATTTTCTATTCCTCATTTTTGAAAATTTCGATGCCGTGATTCAAGCATCGAGCTCCCCAGCTGTGTCATTTGACTGGGATATTTCACACTGTATTACACACTTCGGTCTCGTTGCGCGCCGCATTACCTCCCCAGCTGAAGCGTAATGCTGACGCCTATCGCTTAAAACGAGAAGCGCAATCGAGTAGAATTTGAGGATCATGCGTTTTGTGCCCGATATACGAAGTAATATTTCAGTACTTCATGTCCATGTCATTTTAATGTTAATGAATCGCAGCGAAGGGCTCAGCCACCAAGAAATACTGGACGAAATCGCTAAATGGATTTAGATTATTTTTAAGGGGGCTGAGACAAAAAATAGGGTGGAATAAGCCTGAATGCCGTCTGCAATCACCTATCATAAGAATGTAATAATAAATTAGCCCTTAAATACCATTATTAAAGGGTACGAACTATAAAAAAACACATTTTATTGTTAATTTCAAATATATAACCCATTATTAGGACTAGTCGAATGTGGCACTTTTGGTGAACTTCACCGCGGATCCCAAAATAAATTCACTAACGATAGGAGTAAAGGAAACATATCGTACATTGTTTAATAGTGTATTATAATGCAACAAATAACATAAGCAACAAGTATATAACGAAAGAAATAAGTACTTATAATAATAATAATTATTGTTGTTGTTATTATTATATAAATAATAAATCTGAAATAGCAGGTGCATATTTCTTATATTCCCATTAACATTAATTGCATTAATTTTGATGCACCAAAGGGAGAATAGCATGATAGAAGATTACTAAAAGAGTTGAATTGCTTTACTGAATATACAGATTCTAAAACATTTTTAGATGGTATTGCAACATGTTTGCATATGTAATTAATTTCCAAGGTGTGTGATTAATCGCAATTAAAATATTAATGCTTTAACGGCCCTATTAACAATCTCTGGTGACACCAATTTCATATATTATTAACAACTTTTAAACTGTTCCAGAGCTTGTCTGGGAAGTATCATTAAAGGTACCAACCATCTGTGATTTATTTATTATTAGCAAATGGTTTATAGAGTATTTGTCCTGCAAGAAGCAGCTTCTTTTGTGTCATACAGCAAAATTTAAAAAGTAGGCTTAATTGAACTGGATATCAAGAACTTCAGAAAAAGTAATTTGTATTGACATTCATAACTTGGGATAGAGCAGTGGTTCCCAAACTTTCTCTGCAGGGCTCCCCTTTTCTAGATAGGAACATTATTCATGCAATGAATGCATGCAATTTCAGCACTGTGGGAGAAAAAAGAGCAATCAATTAAAAATAAAAGTCCAGCATAAGTTTGAAATTATGCAAATGTAGATTTAACGTTCCTGTTACTATTCATTGGCGTACACAAATTAAAGTTTGTCTTACGATTACCGCATTTTGTTTTTAATGATAACCACAGGTTTCAGTCTATACTATAGCACAAAACAACACTAAATCATACCCATTAATTGATAGTCTCCCTGTACTTAATGTAGAAAATTTTAAACCTCGTTTTTTATGATATGGTTAGATTTTTTTGTCCGGCGCTGCAAAACGTCGTCACGCGTCACCATGTCACATGGTACAAAAACCTTGCAAGAGCAAGACGACGAATCCGAATAGAGCAATTCTCAGAAAGTGAGTACTACTTCCAAGTACCAAACACCAACTGCTACAGCACATAACACTGAAGCAAAGCTGCTCTACAGAGTGGTGACCTGGAAAATCATTACAGCTTTTAAATTAAGCTTTACAGGTGCTTAGTCCCTTCATAAACATTAGAATAACGTTCTGGAGACCTATTTTAGAAAACAAGCCCTCAAAATTTAGATGAGGTCAAAATGTCATGAGAGAGAGTCCTACCAAATAAACACACCACCATTACAGGAAAACTGTTACGTCACTATCATGTGCTCTTGATGGCAAAACATTTAGAATAATTTTAAAGTTCTTTTTGTAGAAGGATTCATTCTTGGAAAAAGGAAAGTTGCAAAATGTGGGATTGCTGAAGAAATACTTTTATTTACTTTTAGTTAAGGTTGTTTACTGTGCTTGGAAATCAGGACAAAAAGGTATGTGCTTTTGTTCAGAGCCCCAGCAAGGCGGAGTGAAGCTATTCAAACCACAAAGACACAGTTAGTACTGGCCATATGTGATCACATGTAGACGCATTCACAAACAAAAAAAGCATTCTTTTCACAAATGCGAGTACCTTATGTACATGTGTAGAGGCCGAAATAGAAGAAAATTCCAAAACAACACATAATCACATAATTCAGTCCAGCCATAAAAACCTAAACACATTGGAATTTCCGGCTCATATTAAAACGTGGGGATCTGGGACGTTTATTTGTCTGTGCATTTTTCTTTTTTTAAAGTTGTACCATGGCATTTGGAGGGGGGGACAAGGGCCTTGGGAAAGGTTAAGAAAATATAGGGGTTGCAGGGAGGATGGGATGAGTGTGTATGTGTGTGTGGGGGGGAGATATTGTAAAGCTGTCAATCACACAAGAAGCTATGAAAGCCTGTGAGCCTATTGAGGTTATGAGAAAGAGGGCGGAAACTTATGGAAGGACAGAGCAAACGGAAAGGGAGAGACTATTTGGCGGGGGGGGGGGGGATGCAGTTCAGAGAGCTGCTTAGTGCTCGTCCATGGAAACGCGAGACGAGAAGATGAAAAGATCTAAGGAGAGAGAAAAGATGCTATTGGGGAAGTGAGCAAACCTGTGTGATAGCAATGTGAGGAAGAGGGGGAGCAAAGAAAATGGAAGACTGGAAAAGAAGGAACGAAAGATGGAGGAGGGGTGTTGACTTAGGAATGATGGAGAGTGAGCAAAGAGCCAAAGTTTGATAAGGTACAGCTGTAGAGAGGAAGCAGAGCAAGGAAGAGGGAGAGGAAAGAATATGGAAGCATATGGTGGGTAAGGGGCATTGGGGAGCCATTCAGGGGAGCTTTCTGTGCCTTGGGCATCGTGACATGCATATTACATGAGCAGTTAATAAAATGCTGAATCATATCCCTTCCAAAGTCCAGCTCATAGCTTCCAAAGTCCACAGAATGCATTAACCACGGAGCAGAGTGAAAACATCGTACCAAAGCGGGGAAAAGAAGTACGAGTAAAGGGACAAAATTCCTCAGCCCGTTTTTGGTAAGTTTGCTTGTTGGACGAGACTCTACCCTGGGATGCAGAGGGACTGGGCGTATTACACTGCTGCTGGGATGCCATTCTAACGCAGAAAAAGAAAAATTAGGACTGATGGGTGAGTAACTGGTAATTGTTGAGTTAGCATGTGATAGCACCTTTATGGATAGAAAGAACAGGGCACAGGAAACATGGGTTGACCATTTCCTTTTTTCCTGAAACACAAATGACTGCTTTACAGACTAGTGTAAGTCTAAAGCAGGGCTGTGTCTTTAACGCTGACATGCAAGTTCACATTAAATAGTTTGGGCAAAAGGGGCAGGTGCTCAGACACCCCCAGCCAAGTCCCCAGCACGCGCCTGCTCCACCACCATGACTGCACCCCCCCCTTTCCATCCAAGCACCGCGTCTGAGTGTGTGAAGGTGTCCACAGCAGGTGTCATGCCGTCTTCGGCACACTGGGAGTTCTGCTGGCGTAACGCCCCGGCGGGTCACGGTCACAGGAAGCTAGGAAGTGCGTCAACCCATAGAAATCCACTGCATGCTCTCAGGAAGTAGTATGCAAGCTGGAAGCAGGCATGTGTTGGGAGGAGGCAGTGTGGGATGGGGACTCAGCCGTCTACACTGAGATGAAGAGCGCCGCCCTAGTGCCCCTTCATCATCATCATCATCACACAGTATTTCCTTACACTTACAGGTTAGTGATCACTGATCCACATGCAATTCTGACCACAAAGCAAAACACACACACACACAAACGGAGACAGTCAGTCATTTTTGCTTTTTCCTCAAATGCGTTAAGCATATGATTGAGTGCAATGCTGGTCACAGATCTTCGGCATACTTAAACACTAGATCAGATGGTCTTAGCCACATTCCCCCAAAAAACAAAAAAACACTAGCAGGTGACAAGCATCAAAAACAATTTTCGACATCATTAGCCTACGTAAGACTTTTCCAGACCTTAGTATTCATAAACAAAGTTCACATTTATGTTAATTATAAGTCATTAACGAGTGTCACATGAAGTTTTGCACATGTGACCGTTTCTGTCAGTTTCGTTTTATCACTTTGGGAAAGCATCAGCAGCTTGGGCCAATTATTTTCTCAAATGGCGTTTTCTCTCATTATCCCTGAACGTCATGCATTTTACAGCATGAACAACAGGGGGAGTGCGGTGCTGAAGTCAATACAACCTGTTTTGCAGCGCTAATGTTATGACAGGGCTCTTGGCAAAACCGAGTACTAAAAAAATTACGACGCAACAAAGGGTCACATTACAGTGCTTACAAAAGATCACATGTTGGCAAGACTCACCAAGCCACACTCCTGTTTATGCCTCTTAAAAGTTATCACTAGAGTGCTGGCCGCACTGTTTCATACCAAGTGCTACGGTGATGCAGCGATCCCTCTTCTGCTGCTTTTTGATACGATTTGCTGTCTCTCTCAGTTCATATGGGAGACATAAAGTGTGAGGCAGAGACTATCTGAGCTCAGCCCCAGGCACTTGAATGTCAACAAAGTAGCTGCCACATGTGGTGCCTCATTCGCACACTTCCCATGATGTGAGGAAGCGCCGTGGCCGCAGTTCCAAACACACAGGCACTGATACACATGCACTCACACGCACGCACACAATCACAACTGTTTTCAGTTGGCTAACGGTGGCGGCAGGCACCAAATAAAGAGAGTACGTTAACTTTTGTCTGTGGGGCTGATACCCTACCTTGGTCAGCCGCATCTTGCTGTCCGTCTGCTCCAGTCCCCCCCGCTTTGGCGGCCCCTCGGGCGTCACGGCAACGGCCTCGTCCTCGCAGCAGTCTGTACTTAGAGCACAACCCATAGAGGACGGGAGGCTGTGCGCCCCGGCTGGCTGGCTGGCTGGGGCTGGGGCTGACTGAGGCTCGCTGGGCTCCCTCTCCCTCGCGGTCCCCCCCGCTTTCTGCTCCCCAGCGCTCTCTCAGGCAGCTGTTTTTGTCAGCAAGGCCCTTCCCCTTTTCCTGGCTCCTGGTCAGACTCACAGGCGGCTCATATACACTCACATAGAGACATTCACAGCCATTGTAGGAATCCTGCGCTTGTCTTTCTCATGCTTATATTCGTCGTAAATATTATTGCTGCCCTTCACCCCACAAACATTATATTCTTCCCTCTTCACCCCCACAATGGCTCTATGACTGGCTTCCCCTCATCACTGGGATATTCACCCCTCCAAACTCTCTATTGCACCACTGCGGGAGACAAATCTAAATACATAAATCCAATGTTTTAAATAAACAAAGCAACTTTTATATTTACAGCCAGCCCCCCATCCCCCCTTACTCATCATTAGGCATGAGAGAGCCCCCCCCCCCATCTGAGGCCTGAGTCATGCATCCTTCCACCCCACATTGCAAAAATATGGAGTCATTCTCAGTGTTGTGCGTTTCAAGTTCAGAAAATACAAATCCAGACAAAGGTTTCGTTTCTACAAACCAGTTGAGCATAAAGAGTCACAGTCTTGGTCTTCATCTTGGTCTGGATTTGTATCTTCTGGACCCGAAATGCCCAACACTGGTCTTTCTGGCCGGCGCCGCCAGTGGCTTCTGCCGGGGCTCCAAGGATCCCAGCCCCTGCTGATTTCAATTTCACAAATGCGCAGGGTGAAACTCTGCCCCTTTTAAGGGGAATTCCTGATGAGTATCCAACACCCCCTGTCAGTCTCCTTCCCCCACAATACATACCCCCTCCCCAATCCTGGACATAAGCTGCTAGCACATTTTGTTTTTATAGGATTGTTGGTCCCCGGCCTACACTCTCAGGTATTCACCTCCCCCCCCAACTACACAGACTGCCAGCCCTGGTCCTAGATCCTGCAGCCTGTTTACATCTACTGTCGAGCGTTTTACAATCCACCCCAGCTCCAAAGACAGCAGAAATGTGTCCCTCCCTGCCGCTTCCCTTCTGTGGGAATTCTGCACCCCTGGGCACCACTGATTAACCCAACCCCCACCTCCCCGTGGCCTGCATGCCGGCACCGAGCAGAGAGCCACGGGTCGGCCCTGCAGCCAAGTCGCCAGTGAGACCCCATTTAGGAGGGAGGCGCTGTGTGCATAGGGGCTTCAACCAAGGTTCTGCCTCCAGGAGGCTGGCTGACCGAGGGCCATGGCAGAAGGAGGCTCGGCTGGAGAGGGGACACTTAACCTCCAGGTCAAACACCCCCCACCTCCCGAACCCCAGCTGTTCTGGGACTGGGAAGGGCAGCTATGTTTAGAACTGAGATCTGGGCATTTTCTGTTTAAATACAAAAGAAGTGTGTGGGGGGGGGGGGGGGGGGGGGGG
>JAODJU010000108.1:27482024-27508894 GCA_026776725.1 Gnathonemus echidnorhynchus
CACAAATGATTCAGCTCAAGAGCTGTGTGGTAATTAGCACAAGGAGTTGAATCAGATGTGTTAAATGAGGGTGAACCAAAAACTGCGTAGGGCTGCAGGCCCCCCAGGACTGGAGTTTGAGACCCCTGACCTACAGTCTTAGGTAGGCAGAACCCAGAGCCCCTGGGGAGGGAAGGGGGCTCCGAGACACCGCAGCCTATACTGGCAACGCCGGGCACCAGTACGCTCATTTTCACCATAGAGGGGGCTGAAGGCCCAGGCCGCCCCTCCTTACCTTTGCTGCGCTGAGAGGGCTTCTCATCCACTGAGCCTGAGGAGCTGAAACAGACACGCATATCAGACAAAGCAGCAGGAAGAAGCACCAAAGAAAACTCATGTTTCCGTAGTGAGGGCTTCATTTTTCAGAATAATTTGTTCATGTTTTGTTTTCTAGAAGTAGCCAATTGGAGTGCAGAGAGAGACATGCACACACCCCTCCCACACGGAGGAGCCCTGACCTGGGCAGCTTCGGGGGCCCCAGGCTGCTAGGGGAGGTGGGGGAGCGGCCCTCCTGCTCGCTGGAGCTGCCACCTCCCACGGCGCTGCGCTTCGCCCAGGCGTTCTCCTTGGGGGGCGGGGCCGGTACCACCTTCAGGGGGAGGGCTTCGTGCCTGGGGGGAGCTCGGCTCCCTGGAGAGGGGGGGTCCTCCTCGCGGCCGCTGAACACCTCGTTCTCCACGGCTCGTTCACTCTCCCTGCGCCGGGAGTCTGCAGCAAAGAGGTTCCATCAGCAGGTTAGCTGGTCTAAAGCCATCTTAGAGGAACCAATGACCGACCGGCCGGACTCCGACCTGGGAGCGGCAGGACAGGGCAGCCCTTACCTCTACCCGAGGTGCTGCCGGGCTGCGAGGACTCGCTGCCAGTGCGTGATCGCTCCGCAGGCTGCTCCTCGTTCCGCCAGCTCGGGTGCCTGGGGGGGGAGACACAGGGAAAGGGTGAGCTCAGCCTTGACCCGTGCGAAATCTCTGCCTGTTCTGGTCGAGGCCTGGCCTCCTCACACCAGTCAGAGGAAGGTTGGCCTGCGCATGCTCCCCAACTCAGCGGCTTGCTCGCGTTCCCTCCGGAGCGGGGGCTCTGCCGGCTCCCCCACCCGCCGCCGCTCACCTCTCCCGGGGCTTGCGCTCTGGTGCCCTGCCCTTATCCTCCTCCAGTTGCCTCTGCAGCTTCTCCTGCTCCTTCTTCAGCCTCTCCTCCACCTCCCGCTCCTTGGCGGCTGTGTCCACCGGCTTGGCCCCACCGAAGATGGAGGCGGCGCGACCCGTCGGGGCCGAGGGAGCCCCACCCTGGTCCTCTTCCTTGGGTACACTGCGGGGTTTCAGGTTCAGCTTGGGCCTCTGGAGGGGACCTGGGTTAGACGGGTGGGGCGAGTCGAAGGCATTAGCCACACAAAGCTGGATCCTGCCTTTTAGTTCAGTGTGCGCAGGTTCACTTGTCTACTCAAAAGCATGATGTAAGCAGTCTGTCTTAGAGGTCACAAAAGCTACTATCCAGTGGAGGTCTGGAGAGGCAGCGGCCCAGCACCCCCTAACTCCCATCGGACACCCACCTTTCTCCTCACGCCTATCATCCCGCCTTTCGTACCGGTCGTCACGGTCACCATATCGATCGCCATATCGATCGCCGCTGCCCCGGTATTCATCGCGCCGGTCGTCGTAGTCGCGCCGGAAACCACTACCAAAGGGGCGACGCCCACCACTGCGGGAGTCGTAACCTGCATATGAGGTTGGGGGAGAGATTCGAACTGAAAGGCGTCGCTGTGATTTATCTGTCGTCACGCATCATCAGAATGGAATTTCTGAAGAAACGGCATCCTGCCGGACATAGATCCCGGATCCTGTAAGTCGTTCCCATAAAGGCTCTAGTCCGACTTCGACTAACCTCTGTCAAAGTCTCTGCGGTCGCGGTCATCGTAGCGGTCACGGTACCGGTCCCTGCCGCCATCATAGCGATCGCCATCTCTCCGGGGGCCGTCGCGGAAGCGGTCCGACTCGTAGCGGTCACGTGACCCTGGAAGGAGACGCAGCCAATCAGAAGAGCCTGAGCCTTCATCAGATGCCATTTTAGCTGAATGAGAGTGGATGCTCACGTTCACCGAAGGCATCGTCCCGCCGTGGACCGTCGTCGCTATCGCTGGCAGGCCGCGCTCGCCAGTCGGAGTCTGTCTTGTCGGGACCACCGTCCCCCCGGTTCCTGTCGCGCCCAGACATGGAGCGGTCATCTCTCTCTGTGGGAACAGCAGTGGTGGGTCAGCAGTCCAAGAGGGAATGAAATACTGTCCCAGAATGAGCACGACTAAGGGCAAACAGACTGATCATACCAACTGGACACAGCAAAGTGAGTATGTCAGAAGTACTGGGTGGCCAAATACAAATGACATTTTTTTTTAATTTTCCAATGTTTGTTTTCAGACTTCATTTAGGGGTTTAATTATGTTTGTATAGTAAAAACCTTAATTGAGAGCGTACTGGTCTATACCAGGTTCTTAGGTAATTCCTGATAATTAGTCTAATTGTGTGTGTTTTCCAGTAGCTTACAACAATATGAAACAAGGCTGAGACTTGCAGTCCTAATATCACTTATTTCTGGCATTTAAATCTGCAAGGCATAGAGTCTGACCTAATCAGCAGAGATTCCCTGTGACACTGTGGGTGGGCAAGAATAGATGTAAAAGTACTCAAAGGGGAGGATCCAAAGTATGCAAATTAACGGAGACATGCGGGGCAGTTGCTGCAGCCATACCTTTCTCGTTAGACTGGTCTGCAATGTCCACACGGATCCTTCTGTTACCCAGGTTCTATAACGTGACCAGACAAGAGCTCAAATTCTCCTTACAGAATAAAGAGTTGACATGATTCTTTAGCCCAATGACTAAAGGCTGCCATCTAGTGGTTGCTGATAAGTGGTGTTTCTCAAACAAGCCCCAACCAACTATCATGTGGCTATCATGAGGCTGCAGTAATGCTCCACGAAAGGAGTTGAAGCAAAACTAACGCGCACACATGGAAGTAACTGCAGACAAGTAAACATCAGCAAAACGTAGATTTTGCCCTCCTAATTCTGGGCTTTACCTGCTCTACCGCAGGAGGGTAAGATAGGTGAAAAACAACCAAAACCGCTCAGGTGGCATGGAGGAGGACACAGCATTTGGGTTTTTCCTCAAACGGCCCCTGAAGCCAGGCCCCTTAGCAGCTCACCTCCTCGTTGAGGCTCAGGGCCCGCAGGAGCGACTCCACATCGTCAAACTCAGCGTAGCCGAAACCCTTAAGTCTCTCAGGGTTGTTTGGCTCCCTGGGGAGACGCACAGCACTGATCTGCGGGGAGGGGGCAGCCAAAGACCAACAGTCACAAACTGGCGTCCTATCCAGGCTGAGGATTTGCCCCAACTCACAACAGAGGTGGAAAGTTTAGGCTCAGAGAGCACAAATTCAGACCAAGATTTCGTTTCAACCTGCCAGTTGAGTATAAAGAGTCACAGTCACACAGCACTCAATAGGTTGGCTGGAACAAAATCCTGGTCTGAATTTGTATTCTCTGGACCTGTAGTCTCCACCTGTTTCACACAAACACGGTCAGAGCAGTTCAATGATAATAAAAATGCATCTCTGATGTACATTTGTATCAATTTTGTGTGTGTATAAATGTATGGGATATAACAGTACACATACTTGTGTACAGTTCAGCACATCGTTTTGAGTCTGGTATGCACAATGAAACGAATGAGTAAATTGATACGGGTGGAATCTAAATTCACAAGCAAATGTTCAGCATTGAAAACATTATACTAATATTGGCTGTGAGTCTTATGGCAAATGCTGGCTACAGTCAACCATAATCGGTGGTTTGGGATCATTTTGGTTTAGTGGTTTTTGGAGTAGAGGATAAGACAAAGACTGTCAGCTCTGTTATACCAAAATCTAATATGTGGCTGGAAAGATACCCAACATACTAACTCATGTGAGACATCATCCGCGCGTCTGCGACCAGAGTAAACCAGAAACAGCCTCTGCAAGTTAGTTTCCCTGTGGCATCTAGGGTGATTTTGCCAGATCAAGTTAAAAAAATAACTTAGGCTATAGTGGTGTCCATCACTACAGACACGTGACCATACTCAGTAGTAGAGAAAATTGGATTTAGTTCATAATTTTTGTACATTTGTTTTTTAATGTGCAAAATGTGAGTTTCTTAGGTGTTGCTATTCAGACACACCAAGACAAACTAACTTTTGTTAGTTTACAATTGTTCCAAATTAAGTCTGCCTTTGCAGTTATAATAAATTTCAAAAGTTTTCCCTCCGCTGTATCCAAGGTTTGTATCAAACTATTAGTTTTATGTGCCGTTTCAGTCCTTTATATATACATATATTTAGAAATTTTATATTGTATTATAGTCACAGGTCTTCTCTTCATGTTGATATTAGAGCAGCATGAGGTTAAATGCCAACCTTCTCAGAGTTAAATTCAGTTCAGCCATAAAGACCATGAGAAAACTCTATCTGCTCCACACAGCAGAAATGATAGGTGAGGCTGCACAGCAAGTCCTAAGACATTTAACATGAAGAACTAGACAGCTGCCTCTCCTAAACCCAGCAGCCATTCACACTTTGTGACTATCGTCTGCTGCCTTCGACCACTGCCGTACAGCTCTGTAAACAAGCCATTTCAGTTCACATTTATTTATGGTGATGGATGTTAAGCAGCAAGCAATTACAGACTTGCTAACTGAGGGCTCGTAGGAGTTTCACTTACCCAAAAATTTTCTGAGGGCAGAAGGAGAAATGATTGGTTCAGAAAGATAACCAACAAGATTGTAGAGGACCTGGGTCTAAGCAACAAGAGTAGGGAGAGACCAAGACATGTGAATGGTTGGTCCGGCCCCCTGTAGTTGCTTGGACCCGCCTCCTCTACAATCTGATTCGTTCCGATAGATAACCAATCATTTTTCTTTCTGTCCTCAGAACATTTTTGGGTAAGTAAAACTCCCATGAGCTAACTGGGGTCCTTTCTAAACTCCTGGGGGCTACTAGCCAGTGGATGTCAGCATGGCATCACGTGACCTGCAGCGTGCAATGATTCCACTGCAGAGGGACAGTGGGTCCTTTGGGTCAAAGGAGGCTTGCAGGAGGTGGCAGACAGAGTTCAGCATATTTAAGAAAATTTTAAAAGGACAAAAATGAGAGAGAAGAGGCTTCCTTTACGGGAGAGAAAGAATCGGTCAAAGAAATGCAACTGAGGGTGACACTCACACTGAGACCTCGGAAAAAGTCCTTGATCGAATCCTCTGTGACATCATATGGGAGGTTCCCTAAAAAGGCTGTATAGGGGGGGCTGCGGGGGAGCCGCGTGCGATCCACGTTGGGTTCGCGGGCAGCCCGGGGGGCCGTCGGCAAGAGGGAGCGGTCGATGGGGGGAGCCCGGTAGACATCATCCTCTGTGTGCCAGGAGGTGGAGACTGGAAAAGATGAACAACTTCAAATGCAGCACTCTGACGGCAATCTCACAGCGCAGTGGACATGGAAAGGGCTTCTTCAGAGTCTTATCAAAACAGACCATTTAATTAGAGGCTCTGAACATCTTCGGCCTGTTAGATCACATTTTCCGAGGGTACATAGGATGTCTGACAAAGCAGCATTATTCAATCACTTCTTAAGTTGTATGTGCCCTCAATTAATATCAGTATAATACAAATTAATGAACAGGAGGAACTACAATGAATTACACGCACAACAATGTGTTTGCTGAAGATCGGCTGGATTTGAGTATAAGGTATCATGCTGGTTATGCTCAGCAGTATTTACTAAACGCATATTTCATACTTAACATACTCCAGTTATTTTGGCCTTAGTAGGCTTAATGGATCAGCTGGATTAAAAACCAAGACGCACAGCAGACCCCTGCGAAAGCACTGTGACACAGAGATTAGGCACAGAGCGGTAGAGATGATGAGCCGAGCAATGCGGCCGGCTGCTCTCACCATCCCCTTCCAGGTCGTCGGTCTCATCCGCCCAGCTGGTGGGTTTGGTGGGGTAGCTCACGGGCGCACTGCCACCACTGTCCTCGGCAAGGAAGTCGGTCAGGGTCAGGGTCTTCCCTTTCTTGTTCTTCTTCTTAGCTACACACCAGAAATAAAAAAAGTTACAACTAATAGCCATGCCTTGGAAAAGACTTCAGTTTAAAATACAGATGCTCCTCTACTTAAGAAATTTCAACTTACGAACTTTCAGACATACGAACGAAGAGGACTATTTCCAAATTGTATTTGTTGGGGTCCCGTTTCCTGTCCGCAACACCAATTTTTTTTTTCTGCACGCCTAGCACAACTTCTGGCCGCTACTCCCACTGCACAGCAGCGTAGGGTGCGTACTCCCAGAATTCTAGTTCTTAGTACTTGCGTATACCCTTAAAATGATTTTGAATAACGATTTACAAACATTTCAAGTTGCAAACGGCCCTTTCGAATGTATCTCGTTCGTAAGTAGAGGAGTGTCTGTATTGGTATATAAGGGCAAATCCCATCGAAAGGGCAGCCGCAGTTTCAGTTTGGAATGAAATCCTCAGACGGAGTGTGTGATCAATTTTAGGAAACCTCAAACTGAATGCTACAGTCAATTTTTATAATGCTTCACTCATTCACAAGGGGACTCCAACCATTCCGAATCAAGCTAGAGACATGACAATTCTCTCGTGCATTTAATGCCGCCACAACGATCAAGACATTTAATATTAAATAGCAATAAAGTATAAGGTTGCTGGGAGGGGAGACAAAAACTTGTATAACTATATGAACCTAGTAGACAGCCTGAATAATGCTGTGGTCCATAGAAGCACAAGCCGTCCTGTCTGATTTAGTGGATGTAACATTTCAGCTCACACCTCCCAAGCAACAGATACAGCCAAATTCACCAAAACTGCTGAAATCTCATGCATGAATTTCACATTTTACTGGCTCAGGAAGAACTTGAACAGAAGTACGTATTGATAACTAGGTGCTGAAATCAGCTTACAAACTAATCTGCAGTGGTTTCTTTTCAGGTGGATATGGATTTTTGATCCCCCATTTCGTTTTTACAATTTTAATCAAACTTTCTTCGCACATCATTCCTTTTTAGCCGAGTATGCAAAGGATTTAATCTATTTGCAGATGCAACCCGAAAGGCACTCAAAGATCATTCACACCGCTAAGAGAAGCTACAGATCCTCAGATAGTGGACGTTGAACAAACACATTACACGGACTGCCCCAGTAACTACAAAATGTTCCGTAATCACATGCGTTTCAGAATGATATTGCCCTGACAGATCAGAACAAAGAGCCCCGGAACCACCGCGGGAAAAGCCTGATGTCAGGACATTTTTCCGAAGGGAGCAGCGCTTGTTTGTGTTTATAGATCTGCGTTAAAACCGAAAGTCACGAAGCGAACGATTTAACGTACACTGGTAACACAAATACATGGAATTGAACACCAACAATGGAAAAGAACACAAATTAGTACAGACACGTGCACGCTCTGTGAACTGCATACCGGAGAAATAAAATTTAAGACCTGGTAACAAAACCACACCAGTCTTCTTAAAAGATTATGAGCAATGACTACACGATATTACGCATGGAGAGCTGGACTGAGAACCCTTGAACAAGAGCAAGCAACCAGACGTGTTACACAGCCCGCTTCAAACGAGTCCAGCTAGCATTCTGTACGGCACTGAATCACCGAAAAACACGTCGGCGCCGAGCCAGCACACACCCCCAGCCCCCAAGGTGATCCCGCCCGCACCATGTTTTACCATCATCTCCACCAAACGCACCATCTTGGTGACCAGGGTACTTCGGCGTTGTTTCACAAGACGCCAGTAGACCAGATTGACGCATTTAACAAACATGTCAGCGACTTAGGGTAACCGAGTTAAGCCAGTTAACAGACATGTAAAATGAGCACGTGCGATGCGTATAAGCGGGAAGTGCATCCGAACTAAAGTCGGCCTTATCCACTTAGATATAACTTAGACGACCGTAGTACTGGTGAGATCCCGCACACGATTCGTCCCCTGGCCTCACAATAAGCCAGGCGGAACTTCACAACAGTTTCATTTTCATTGTTTCGGGAGTCGGATATTCATTCACTGACAGCAAGGCACCACAAGCCGCCTAGCCGCACACGCCAAGGCCCGGCCCAGCCCGGATATCCCCGAAGTGCTAGTACACTAACGTCGGGTTGGGTGACCAACGACGGGCCGCACGGACTCGGCGTACGCCGCGCTCCCCCCGCACGGCTCGCCCCGCGCTGTCCGACCCTCCCTTTAAACTTTCGCGTCCCCAGACCTACGGGGGAGCACGTGGGCAGCTAGAGAACAGCCGCGCGGCGCGGCGCGCCGCCCCTCCCTCCGTTCCCCGACGCGCCTGCGCTTCGCCGTGCCGCCGAGCGGCTGATAATCGCTGGACAAAACGTGGCAGAGTCTACGCGCTCCCGACGCGGCGGCTGGGTTAGCCGCCGCCTCGGCCACACGCGCTCTGAAAGCGACATCCTATCCCGCAGAGGGCCACCGGCGCCATGATATTTCAGCGCTGCATACTACCCGTACGACATGTCGCAGCTCCGCGAACAGTATCTGGCATAGCACTGTAGATTCAACCCCTCGCCTGCCCCTCGTCTCCTCTGCGTCAATTCTCGGACACCAAGCGGGTTTTCAACCGACTCCGTGCACAAAAAATACGAACAACGCTGTCACGCCAGTACTAAGACGCTAATATTAAATTGTCGCCCCCCGATAAATCATGTCGCGACAACAACCGCATATTCTTCTCATATTATCCACACCGGCCCAGCCCGCCTCCCCACATAAACCTCACCTGACGCCGCCATGATGGAGAGTGAGTCTGCGTCGAAGTGTCCCGGATGCAGGCGTCACATGCTTATCGTCGGGACCGCGCATCAGTGCTCCCGAGGACGTATATCAGCAAGTCTTGGCGCTTAAAATGTTGGAAGCTTTGTTTTCGGTTTTTCTTGAATATTTGGTCTAGCATTGGAAATTAACTTTGTATTTTAATTAAAAAAAAATAAACAAACATTCTATATTATTATTAGCATTATTATTTTGATTATTATTATAATATATGTACTACTACTTCTACTATACTACTACTACTACTACTACTACTAATAATAACAGCTACACTCAGAAAATGGGTACCAGTTTGTACCTTGACTTGTCACTGGGGCTGTACCCTCAAGGGCCTGCCAGTTGTTCCTGTAGCTGTAGGAAGGGGTGCTGTATCGTGGGGGGGGTTAGGATGATTCCAAGTGACTCCTGAGTGACAGGGGCCCTATAAAATTTGGAAAATAACTGGATTAGTCTGGGCTAGGGGCCACAGTATGATTCATGGGGCCCAAAATCTAACAAACTTGTACCCTTTTTTCTGAGAGTGTAGATAAGGGGGTTGTCGGAATGATAGCTTTGCATTCCCCGAACATCCCTGTCACCTGCTCTGCTCATCTAATCCCTACTCCTCCCACACTCACTAACCTGTACAATTTCTAGAAGTACTGGATGGATCAACTGGAAATGTGAAAGTTAATAAATGTGCTTTTACCCAAATGCTGTGAGTGCTAACTGTGACACTTAACTCTGACACTACATCTATTCATTTATTACACATTCATCTTATATGCCAATTTGCACCTTGTCTTTCCCACCAGTTACCAGTGCTTAGGCCTACCTGTATTTCTTTATGTATGCCTTAATGTTCATGTCTTAGAGTGTCATTTATATAATTCATATTTTTACATTCAGTTTATTTCCCATTTGCACCATGACCAACATTTTCCATGACATACCGGTAAGAACTGTAACAGATAAACTAATGGTATATACCAGCCATGGAGGGGCCACAAACTATTTATATGTTTGTTTGTTAGTTTTTGTGGGCACGGTGTATTAAATTGTGCACAGAATTTAGTTCCTACAAAATACTATATCAGGCTCATATATTTCTTAAAATGTAGACATGATTTATTTATTTATTTTTATATTTCTAGCTCTAGAATTTATTTTTGATGAAGCAATGAAACGTAATCTTTTGGTTGTTTGTTTTTTGCCTAAAATCACGTGACTGCAAAGCCGGAAGCTGAAGTGAAGCCCACAAATACTATGAGTTTTTCAGTAGTAAATTTATTCACTTAAATCTTTGTAAAAATTCATAATACATCTCAGTATAAAATTTAGACTTTTTACACTAGATCTGGCACTTGTCAAAGCTTCAGTTAATTCTATGGCAGAAGTTAGGTGTTATGGTCATCTAATTCTGAATACTGTGCATGATAAAAAACATTATATGCACGGGCCTACATCTTTGTGCCTGTATCTTTATAAAAATTCATAATATGTAGGGATGTGCATCTTCATCACTGAGGCGATGCGATACACATCTCATTGCATTGCCAACGATCCAATACATTAAAGATATGTATGAAGCAACTACTATTGCAATATGATATGATTCACCCCTATTGCGATGCAGTGCGATTTGACACAATATGACGCAATGCATCCCTGGATACGCTTTCAACTCGCACAAGACTTGGCCGAGAGACTTGGCCACTGACAGTAGTGTAGTGGAGAACTGGAGATGAGGGAGTGAAACAGTTTAGAGAGGGGGATCAGTCTGAATATAAAATTACTAGTCAAAAAATATTGGTCAGATTTCTAAATAATAAAGTCATAGGATCTCTACTAATAATTATATATGAATGTAACCCTGGCTCTGCACTGTTTCCCACTCCAGTGGGTCGGGGCAAGCCAGGTACAAAAATGTTCCTCAGAAGGGGCTTGTGGGAATGACGGCTTTGCATTCCCCAGACAGCCCCGTCACCTGCCCTGCCCTCCTAATCCATACTCCTCCCACACTGACTCACTCACCGAAATAGCTCCCGTTGTGACACGGCGCTGTGTGTTGGTGTGTTGGTGATGTGACTTGGGGTGGTGAGCAAGGTGCAGCTTCTGCAGTCACACTCTGACTGCTTTATGTGCTACAAAAGAACGTGCTGTTAACTTTCCAATAGCAGGTACCTCATCTTCTCGAGATGTGTGTGTGTGTGTGTGTGCGTGTGTGTGAGCTGTCCCCATAAAGATATGTTTACCCGACATGCATCTGTGTGTGTGTGTGTGTGTGTGTGTGTATGTGTGTACGTGCAGACCGAGGCATGGCGGCGACCAACAGATGACAGGAGACGGTTTTAACCGAACGTGCTCTTTAATGCAGTCCTGAGAAGGACCACACTCAAGTAATAGTGACAGCGGAGGCTGTCACACGGTAGGATAGTTACACAATGGCATGTCAGGATCACACATAGGACACAGGTGAAGGTACATGTGACACCAAGGAAGCACAACACAAGTATTAACACTAACAACAAAATTTACACAGAGGGGCTATTTACAAGCACTTGTGAGCATGCTGGGACATTCAAAGCCTGCCAGCACTACAATGCACCTCCCCCCGAAGGTCAGCTGTCCTGGCAACCAGCACTCCCAGTCCCCACCTCCATTCTGGGACAAGGCTCCTCGGTCCTGTGGCAGCCACCAGTGCACCATCTCCAAAGGGGGGCGGGCGGCCACTCACGAGTGCTGGTGAGGCTAGCGCACGCTGGGCAGCGGGCAGGCACTGGCATCGCAGGTTCCCCCTGGCCTCCGGCTCTTCCCTTTCCTCGGCCGTCTCCCCCAGCAGCCACAGCACTTCTCTGCCAGCCAAAGCCTCCAGAGCTCGAACTCCTCCACGTTCATGCACTCCTGCGCAAGCGTGACCTAGCAGTTGCGACACGCCTCCAAGCGGTCATGCAGCGTGGCCTCCGCCTCCTGCTTCTGGAGGTTTTCCACAGTGCTCTGCCCTTCCACCATGTTCCTCCACATCCGCTCCCTGTCTTGCTCGATCTGCATCCGCTGCCCCTCCAGATCACTGTGCCCCTGAGCCACCCGGGTGTCCAGAAGACGACTGTCCTCCTTCCGGCCAGGCGGTGCCACCTGCGCTGCCTCGACCAAACACTACTGAGGGTCTCGCCCGTACTCCCAGCTGACCCATTCCTCACCCGGCGGCTCTCGGCTGTGCTGACCCTGTGCTCCGGAGCCAGCCGAGCTTCCAGCGTGTGTCATGTTTCCTCATCATTGAGGAGATTAGGGTTCAGTAGAATCAGATTAGTAGTGCACTTTGCTGTCAGAGTCTTCACCCTCATCATATCCGCCCGGTGTCAGCCCCTGATGACCCGAGAATTAAATCGCATGAATCAGCCTTTTCAGAATCTCCTGGTTTTTCCTTATCGTATTGTTGTAGCTGGCTAACAGGAGACGCACGCGTGGCCTGAAACTATGAGGCAAATCATGCTTTATATCAGTTCCAAATTGACATGTTCTTTTTGCACAATAAAAAAGCTGAACAAAAAACTGAACATTTTTATTTACAGTATATACACAGGATTTGCTAAAATCAACAAGAACGTATTTACAAAATCAAAGTATTTTTAACTTTTGCCTATTTCAGGCTATATCAGTTCCTTTCCCACAAAACAACAAGGAATATTGGAAAGCAAGTTTAGCTTGCCTGATGGTTAAATTGACAATATATATATAATATATATTGTGGGAACCGAAAATTTTCCTCACAACATTAAAATAACTGGTTTAGTCCCCGCAATGTAATATATAAATGAATACACACACACACACACACACACAGACCTGTAGTTATATGCATTTCCCAAAGGGCAGGTCTTGTGGGGTGTTACCAGTATGCAGTACCTACCAAAAGTGGTCCAAGGAAGGTCAACTGGTGAACTGGTGCCCAAGGCTCATTGATGTGCATGGGGAGCGAAGGCTAGCCCATCGGGTCCGATCCCACAGGAGAGCTACTGTAGCACAAATTGCTGAAAAAGTTAATGCTTTCTCTGATGGAAAGGTGTCAGGGCGTGCAGTGTATCGCAGCTTACTGCACATGAAGCTGCTTAGCTGCAGAATGGTCAGAGCGCCCATGCTGAGCCCTGTCTACCGCCAAAAGGGCCCACAATGGGCACATGAGTGTCAGCACTGGATCATGCAACAATGAAAGTAGATGGCCTGGTCTGATGAGTCACATTTTCTGTTAGATCATGTGGATGGCTGGGTGTGTGTGTGTGTCATTTACCTGGGGAAAAAAATGGTCCCAAGATGCACTATAGGAAGAAGACAAGCCAGTGGAGGCAGTGTGATACTCTGGGCCATGTTCTGCTGCTTGGGTCCTGGCATTCATGTGGATGTACTCACATGTACCACCAACCTAAAAACTGTTGCAGACCAGGTACCCCTCTTCATGGCAATGGGGTTCCCCTAATGCCAGTGGCCTATTTCAGCAAGATAATGCACACTGCCACACTGCAAAAATTGTTCAGGAATGGTTTGAGGAACATGAAAAGTGAAAGTGATTGTCTTTGTTGACACAATACCACAAAACGTATCCTTTACATTTAACCCTTATGTGACACAGCAGGGGGCAGCTACTTCAGTGTCATGCTGAGGGTACCTCACTGGCTAGGGATTCAAACCAGCAACCTTTCAATCACAAGCATGCTTCCCTAACCGTTGGACTACCATTGCCCCACAAGAGTTCAAGAAATTGACTTGGCCTCCAAATTCCCCAGATCTCCAATCTGATCAAGCATCTGTGAGTTGTGCTGGATAAGCAAGTCCGGTCCATGGAGGCCCTACGTTGCAGACCCCGGAGCACTTCCTGTGACTTAACTTAATGCTAATCGGTTCACCAGATCTGCGCCCGTTCTTCAGCTATGTGGAACTATGACTAAGCGATACGTTTAAATCCTCCACAATAAATGATTAATATTGTTGGCTAAAAATTGTTTTAAAATTACTTTTAGCGGGGCATCTGAATGGGTTAAGTGGTAGTAGTGCTGGTGACCGTCTTGCTGCTTTCCATAGTTCAGGTATGTTTCTATTAAATGTGGCGTTTTGCTGACTGGTGCGTTGTAGCAAGTCAGCATTCATATTGCCTAATTGAATTTGAATCTTCACCTTTTGTGGCGAATTCTACCGTTTGGGCGAGACATCGACTACAGGATAATCACAGCTGCAAGCGGGACGGTGGTGTTAGCTTTTCTTTAAGTTTTCAGATGTCTTTTAGTACATTTAGTATTGATGTTGGCGTTGTATATTTTCCAGGATAATTTAAGTCCCATTAAAGTGTTCTTGGAGTGGCCGGGACATATTGCAGCTATTTGTGTCTCTGATGTTGGTGTGGATTCATCTTCTGCTCTGGACGCCTCTTCAGTTGGTGATTTTGTCATTCATCTTAGAGGATTGCTGTGTTCTCCTACAGTCTTCATTTTGTTGCTGGATCCACCCGGTTAATCACACTCCAGGCCATCTAAACCAAATCTGATTCAGGATCAATACCATGAAGGACAGAGTCCAAGTAAAGACCAAGACTTTAGTAGTGCTAAGACTGAGTCAAGCCATAGACTTCGGAGGGTCGAGACCAAGTCATGACTAAGACCAGAAAAAATAGATTTACTTACTATAACCATCACTCCAATAACCAGGGGCCAAAGCAGGATTTCTTGTTTAGCCAGATAACTTGATGCCTTTAAGGGCATAATGTAACTGAATGAAGAATAAGTCAATTTAACCGGCTGTTCCTGATAAGTGACTAGTTATGCAACTAAGCAAGAAATCCATCTTTGTGATATAGGCTCCAGTTCTCAGCTTAATACAGGCAAGGCCGCCAACTCTCACATATCTGGCATGACACGCGTTCAACCTTAATCTCATGTAAACGCTAATCAGCTAACAAAAATAATCCAATAATCCAATAATAATACATCGATAATTAGTGGATATGTGGAACCCTGCCCGCCACTGATATGACCATGCAGAGCAATCATTGGACCTATTGATTTCCTGCTGGCTCCCTGTATCAATAAGACTCATGGGTTGTCCAGGGCTCCTTATACCAGATCATGCTTCTTTGCGACCGTGTCCTGGATACCAGCGGTTTTCGACTGGCTATCCAGCCGTAACTTCTACCTTTGTGTTGGCATTTGTTCTTGTTTTTCTTCTTGTGACCAGAACATGCAAAGCTTCAAAGAAGCATCAATGGACCTTCACTCTGCTCCTGTAGAGACCGTGAAGCTCCTATAAGGCTGAGAGACAGTTTGTTCCGAGCCCAAGTGTGATACTTGCTGCCACATAAGTGAAGCACAATGTACATTTTCTATTGAGATGGCCTTCACATAGGCTAATAGGGTCTGTGGTTGTAATCCGGGCTGCTTAGCAACCATCCTGCTACGTATCCGTCTGTCCATGTGAACTTTGGCTTGCGACCACAGGACCTCCTTGCTAATGCAGGTTGTCTGTGTTTGGATAATGCTGTCATGGTTATTGAGACTATTCTCCTTGACAGGGTTAATAATTTAGCGGTCTTTGTGACCTGCAGTTGGGGCACCAAGTGCTTGGCCTCCTTGCAATTCTGTTACTTGCTTCATGTCATTTTGCAAATTTACATATGAAGTTTTAATTGGCAACAGACAGTGAAATAGCATAGTGATAGTATGACCCACTCACTCTCCTTGTTTCCCTGGGATACTCTGTCACTGACATGGGGGGGCTTTTTCACTGAATTCCCCCCATGAAGTTCAGTATCACTTCCAGAAGTCCTTTCCTCTCACCCTTAAGCCAAACTAGAATGCATTTTCTGTGCGTGTCAGCATACCTTAGTGCATGCCCATGTTTGAGCTGACAGCGCAGGGTGTTTATGTCTATGTTTCGTGAGCACTGTATTGGAAGAGCATGCAGAGCTCAGTGTAGCTGAGCATGAGATCTTTCGCATGGTCCTGCGTGTGACCTGGTGACCGTCTCTGTATTTCCCCCAGCATGCAGCACTGGATTTAAAGATCTGACCATGTGAGCAGCAGGAGCTATCGTTCCTTTACAGTATGTCAAGGGAGCTACAGTTGGTGGAGGACTTTCAAGCACTGCTTTCGTAAAGAGTATGTTTGTTCGTTCCTGGAAATTTTCAGCAATATGATTCAGAGCAGCAGCAAACAAATTTTGTCAGTTCATTTATATAAAAAATATTTCAGTAGCACAGGGTCTAGTTAGTGTAAATAACTGTAATGTCACGGAATGCAACCAGAAGTTATTTTTCTGATGTTTTCCACTTGCTCTTTTGCACCCCCTAATTAAATGGCGCCCTAGGTGATCACCTATGTCGCCTGTGTGGCCCTTGTGGCTACAACTACCCAAGGTACATTTCTTGGCTCTGTGGACTGAGGCTATTTTTCATCTGTCCACTAGAAGGCAGTATGGGCTTTAGGGTGGAAGGAATGGGGAAAAAACTGCTGTCAAGCCTTCAAACATTTTTCTTTTTGTGTTCACTAATAAGCAGATTGTTGACTGATGTATCAAAGGTATTACAGCAGTACATTACAGGTGTCTTTTATTTTACTGACCTATGACAGACAGGGAAATATGTCGCAGCTGTCCTGATGAAAGATGGTTTTATAAAGAGGTGAGCACTGCTGAATGTGTAAACTTGGAATTCAACCAAGTTTAAAGAATTTATATGGCTTTAAAATAAATAAGGTTATTTGTCGATATATAATTTTTTTGTTTATTCACTCTGAAGCTTTTTATATTTAATGTATCTGATTTGTCATAATTTACAACTAAATCAGTTTTAAGTAGTTCTCAATTCTGTGCTGGGACTTGCATTATGGTTTTGTAATTCAAAAGTGGAAGAGCGACCCTTTTATTTTTTATTTTAGTTTTGAAATTTATGTCACCCATTTCCTGCTGGAGTGCCCCATTGAAAGTGAAGTTAATGGGCGCTGGAAAGAACTGGAGTGGAAACTGAAGACAGAAGGGCCCAGTTACAAGCAGTGCTACTGTCCACACAGAAAAGTCTTGTGTTGTCTGTTTTCCCAAAAATTTGAAATCCGTTTCCATGGCAACGCCCTCCATATGTCTGGTTAACCTCATGGGCAAGGCCACTCCAGTGAGGTTTGGGGAAAGTGCTTGTCCCACAAGTCATTGGCGATAGGCTGTGGAATCACACTGCCTGGCGTTGCTATAGAAACCAAGGTCTGCAAAAATCACCACTGCCAAACCTCTCAATCACTGTTTTGAAAACACAAGGTCTCTAACTTTCCAGCCTGGAGTCACAGGACTCCTCATGGGAATTTTTGCAGTCAGATTTTCATGATCAAGATTGAGCAGATTATCAAAAACTGGGGATTTCCTGTGTCGAGTATGATTTGTTGAGTTTATTGCCAACTTTCAGTTTTGATGCCTAAGCTATAAGAAGATTAAAGACTAAGGTAGTCCGGAATTTGATGTTATTTTTCACATGTTTAGACTTCCCCATTGCAGGTATATTATATCTGATCATACAGTAAATAAAGATTTGCACGCATACTAAAGGAACCATAAAATTCTTTGTGTTTTATTTTAAGGCTCGCTCCAGTCAGGCAGCATTATTGTGGGAACCAAAAGTAAATGGAATCTTCAGAGCTTAAACAATAACCAGGCATTATATCTAATATAAACAAAGCCAGTTAATGAAGAATTAAACTGAAAGTTCTCGGAATGCACAAGTACGGGCATTTCTCTAAGTGCTATAGAAAGGAAAGACGACTTGACTAGCCAGGCGAATAACGGGGTTTCTTAGGAGAGAGAGAGAGAGAGAGAGAGAGAGAGAGAGAGGTCATGTCAGTGTAGAAAAACTAAGATGGAGGAGGGAAACTATGCTCAAGGCCATTGAACGTTTAAGGTTAAAAGTTACTAAAAAGTCCTGGCTGAGAAGATAATGTGCCGTAATGTGGATAGCCAGAGATAGGAGGCAACTCGGAAAATATATTGTCCCCAATACACCCCCAATACTATGTCATGCGTGTGCTATTATGCATTTATTGTGTTCCCATTTTCTAAGTACTCTGAATGTTTGCTATGTTGATCTATACCCCATGTGTAGTATTTAGTTCATTATAATCTTCTAGCTACTCAAAGTGCTTATGCTGTTTACCAGAGGATCATCATCTCTCGCTTTATGTACTTTTGCAAGCGGTGGATAGCTGGCCAGGTAGCATCTCAGTAACAGCAACCTAAACCTGAGGAATCAGCTCATTGCAGCCTCAGTCAGGTAATGATTTTTCCCAAGAGCCGTGACTCAGCCTTGCCGTTCACTGACTTGGGTCTTGTAATTTAGTTTTACTCTGTTTTCCAGCATGGGTTATTTCTGTACATGGCTTGGTGAAAGTAGTTAGAGGAGAATTTTTTTTCTCCGCAATTACTGTGCAGAGAGCTGGACAAAGGTTTTGAGGCAGTATGCTCTGGAGATCTGCCACGCCCAGGCAGGGTTCCACCTACACCAATGGAAAGGGAGACGTTTTATTGCTGTGAAACACTGAATTCAACTTTCCAGAGGAATGTACCTCTTTTCCAAAACCCCTTTGCTTATTGAGGTAGCATCCTGGGAGACCCTACACTTATTTTTAAAACAATCCAGTGCAGTACTGGAGCTGTGAGGAATCAACCACATGATTCTGGCATTCACTGCTGCAGAAACAGCCTTAATAATAAAAATGGGTGGTAAATTATTATAAGCAGTGCAATTTTATGCCCTCGAGAGAATGTTTCCTGCTGCGTATTTAGTTACTGGGGCAAGGTAGGAAATGCCATCGTTGGCATTCGTTCTATTTTTTCTGCTTGCATGTGACCTGGACATACAAATTTTCAAAGATGTGTCAATGGAAATTCACTGTCCTCGTGTGGCCACTGAGAAGCTCCTGTAGAGACCCAGAGTCAGTCTGTTGACTCACATCCCTCTGCACATCACTTCAGAGATTTCAGCAGACTTTTATGCTACAGACATATTATGGCTGTTAGCCAAAGTCACCAAAAAAGAAAATGCATGACAGTACTGTAATTAAGAACATGTTACTTATTGTCTGTAGCATATTGTGTGTAAGGGATTTTTCTTAAGTAGCTCAAATCTCCTGGCTGCCAAGATCACTTAGATTTAGAGACTACCCCAGCGGGGGAAAAAGTTGGGTAATATTGTGTTTCAAATGTTTACGCCTGTCTGTAGCTGTCACTCTCACCTGAAAGGCTCACAGGCTTTTAGGAACTGGAGCAATCTGATGTGAAAAGCATGTTAAAATGACATCATCAGGCCTAGGGGGAGGGACTTGGACCCTGCCCAAGGTGTCAGGTACTCATTAAGGATTGTGGTGCCAATGGGATTAGCCAAGATGCCTTCCCGGTTGTTGAAATGGCACCTTTCTTTAGTGAACAATGTGTTCGTGGATTACGTCAGCTTTCATAATCATTTACTGGAGTAAGGTTTTGTATCAGTGTCTAGCAGAACAGTTACTGCATGTCTGCAGTGATACACATTAACACGCCTCATTTGAATAGACATGACTTTATCAAAGCAGAACTTTGTCTGGTCTAGGAGCATATGAATGGTTTACCTGGCGACAGGCATGGTTTTGTTGATGGTGTCACTGGGAAGATAAAGGGGTGTTCCTCTGAGACTCAGACATTGTTTTTCTTGGAGAGATGTAAGAAGCATTACACCAGTTTTACTTGTGGGTTCTGCAGTTTGAACCTTGAAGGATAAATGTGACTCGCCCTTCTCATCCTTGATGTCCACGATTCATCCTCCCTCTTGCTGTCTACTCCCTTGAGAAGGGAGATTATCTTGTCACAGAACTCTGTTTGCTCGCACACCGGATGTTTGCTGTGACAAGCCCTGTTTGTCACAGGTGTGTGTGGCTTGTTTGCTGGGTGGGGGGGGGGCGTTCGGTACACTGGAACATTACTGGAGGGAGAGTCAGAGACTGGTTTACAGTGGCAGACTTTCAAAAATGCTCCATATATTTTTGTTTTTTTGTCAGGCAATTTTGTGAACAGACTTCAGATAGGGGCCTTTCCCAAATATTTAACGCTGGTTTTTGATCCTTGAGCCAATTGTTCTTTTTAATCACTGGCAGGAACCAAAACTGACCAAAGGGCAATGATGGGTCTATAAATATGCATGAACAGATTTCTTTTATTATCTATTATATAGATGCATGTTAAGAAATGTCTACAAAAGTGGTCCGTTTGATTGAGATAGTCATCGTTCTGCGGTTAGCAAAGGAAGGAGAGTCCAATTAGGATATTTCATACCCGTTAAATGAGTCTTTCCCGCCCCTCTCACATGACTGGGTCATTTACCTCTGATGACGGCTTATTATATTCATTTCAGATTTGCTTGTGATACATCAGCTTTAAAGCATTCCATCCTGGTTTAGTTTCAGATTTCAGGCAACCTACACCAGAGGTGTCATGACGCTGGTATTTGCTGCTCTCCTCTCCGTTGTTAGGTTTCATGATTCCGTTTGTGCTTTTCTCAGCGCGCGCCATGATTACATGGAACAGAAAGTCCATTTTCACAGCTGGGAGGGTGTGGCTGCCTCTGAGTTCCCTGAGACGGGGGAGTGTGGCTGTTTTTTGCATCGGCGGCCATCTGCCCGGCTCTTCCTGATAGCTGGCTCTCGTGTGCCATGCCCTGCTCTCCACTAGGACAGCAGCTTCACCTGCACTAGTCATAGTGAGTCATAGTGGCAGGCTGCCCAACTGGAGGGGCCGGTCTGGGTTTGCTGTGCCCCAGGATGAACTGGCAGTGACGCAAAAACAGCAGGGGTCTGTCACAGCATTCATGAAACCAGCCACAGGTTTTAATGAAAGCTTGGTAGCAGGAACAGGTAAAAAAACGGAGGGAAAGCCTTGTAGGCGGCCATAGGCTGCTCCAACACCCCCTGAAGGTATCGCCCATCGATTCATGGTGGAGCAGTGTCTGGGCTGCGTGAATGAACAGCTGCTGAAGGCCATCATAAACACTAACGCCCCCCCTCCTACAGCAGCACTCCCATCCTAATCAGCACCACAGTATCCGAAGCTTTACGACATTCCTTCTTGCCCCCACAATTCCCTGCTCCCCTGGGGGCATCTGTGGGAGCTTGTTTCGCTAGTCTAGCAGACTAAGCAGGGAGTCCCTTTTTCGGTAATATTAGAAGGAAGGGAGGGCAAAGGGCAGATTGGGGGGCGGGGGCACCGACGGGAAAGAGGGATTACAGCAACAAGTCTGTCTCCTAACAGGCTGCCTCTCAGGAATTTTACTTTTTCAACAAGCAATGAACCAGATGAGGTCCATGGGCATTGTTATACCTCAATGCAGACCCTTGTTTAATCTCTTTAAAATTTGCTTTCGGAGTCTTTGTGCCCTCAGGGGCCTGAGGAACAGGACTCGGATTGAACTCTTAGTTATGCCTGCTTAGCTGAGCTTTTGTCCAAAGCGATTTGCGCTGTTTCACAATGATCTGCAGCTGGATGTCGTAATTCATGCGACCCTGTCCTGCCTTAGCATGGATGGGAAGATGTTGTAACTAAGTGTCTTTCTGAAGGGCACAAACACCCCAAAGTGCTACATCACCTCCTATCTCTTACTTGTCCATCATAATACGTCATTCTCTCTGTTTACTGTAAGGTACACGGGGGGGGTTTCTGTTGCATAAACAAGCCAGGAAGGTACAAATAGTTAAAGGTGCAAGTAGATGGATAGAAAGGTTAGTGAATCTCAATTAGATTATCAATTTTCTAACTANNNNAACCCCCCCCCCCCCCCCCCACACGGGCTGGAACGGCATGTAAAACACCAATTTAACAGTGAGTGCATTCATTGAATTTTGATAAAAATAGGATACAGGTTAAATTACTGAAACAGGAAAATTCTAAGCCTGCCTCAGAGACCTTACTGTTTGTGCTACAGCAGAAACCCGTCGAGCCGGCCTGCGGTTTGTGTGCTAGCCGTGCAGCCTCCCTGACCCAAATGTGGATATTCTCATGACCGTGAGGCCCCTGTAGAGGTGGAGCCATGCTGACAGCAGCCCGAGGCTGGAGGCCCTCGTTCAGCACCTTGTGCCTTTTTGGCATGACCCTCATCCATCACCTGAGCAGCAGCAAGGGTCAGTAAGCGACCTCTCTTATTAACTCTTTCTTGCGGAGGCCAGTCTCATTCAGTAACAGGGTGCTGTCTGAAGAACATTAATGTATATACATACAATTCCATAATACCCTCCCCCTCCCCCACCCGACCACACCCCATCAGTTCAGCCCTTTGAATAGTTGTCAGCGTTGTGTCTGACTCTGTGAGTCATCTGTAATCAGGCACACAAATGAGTAAACAAGATTCATGCCAAGCGAACAAAGCCTGCATTGTCGGGTCAGGTGGGACAGGGGGAAGATCAGGAGACACGGTATTGTGAGAAGCCTGTTGTGATGATGTGCGGGCAGATGGTATATGAGATCTGCCGGGGCTCGTTCATGCAGGTAGATAAACATTGTTTGGGGGGGTTTGGTAATTTTGGTACCTGGCTGGGATTGCCATAAAAAATAAAGTGAACTCACGCCCCCACCCCCCACCACAGCCTTCTGCATTCCTCTGCTCAGATAAGGCAAGATTTTCCGTTTCTGGCACCAAATGCTGGGAAATGGGACGTTTTTTTCAAGCATAGCAATTTAGTTTGGTTTCATCTCGGCTTCAAATTCCATCCACAGTGGCAGCAGGAGACTGAAGCGGGGAGAGTTTTCAAAATGCCGTGTTCTGGACTGTTCTGTGTGCTATAGCTTGAGCTGACAAATTCTGCTCCTTCCAAGAGCAGATACACCACGACTCGCAACTGCTTTTGCATTTACACAAATTAAAGAGCTGCTGCAATTTGCATGTCCTGCATCATGGGGGTGGGATTATCAGGCCTGAATATGTTTGAAATGTTGGGAACACTTTACTTAAGGTATCTATAATGCATTATACATGAGTGCTTTAAGCAAAGTGTAACCAAAATGTTTTATCTGGACTTCCTTTTGCCATTGCAGTAAGAGATTTTGTTTGGTTTGATCTCAATTTAAAAAAACAAATGTAGCCGGTCTCAACACAAAATAAAATGCAACAATGGCATTTTACTTATTTTATATGGCATTTACAAAGCTGCATATGAGTGAGAAAGCTGGGATCAGACTGAGATTCCAACCCCTAACCAACCCAGCAAGGACAGCCAACCATTTGAACTACACACCACCCCATTTTTACACATACAAGTATTCTACGATACAATGTGCCAGTCAAATGTTCTTTTTTTCTTTAATATAATGCTATAACCAACACAGGAAATGGGTTTGCAAAATGTCTTTTCAGAAGCAGTTCTTGCATAACGGTCTCATGTGAAGGACATTTGCTTTTGGCTATATCTTTTGCTTCAAGGCTGGCAGACAGGCAATGCACGGGACATGCAATTAACATAGATTTACGTGCGCATGACAGGACATTACAGCCGACTGCAACAGAGTGAAAGCAGGAGCCTATAAAGAGAGTGCTGCTGCCCTGTGATTTAAATATGTGTGCTCTGTCAGTCCGTGGGAGTGAGTACAAAGGTGAAGGAGCACGTGTGTGCCAGAGTCTTCAAAGACCAAGCCCAGGTCGCGGCTGAAGCCAAATGCCCCTGCTTCACTTTTATGTTTCAGACAAAGACTTCGACAGGCAGGGAGGCTCATAGTAAACCCTCTGGTCCGGGGAACAAAAATCCACACACCCATCCTGCCATTGAATAGGCCACATGCTTTGTGCACCCCTTCCATTGGCAATCCCCTAGAGGACCCCAAGGCTGTGTCCTACAGGAGCAGAACCTCTGACTCCAGGGACAGCGTGCTTCGGTCGTTATTCACCCCGCCGGCTCAGCTCAAAGGCTCTGCTCAGGTGTTTGTTTTCACAGGCTTTTATGGTCCTAGCTCGTTAAGATGGCGTTGCTGGAGGCTGCTCTGCTTTTTAAGCACCGCCCATAACGTGTGGAATTTGACAGCACCTGTCATTTGCAGGAGAGTTGGACTCACCCATCGGAAAAAGAAAAGTCCAAAAAGTCAGTGATATTTCCTTCCGTGCCTGCGGCCTTATGAGAAGGCAGGTCTGTGACTTTTTTTCTGGCCAGAAACGGGGGGCGAAAATGTGAGAATGACTCAGGGGCCGTGTGTATTCCCTGTGCTCAACTTATCTCGGGGATGGGCTGTAGTGAAAGGGAAGGCTGAACACGGTCACATTATTATTAAAGAAAACACTGAACACAGTCACATTATTATTAAACAAAACGCTGAAAACGGTCACATTATTATTAAAGAAAATGC
This sequence comes from Gnathonemus echidnorhynchus, assembly GCA_026776725.1. Lineage (NCBI taxonomy): Eukaryota > Metazoa > Chordata > Actinopteri > Osteoglossiformes > Mormyridae > Gnathonemus > Gnathonemus echidnorhynchus. The sequence goes on from JAODJU010000108.1 coordinate 27,506,311, forward strand.
TGAACACGGTCACAATATTATTAAACAAAACGCTTAACACGGTCACATTATTATTAAAGAAAACGCTGAACATGGTCACGTTATTATTAAACAAAACGCTGAACACGGTCACATTATTATTAAACAAAACGCTGAACACGGTCACATTATTATTAAACAAAAACTGAACATGGTCACATTATTATTAAAGAAAATGCTGAACACGGTCACAATATTATTAAACAAAATGCTTAACACGGTCACATTATTATTAAAGAAAACGCTGAACACGGTCACGTTATTATTAAACAAAACGCTGAACACGGTCACATTATTATTAAACAAAACGCTGAATTATTAAACAGAAGGCTGAACATGGTCACATTATTAAACAGAAGGTTGAACATGGTCACATTATTAAACAGAAGGCTGAACATGGACGCATTATTAAACAGAAGGCTGAACATGGTCGCATTATTAAACAGAAGGCTGAACATGGTCGCATTATTAAACAGAGGGCTGAACATGGTTGCATTATTAAACAGAGGGCTGAACATGTTCGCATTACTGCCAGAACAGTAAGTTCCTCTGGACCCACCCTGCTCCCACCTCTCCTGTCTCTGCCAAGGGGAATTCCATAAAAAGCAGCATGGCTGCATGACAGCCACGTCAGCATAGCTCAACCCTTCACCTCTTGCCTCTGAATCAGAGTGGCCCAGTAAGCTTGCGAAAGCCATTTTCTCCCAGCTGTCCACTCCTGGCACAGGACACTACACTGTGCAACTAGTTTCCGAGTTGGTGTTCATTCGTGTGCCCCATTCGATCACCAGAAAGAACCGCATGCAAAATGGTAAAACAGAAATACATAATTTCCCTTGTTTCTCTTAAAGCTATATCAGTAATTCTTTGCATAAAAGCCAATAAACTTTTGGGTGTAAAAAAAAAAAAAAAACCTTAAAGTGCCAAGGAGCACCGTGCATCCTGTGTCTGGGTTTTGGAAATGCATGAGGTGGCGATAGATGCCAAAAGACACCATAAGATGGTTGTGGAGAACAGCATTAGTTACAGTTCGGAGCTTTTGTCACTAAGGTGCAGTGCTCCACATTCCATCCATGGCTATCTGGCTGTAATTACCACGGCTGTGCCTCCAGGGCCAAGGAATGCGGGGGGGTGCTGCACATCGTGAAAGGTTGCTGTAGCTCAAGTTGTATACCTACATACATACGTGCTGCTCGAATCCCAGCCTCAGGCCCCCTCCTACAACCTGCAGGTTAGAACTTTGTGTTCTCACAGACCAGGTCACCTGCTGCCCCAAGGCATTTGGTGTAGTTAAGATGAACCCAAGCTCAGTGACTTTGTGGCTGTTCTACTCCATCCATCCATCCATCCATCCATCCATCCAGTCTCTTATCTGATACAGGGTTGCAGAGGGAGAGCACAAGACAGAGGAACACCCAGGATGGGTTCCCATCCCATCAGAGGGCATACACTCACACACCCACATACTATGGCTGATTTAACAGTGAGAATTCTACTAACAGATTTTTTGGAAGTACATACAGACTCTTTGCACACTGGGGTGGGATTCAAACCTTCAGCCCTGAAGGTGAAAGGTAACAGTGAACTGAATTTTCATGCAGTCAATCTGCAGCATTAACACATTTAATATGTAAGTACATAAACACACCCCAGAAATAAACCAACATTCAGTAAGTACATAAAGAATGCAAAACAGAAGTGGAAAAAAACGTGAAAACAATGTATGAACATTATGAACTAGATGGTAATTCTGAAATAAATGGCAAGTGACCAAAAATGGTCATTTTATGAGCAGAGTACACAACTGGGACGGGGAAAAAACAACTAGACTGAGTCAGTTGTTCAAGTTACAAGCAGCAGGGGAGCATTTTATAAAGCAAGGCTGTTTTTCCAGTACAGAAAGAAAAACAAATAATCCCTGAGAAAAGTGTTTAAACAGGAAAATGCAGCGAGTTGGCTGGACCTGAGGTGGGGCTGCTATTTAACAGGAGAGTATTGTTCATTTCCATTTTATCAGCTGAACAATAATCTGGTCTGAACTGGCATGGCTCATGGTGCATTATCAAAACAAAGAACACAGTGACCATGCAAGTTTGGAGCCGAAAATTGTTCATCTGATTGTGTTTGTATTGTCCATGAACCAATGGTGTATAATCATCTAAAATGGTAGGTGTTTTATGGATTCAAATCAGCTGAAAAACCTAGACAGTATTTATTGATTTATTGATTGATTTCCCGGGTTTATAGAACTATACTGAAGGAGCATGCATAAATCTGCCCTTATCAACTTCTGCAACAGGCTGTGTATTGCACTGAGGTGGGTAGCATGGATTATGGATGGATATCAGCAATAACGTTACAGCAGCATTGTGGGAATTATTTAAGCTGTGTTCCAATTGCATTTATATGTAAGTTGCTGTGCGATGTAACATTGTTAATAGCAAACATAGATCTTGACATGGTGATGTCTGTGTTCGGTCCTAATAGCTGTGCTGGTTCTCTATGAACAAACCAGCTGTTTGTCTACGGTGTAGAATTATGTGCAGTCCCATAAGGACCTGCCCCC
>JAODJU010000108.1:27529218-27544651 GCA_026776725.1 Gnathonemus echidnorhynchus
GGCCGGGAACCAATTAATTGGTTTTCCATTATTTCTTATGGGGAAAATTCGATCAGAACTCTAACTTTTTAGGATTCAATCCGGAGTTCTGAATGGATTAAGTTCGAGTTCTGAGGTACCACTGTACTTGTCCTGTTCAGGGTCGCAGGGGTCCAGAGCCTATCCCTGAAGTTACAGGCATGAGGCAGGAAACAAACCAAGATGGGGCACCAACCCATTGCAGGGCACAGACACCCCAGTCACACACACATGGACACCCATGGGCAATTTGGTACTCCAGTTAGCCTTAGCATGTTTTTGGACTGTGGGGGAAAACCAGAGTACCAGGAGGAAACCCCACAACGACATGGGGAGAACATGCTAACTCTACACACATGGAGCCACGGCGGAGATTTATATCCCAGTCCGAAAGGTGTGAGACAACAGAGCTAATCACTGCACCACCGTTCTGGCATATTTTCTATACTTACTTACATTATATGTCTTTTATACTGTTAACATGTCATATACATTTGTGTTTATCATGTTTATGTTGCACAGTGAACAGTGAAATATAATGTTACTGTCACGCTTTCCGGTTTTCACAGAAAATCAGATTTCTTATCATACTTGCTCATTATGAAGTGTGTCAAAGGCTCTTTTCTTCAATCTTGCACACGCAGTCAAGAGCTAAACACACCCTGCAGAACCAACCTAAAACCATTCTGCGACTATTCTGGGAAGTTAATGATTCACAGATCACAACATTCCAGCCTTTGCTCAGCCCACAATAACGAGAGACATCTGCAGCTCGGCTACCAAAACACGGACGCCGCTCAACTGTGAAAATCCAGCTGATTCAGTCACACTGGAGCATTATGCAGATCCTGATTACTTAGCAGACCAGGTTTAACAGCCCTTTTAACACCACCCTGGATTAGGCAGTGTGTTTCTAATTATAACATTCGTTAGTAATAGGTAGGTAGCAGATTGTGATTTGCTAGGGCTTTTCGGATTTATTAGTTAGGTTTACATCAGATCCTGCTGTCAGTGAAAGAATTGTACTTATCTCACACGATTTTTACTTGACAGTAAAATTGCAAGAAATTCAGAGTTTCCATCACTATTCTCAATAATAGCTCCCTCCGTTCCGGGGCGGAAGCCCCCAGTGACGCTGTATTCCAAAAATGCCATAGCAGCCCAAGCTAAACTATCTTTGCAGCCATCGCATTTTCCTGCACTGAAAAAAGGAAGCGCCCATCGTCATCTGTAATTTGATGTAAATCACTGGCGATGACTCACTGGCTGCCACACTAGCCACAACATAAAATGGCCCCAAAACCCAAAATGCGTCATGGACGGATGGACTTTTTCCAGGGTGGGACCCCATTTTGTATTTTTTTCCCAGCATGCACATCATTGCCGCTCCGCCTGGGATTCCCCGGTGCACGACATCCCCTCTGTGTCTGCTGAGGCACGTTGGGTGTCTTTCCGCAGCCAGTGACTGGCACCTTCATGCAAAGAATGTCTCTGATAAAGCACACCCTGCTTTGTCACCCTCCTCATCTACAGCAGAGCTGCGATCCCCCTCTGAAAGACAAGCGAGGACAAGACAGGACAGGGCTGGGCAGCCAGTGAGCCGAACTCTGATAAGCACCTATGTCAGAACCTCTAGTTATGCTCCAAAGACTTCCATCCCATAATTGGACAGAATTAGAGCGAGGGAGCCCTTCTTATGAATGAAGGAGCAATTTGAATAGAAGCAGCCCCAGTAAGGTGTGAAGCGTGAATGTAGAGATTAGATCAGAGCAGCTGAATGCTCATATTTGTCAAGTGCTCAGTACCATGGAAAAAATGAGCAATTAGTCACTCGCAGCTCATTATTCTGTCTGAATACTTAATTCCATCATTTTGAGCCACTTATCCTTCCTTGGGTTGCCACCCATAGCACCAGGGGCTTAAATTAAGGAACTAGCACTGGGTGCTAGATTTCAGTTCAGATTTTTGATTATATAGGGAGTCTGGTTATCTATTTATCAGATAGGTTTCTGGCAAATTGTACCAATCCACCCATTTTCTGTAACTTCTGTCCTATTCAGGGTTGTGGGAGGTCTGGAACCTATGGGCAAAAGGCAGGGAACAACCCAGGCTAGGGCACCAACTCATTGTGGGGCACAATCACGCACCATTCAGTCTCTCTCAGTCTCTCTCTCTCTCTCACACACGCACCACCACACCACCGGCCAGTTTGTACCATTTCTAGAATGTGCCTTGGGTTTTGGGAGATGCGTGGCTGTTTTTTTGTTTCTTTTTGTGGGTCCACATTCTTAACCATAACGGCACTTAACGAAATGACCCCTTTCACCATCCAGGTGGCTTCAGGTGTTAGACGTTCAAAGGAATGGAAAGATTGCATTAGCATGGATGCAGATGGTGCACATTCCAGCATGCGAGTGGAGCACAGCTGCATCTGTAGCAGAGACGGGCGAGTCCTGCACCCTGGAGGTGAGGCGGAAGGAGGAACGCAGACCGGCAGATGGACAGATCCATGCTCTCGGTTCCCACCACCAAGTGTGCTGCAGCTTTGACAGATTTCCTGAGAATCCTGTAATGTCTGTTCTGTGGTCTAGCCCAAAGCGGGGGACAAATATGAGGTATTTGGATGGCCTAACCGAGTGAACACTTTCACAATCTTCTGCACCTGTTTTAAGAATGAATCAAATTGCAGGCTGTGTGGACTCATCAAAGGAATGTGGAGTAAATAAGGCGTGGTCACTAACCCCCAAGGTGAGAACGGATATATATCTGTCTTTGTACCCCTGTGTGACGTAACAGGAGATCACAGTGAGAAAAAACTGCATTATTGCTTCACTGCATCTTCCAACTTACAGTATCACAGAGGACATGATGTAATGTCTGAATCTGTCAGGACTAACTTGACAGGACACGTGAGAAAAATTTATTACTAACTACTTTGTCTATTAAACCCCAAAACTGTAAAATATTAATCGACCATCTTCTGAAGCTGCTTGTCCCATTCAGGGTTGTGATTGTGGAGCCTATGGGTGCAAGGCAGGGAATAACCCAGGATGTGGTGCCAACCCATCACAGGGCATGGGGGAAGAGTGGAGTACCCAGAGGAAACCCCACGACAACAAAGAGAGAACATGCAGACTCCACACCCATGGAGCCATGAATCCAAGTCCCAATGGCATGAGGCAACAGTGCTCACCACCATTCCACCCCAAGCAGCAACCAATGCCCTGTGAAGTATAACTATTCAGCTGCTGTACAGCTTTACAAACTGGCACTAGCATCTAAGACTCCTATAATCTGTCAAATGGGAAGTTTGCCTGTCAATCAAGGAGCAAACAGGTTTACCAAAATAAAAGCCATGTTTACTTCCCTCTGGTCCCTATCTGCATGCCCCCTGCATGCTTTATCAGTTTATTTCCTTTCAGCAGGTTGTGTCCCTGAGATACTGTCTGTTACTCAGTTGGTTTGTGACTCACATTGATTTATCTCTGCAGTCATAGCTTATCTTCTCAATAAGTGAAGAATCTTGTGACTACTTCAGTGAGGTTACTGTTAGCCATGGCTGCCCCCTCCACTCGGGAGGCTTCCGCCCCGCTAGATCGGTAGCCATGACGACTAGGAAAACACATTCTGTTCATCATTAGCGCAGAGCTTGGTTCAGCCCAAACCACAGCCGGCGCAAGGCCGGTTATAGGAGCTGGAAGCATCGGCAACACAGAGGAAAGCACAGAAATGGGGAAGCCATTACAGACCAAAGAAAAAGTAGAAGTGACTAGTTGTGAAAAGTCCGACTTAGTATAATTTAATACTAGAACAAGTTTGAGATAGTAAGACTTATGTCTTGTAAAGTTGAGAGATTCTCTGTTTCTTTACACCCGCTCAGCGCCCAGGCTGCCTGTTTCTCATTACACAGTACTGGCAGGCATAGTGTCTCTTATTACCGTATTTATCAATGGCAGCCAAGACTCACTGATGTGAGACGTCAATGAAGGCTGTCTTGTGTGGTACAAACCAAAAGATGGGCTACTGTGGCAAAAAGGGCAGATTATTTTCATGATAATTACGGAAATAATGTATCGTGAAACTGCATGGAGCCCTGCTGCGTATGGGCTATGTAGCCATGGATCGGACTTGTCTGTACAATTCATCCCTCAGATGGCCGTCACCTACCCTGCCGTCCACGTGATGCGACAGAAAACGGGATTCATCAGACCAGGTGACCTTCCATTGCTCCAACGTCCTGTTCAGACACTTGCATGCCCATTACAGGTGCTTTCGACGGTGGACAGGGGTCAGTGACATATTACTCTTATAGTCTTCATCAACATTATCTGCCATTTGTCCCACAGTAGCCCTTCTGGTGGTCTGTACCATGTGAGCCTTTTTTCATATCCCGCATTGACAGTCTTGGCTGCCCAACACCCTCTTGGTACACACCTTGGCCGACCATGAGCCACTGTCATCTTGGAGACGCTCTAACCCATAATGGCCACACTGGCCATAATGAGATGGCCCTTGTCAAAGTTACTCAGATCTTTATCCCCGTCCATTTTGTCTGCATTCGACATGTCAACTACGAGTACCAAATGTTAGCGTACCGTGTGATATATTCCAGACTTTGACATGCACTGTTTTTATTGGATAGTCAATATAATTCACTTCACATTGAGGTGGGCATAATATTGTGGCTCATGTTGTATATTCAACATGCATGCTGATGTTTGCTATTTCTCATATCGCCTTTTCTACAGGTAACCACATTTTAATAAAAAGGCCTCCCCAGGCAGATCAAGCCCAGACAGCCGGGTCAGGTCGTTCTCTGTGTCTGGTGGCACAAAATGGAAGAGAATAGAAGTGGGCAGCCTTGAGCGCTTTCATGTTCATAAATCTGAAACGTTACAGGAACCAAGGATTACGTGCAGTGCTGTTTGTGACGGAGCAAAAAAGCAAAAATTGTGCATAGAGCTCCGGCTGTCATGAGGTGCGTGTGGATGCCAACAAAAACCTTCCTCTTTGGAAATAAACCATCCCCATAAGTTGTTCTGTGTGACATCACTCACGTAAAGGCAAATCTACTCACCATATCAAGTGGCGGAGTCCAGTCTGCATCGGGACTGAAACAATTTAATCTGGGCAGCAGGACTGATCCTCAGAAATTTCATCCCCCCTTCTGGTAAGTTTTTAAATTTTATCAAAAAGTGATGAATTTTTTATCATTTAAAGATTTTATCCCCACCATCGCCCTTAAAATATTTTTACAACTTGACTACTGACTATACAAATATACTGCCATACATATAAGTACAATGTTACACAATAACAGAAATCACAAGCCACGCCAAATCCAAATACCTTTATTCTGAGGACACATCCGTCTTTCTTCATGGACATGAGCTATGCTCGGGGGGTGTATATATTTGATTTGATTGCAAAGCCTCAGCGTTTGAGTTTACAGCCTTCGGATTATACTTATACGTGACAGAGTACAGTTAATTAGAAACAGCAGCCTCTCTTTCATAAAACCTGCTCTGAAAATCCCAACGCAGATCCTGCAGTGTTCCTCTAGATTTCACATCAATGTCTTTCACATGCATACAACTTTCCACTCGCGAGTCAACCGCCTGAATTTATCGCTCGGCCGTCAAATTCAAAACCGCTGCCTAGCAACCATGTTGCCATAGCAATAGCAACAACAGGAGGAGTCATAACACTGAGCTATTTAGATAAAATCTGAATAGGGAGATGACAGCTGACGCATGTTTCCTCTGACCTCTGAATCCTAGCGATCGCCTGGAGTGGTGCATATTCCTTTTGAATAGCTGAAGAGCCTTCAGCGGCAGTATCACAGAAACTGCATCAGAAATGCAGGCCCTAGGCATGTTGGTGGCATGAATCCCCCCCCCCCCAGGGGATGGCCCATGTTTTTGGCCTGGCCGCCTCGCCTTTCGGCTACAACCAGACCAACGGGTCAGGCAGCTTAATGGGAAATACGCAGCTTGAGAGGATAGATCATATTTCAATAGCGACAGTGCAGCACAGTATAACATGAGACAGTGTGCCCTTAAATGTGATCAGGCATGGAGCTGTTGCATTATAGAGGAACTTAATTAACTATACACAGGCTAAATATTAGATTGTTTTATTATCTGATTGCATTAGAGTTGAATAATCGTCATGAGTGTATGGGTGCTTTCACACCGAAGTTCCGGAACCGGGTTCCTGGTTCCAAGTTCCTGGACCATCTCGACTGGGAACTTTTCTAGTTTAGAGCCACTTTCGTGTTGTTTTCCCACCACACAACAGAAACCGCAACCTTTATGCTAAGTAGGCGTCAAACGTGCAAAAAAACTTCTATTTTAAATCTCACGCGTAATTTCACTAATGCACTTTTACCCCAAAACATTGGAGGATGAGCAAGTCATTTTGCTATCTATTTGTTAGTTATTGGGGGGGGAGGGGGGGACGATTGCGATTAAAACGGGTCACAGCCTTTTATTTGTGATTTATTTATATGACCCACAACATGTTTATGATTCATTATTATATCTGGCCAGCAGATCGATCTTTCATTTTCAAGAGAATAAAAATGATGTTGTGTTACACTGCTAACAAGTACTGAGAGCACCGGTGATATAGACTAAACTATATACCGGTTACTGACTGAATCTTCCGATGCAGAAATATGGAGACACAAGCAAAAAAGTATTCACAAATGCATTATGCTTGATTACCCTGCAAGAACATCGACCATCTCAGAATTGCTCTGATGCTGCCTTTTAGGTATGAATGCCAAGATACTGGACCTGCAAAACTAACCTCAACTGGCTGGTCCTTACAGCTCAAAGTTCCAGGGTGGGGTTCCTTATTGGCAAACATTTAGGCCAGCAAAGATCCAATTCATAATCCCCATGGCCCTAACACCATACCTTCAGAACTTCCCTAAGAAGAACCAAACAAATTTTGTTTGAGGAAAGAGAAGTGTGAAAAATGACAAGGCCTCTAGCCTCAAGCTGACCTGGGGGAACAGCATGGAGACCTGCAATGGAGACAACGCCAACATTTGGCATTTGCCCTAAGTATTATTAATATTATAAGTATGATTGATACCATTTTACCAAGGCATAACCGTCAATATTTCTGACTATGGAACAAGTGAAACCAGAATTGTCATTGGTAATTATGCTAATTGGTAAAAATGCCATTTAATAAATATTAATTTTATATTGATTCTATAGTAAAAAAGACACTCACTAGTCAAACAATGAACAAACCCATTTACAATATACGCTCTGAGCTGCTGATTTGAGTCAAATGTTTACTTGCATCCCATTGGAAAAGCTGGTATTTATCGATGGTATTTCCTTTGTGTCCACGGCAAAAAAGTTGTTAGTTTTCCTGACATTTATTTTCCCAGTACAGTCAGAGGTGAGACGTGAAGGAAGCATGCTGTGCTTGTTTCTCACAGTTTCCATCAGAAAAACAAAGGCTGGGAGGCTTCCTATTCCTGAGGAGGGGGCCGAAGGCTGTGGGGGGGGGGGTCTGAGACACTTGAATGGCTGGCATTCTACTACAGAGCAAGTCAGGCTACAATGCCTGCCCAAAAACCGAGCCCGGATGCCACTGTAAAACGCCCAGTCATGGGGTCACCATTGTCATTTGGGCAGCAGGGGGCAGAGTGGCTAATGAGTTATGCAGGTGTGAGTGTAGAAATGTGAGGTACCCATGAACAGCAGAAGCTGCTGAACTACCAATATACTTAAACCACAATTAAATACTTTCAGTTATTCTGACCAGTGACTGATAATCTGTTTTATAAAAAAATGATGGGTTTGAATAGTTTGAACACAAGCTGGATGGAAGTAAAAACAATGAAGGATATAGTATTATGAGGGACGTAATATATATAGAAAAACTCATTCCACGAACCTTCACTCTTCTTATGAAATAAAAATGTGTGTATGGGCAGTCATTTTGTGTAAATGTAGCAAGATAAGTTACTGAGGAATACTGCAGGGCGCAGGGAGGTGATCCCCTGGTAGGTGATAGAAACCTCTTATCAGTTACAAGCCCTGCCTCTGACTCATACATTCCAAAAGCTGATTTCTGAGAGAAAAAAAAAATTAGTAAATTAGTAAGAAAAAAAAAAAGCAGGGAGGAGGTTGTTTAAACGACAGGTAATGATTTTATCTTATATTTCAGACTAGGAATGCCGTGGACGGTTCGGCTTCCCTCTCTCCCTTCTTCTCCCTCAGACTCCGCCCCCAAAAATGACCCCGGCCAATGAGCTGTCAGCCTGTCTCCTCCCCTGCAGAAAGGTTATATAAAATGGATCAGTGTCCAGCAGTTGTTCTATCTGCTCCAGTGTTTCAGGCGCAGCAGAAAACTTTGCCTCCCTCCTTTCTCTTAAATTTGCAGCCTCGCAGCCACTGCCAACAGTCAACATGTCACTCATAACCAAGAAGAAGTACTCAGTGGTGTCCTCCAGCAGTGGCCCCCGCAACTTCAGCAGCATGTCCTACTCGGGTCCCGGCCAGAACCTTTCCAGGCAGAGCTACAGCGTCCGCAGCTCCTATGGCGCCGGCAGCCGGCCTGGTTTGGGACTCGGATCCGGCTTCGTCTCCAGCACCACAAGCTACAACCTGGGCTCAGCTATGCCTCCTGTCACCCCCATTACTGCTGTTCACGTCAACAAGAGCCTGCTGGCCCCCCTCAACCTGGAAATCGATCCCAACATCCAGGTCGTCCGCACTCAGGAGAAGGAGCAGATCAAGACCCTCAACAACCGCTTCGCTTCCTTCATCGATAAGGTCAGTGCCTGCTCATTTTCAGAAGAGTGTAAGGGGCCTAGCGAGAGTCTGGAAATTTGGCAATGGGTAAAATCCAGGTTCGTTATGCACATTGTAGATGTTTTGGAGTCTGGAAAAAATTGCATGTGTCTGTGGAAAAAAAGTCCCTCTAGTTTAATTTACTCCTGGAAACACCTGTACTTTCGTAGTGATATGTGAGAGGATGAATGGTGGAAGAAGAGAGGTGCTGAAGAAGTTGTGGGTGTGTCTAAGACAATCAGAGCTGCAAATGTACCTTGAGATGTAGGAAGAACAGGGAGGGAGGGGCTTTATGGAGCGGGGCGCCTTTCGTCTCTCCCTGGCGCTAATAAAAAGCCCACACCTGAAGTGCAAACAAGCTGCACATTGTTTCTTTCAGTTCTCCAAACAACCTCATTTGCAGAAAGTTTGAAACGCAACATAATGCGCCCTGCTGTTTAGTGCCTGATTCTGGGCTGCTGAAACAGGAAGACTTATTTTTTTCATCGCATGTATTACAGACAAATGCTAGGCACATGTTCCTCGTTACAGATCTGCCTGCCGCTTGCGTTTACGTAGAAAGGCCACGCAGGCAGTTAATATTTAAATATGCGGCCAGGGTATCGTGTTTCCAGTTAACACCAGTGTATTGGTTACATAAAGAGTTTCAGCTGTGCAAGAAAGCAGTCAAAAGGCTTTTCGAGACCATGCACTCCTTCGGGGCCCTCTCACTTTTATAAATTTGTTTGTTTTAGAGAAATTTACCATTTTTATCTTTTCTTTTGATGAGTAATGAATGGGATATGGCAGGGAAGGCAAACATACCCTAATATACACAATGAGTCATAAAATCATGGCTTCCTCTTCTGACAAACTTGGTTCAATGCTTACCAGATGTGTTTCTGGAATTTGTTCCACTGCATTTTCTCATTCTTTTCAGTGTCCAGTGCCCCACCTCTGGACTTCTTCCTCCTAAAACAGGAAAGCATAAGAGGCTTAACAGCGACAATTTTTGTTAGACTGCACGTCACCCTTTCCTTTGGAAAACAGGCCTGGGTTCCTGTGTGGAAACAAATGCCATACTGGCCCCTGCAGTGACGGGGGCGGGGGGGGGGGGGGTGCTTTTGACCAAAAATGTGTCTATGGTGGCTTTTACTGATCTGTAAATCTCAGTAACACCAACCTATAGTCTAGGCCAAACTGAGTCACAGTAATGCAGTTAAGCAGCACCTTGGTTTTTCCCCTGGTGGTGATCTTCATGGTGAACATTGTCCCCTTCCCCCCAACCACAGGTGCGGTTCCTGGAGCAGCAGAACAAGATGCTGGAGACCAAGTGGAGCCTCCTTCAGGAACAGACCACCACCCGGTCCAACATTGACGCCATGTTTGAGGCCTACATCGCCAACCTGCGTAGGCAGCTCGACAGCCTGGGCAACGACAAGATGAAGCTCGAGGCCGACCTGCATAACATGCAGGGGCTAGTGGAGGACTTCAAGAACAAGTGAGTTGTGAGACTGGATGTCCTACTCTTCCAATACAGAGAGGCCTTGAGGACAGAACAAATATGTCTTTGCCTGAGAGATAGTCAAAGAACACTCAATGGCAACAGCATCACTGCTGCTACTGATACGACATTTGATGTATTTGGGGGGGGGGGGAGTGGTGAACAATTGAAATTTTACATCAATTCTTTTTTTCCCCAAGTCTGTACACTTTTCCATGGCAATATACTCAACAGCAGCAAGACTCCCTTAGCGGGTCACACTTGAGTTCGGCTTGTAAATCTGTCTACGCCCTTGAGGGTGAATGTAGTAACTGAGAAAATATGATAAAGAGAAACCCTGAACAAGCTCATTATGTAGAGGAGAATCAGCTCCACCAAGGGTGTGGCACTATGAGAAAGTTTCAACATAACTACACTCCCCCCTAGTGTCACACTTGCACACTGCATCCTTGGCAAGCATTCTAGAAGTGGCTGCTTCCAATTATTTCCTGGAAACTTGACAGCTTAAGACCAACTAGGCTAGTGAAAGCCTTTTGTAGTTTTACTGGGCAATTAAAAATACAGATGTGTTCAGACTAATTTTGATGCTCCACTCACTAACGTGGGTGTTCCTTAAACTCACAGATATGAAGATGAAATCAACAAGCGCACTGAATGTGAAAATGACTTTGTGCTCATCAAGAAGGTCAGTGTTCCTCCATGATGTGCTTTAAAACTGCCGCCTATCAGCGCAGCATATCTGAAGACTGCAATGAGAGCACATTTCTCAGGGTCTGCCTCTTCTTGTGTCCCCTAAGGATGTGGACGAGGCCTACATGAATAAGGTAGAGCTGGAAGCCAAGCTGGAGAGCCTCACCGATGAGATCAACTTCCTAAGGCAGATCTACGAGGAGGTGAGCACTGGAGTCTCCTTCTTCTTATAGTAACTATTTTAACCCATCCAGTGACAGTGAAATTATGGGATAATTTGATTTACTATAAAAGGAAAAGCACAATACACACAGAAAAACGCAAGATTGCACTACTTCGAATAGCTACCTGTTTTACTCTCTCTGATGGCATGCCCTGTCACCTTTCTTCTCTCCAGGAGCTGCGTGAGCTGCAGAGTCAGATCAAGGACACCTCAGTGGTGGTGGAGATGGATAACAGCCGCAACCTGGACATGGACGCCATCGTGGCTGAAGTGCGCGCCCAGTATGAAGACATCGCCAACCGCAGCCGTGCAGAGGCTGAGACGTGGTACAAGACCAAGGTACGTTTCTCAGTCCTTGATTTGAATCCATTCCAATGTATTAACTGTATTTGTACAGTTGTATGTATGTCCTCATGAGCCTAACCAGGACAAAAGTGGATGATAAAAAGTGGCACATTATACATGTGAAAAATGGCTCAAGATGCATCCAGTCTGTAAGGTTCCTCCAGGTAACATCCTGTCTTTTCTGGGTTTGCTCTCAGTATGAAGAGATGCAGACCTCTGCTAGCAGGTATGGGGATGACCTGAGATCCACCAAGACAGAGATTGCTGACCTTAACCGCATGATTCAGAGGCTGCAGTCTGAGATTGATTCCATCAAAGGCCAGGTAATCCACTGCTTCTGAGGGGATCTTTCCCCAAAAAATTAGACACTTGGGAGCTGCCGTGATAAGGAAGGCAGTGAAGGGTCTCATCTTCTCTCTGTCTCCTGCCATTTGTTAGCGTGCCAATCTGGAGAACCAGATTTCAGAGGCTGAGGATCGTGGAGAGATGGCAGTCAGGGATGCTAAGGCTCGCATCAAGGACCTGGAAAACGCTCTGCAGAAAGCCAAGCAAGACATGGCACACCAGATCAGGGAGTACCAAGACCTGATGAATGTCAAGCTGGCTCTAGATATTGAGATCGCCACCTACAGGAAGCTGCTGGAAGGAGAGGAAGACAGGTGAGCCTTGGAATCATAGCACCAAAAAACAGGTTTTACAGGTCATTGTTGACTCTTCTTTATTTAATCTTCTGGAACTAAATGTATACATTTCCTCTGTCCCTGTTAGGCTGGCGAGTGGTATTAAGTCTATCAACATCTCCAAACAGAGCTATGGTCGTAAGTAACGGCTTTCTCATTTCTGGACTGGAATTTCAGCCTATCTACTTAGTCAATGAAGCTGTCAGTAAAGCTACACATTATACAAACCATAGGATTAAGTATGATTATTTACTAAAGGAGGTTCAAGCAACTATGAAGGCGGGACCAACCAATCAGATGTCTTCGTTCCACACCCTCTAGTTGCTTGGGCCCACCTCCTATATAATCTGATTGGCTATCTCTCTCAACCAATCATTTTTCATTCTGCTCTCAGACCATTTAAGTAAGTAAAACTCCCACGAGTGTTCACCAAGGTTTCACGTCTCTGTTTCCCCTTATAACTACAGCGAGCTATAGTTCCTTCCCTATGGAGAGTGCCAGCAGCACCTACAGCAGCTACTCCTCCAGCAGCTATGGCGGAGGATACAGCGGGGGCTACGGCGGAGGCTACAGCACAGGCTATGGGGCCAGCGACATCTCCCAGAGCAAGAAGAGCATGGTGATCAAGATGATCGAGACCAAGGACGGCAAGGTGGTGTCAGAGAGTTCGGAAGTGATCCAAGACTAAGCGCTCCTCTATGCAGCTGCCTCTGCCTTCCAGCCTTCCACTACCACACCTCATCTCCCAAGACAGAACCACAAGGAGTTCAATAAAGCAATAACCAAAAAAGAATTAGAATAACCAAAGAATTTTAAATTCCGAGTGCCTTTACTCTTACTATGCACCAGAACACCTTACTTGTACTACACAAGCAATACGCAAGTCTCAAGACTGTCTTACATATCCACATTCCAGGGTTCTCCTATTGGCTACAGACTGCTTGTAATGCACATGGAATTAGTTAGCCTCACTGGTATGCTTGTCAGTGTGTACTCACTCCTGGCCCTTGTGTGCGGCCCACCCACCTTGCAGCACACGCTCACAGTCGCTCTGAATTGCCATGGACTCTGAATTCCAGCCCACAGTGTCCCATTCTTTATGGTACTGTGTTTTGCTACCAAAACAATAAAACATTTACTGTTACACCGAGAACTGTGTGACTTGGTCTGCAATTAATTGTAATTCATCTTTGTCTTTCATATAAATTCAGTAATAATTTGGACCCAGTTGAACAGTGATCTCACTGACGGCATGGTAAGGCATGGTACGGTACGGTACGGTACGGTGAGAGAGTGGGTGCTAGAGCGTCCTCTGATTGTCCAATGTGCTCCTCAGTCTTGTGCCTTGTGCTTCCTATAACAAACATCAACAGATAAAATATACATAAAAACCTATATTTGGTGTGGTACAGAAAAAGACCAATAATACCACTACAAAAGATGCTGCAACATATTGAATGCAACAAAACACATGAATAGGGCCTTATTTTTCATGATTTACTTAAAATCCCCCCTGAATTAAAGAGAGATCACACCATATTTACAAACTGCCTGCATTACGCTACAGTAAGGCACAGAGTCTCCGATTTAGACAAATTAAAACAGGGGATAAATGTCATTAAATTCAGCACATGGATTCTTAGAAGATAAAGAAAAAGATAAAGAGTGGTAGTTTGTTTATTGCTCACTGGATGAAAAAAAAAAACAGTGAGTTCAATTGTGATAATCAAAAAGGTCATTAGGCATGATTGTAGGTCCATCCATCTTCCAGCTGCTTAGGAATGAGCATGGACATGAGGTCAGTGATTAGTATGAGAGTAAATTAAACAAACCGACCCTTAACAGCCTTGACCTAGAACTCGTAATACACACAGCGTTTTTATTTTTTATCTTCACGAAGGATTCCTTAACCATATGACTTAATATATTAAGCATTAGGAAGCACGTGTGCATCTGTGTTTTTGGGGTCCTGGGGAATTCCAGGCTTCTTATTAAAGTGTACAAACTGCTTTATATTGACCTTAAAGACTCGCCCGAAATCAGCAACTCAGAAAAACTGATAGATTTACGACTTACGATTTACGATAGGATTATGCCATCATAGCCTGGGAGTGAAAATATGTGAAAAGCAGCCTGTGATATACCCGTTACAATAATAGTGCCTGTGAATCGTAATGTGAAATAAGTAAAACAATATTACTAAAACGCCCACGCCGCTAAACCTAGAGGTGACTAACAGGCTCGGCAGCTGAACGATTGTTGAGTGATGTACTCTCTTGGTTTCCCTTAATTAATCATCGGGGTAGATCGTTATACTTGTTCATTTTTGGAAGCGTGGCAGATACATATGTAGATACAGAAGGTACAGAAGGTTTACCCACATATTTACAGTATAGGTTTAGGCAGCACTGTTTGCCAGTAGATGGTATTAAATAATCTTTAGCTTGAGTTTTATAGTTAACGTCATATTTTAAGCATTCATAAACCAAACACGAATACGTCATCGCGTAATTAGCAAAGTATACTTTAGATTTAACCCCGTTTTGCTAACGCGGAAATATAAGTGTCTTGCAACATCTCCTGAATTGCTAGCGTGGCTAATTTTGGCTTACATATAATCTGGTTCTTATTAATAGTCATAAATACTTGTGTGGTTTAACCATGGGAGTCTTTATGACATTTGTCAATTTACTGCGGCAAACAGATATTTTGCGTAAAGCTATAGTAACGTTCATTTCAGTTTTCATAGATACTTCCACAAAATTTCCTTTTCCCCTGCTGTTCCATGTGCCTTTCATGCCACTAAACAGTTATGTTAATTATTTTTTTGTGTGTTGTTGTACATTAAAATAAATCTGGACAATAGTTTTTATAGTGTAACCGTGGAGCACACCTTTGTGTCTTTTTATTGGCCTACTCTCACAGAAATCCCAACACTGCTGTAATGGACACATGGATATCAATTCACATTAAACTGCTGGAAAATCTAAGAGTATCAGCCAGATTAAGAGCTCTGTACTGTATGTTGTATGTCAATAGCATGTATGCATGTAGACTGGAAAAGTAAACAGGAGTGAGCAGAAACACCCTTTGTACAAACGGGCAGTTTCCACGTGTCTTGTCACTGTCCTCCATACCCCACAATATCTCCCCACGAAATACAAAGTTTTTT
>JAODJU010000108.1:27560549-27574748 GCA_026776725.1 Gnathonemus echidnorhynchus
GGGCCTATACAGAGTTTATAGAGCCCCTCATGGCAAAGTAAATATGTCTGACACAGCAGTGCATTCAGACCATTATTATGCTTGCTTAAGCTGCCGGACAGGACACATTTTTTAAAAAAAAAGTTAAGGTATATAACTCTAAAGGTTGATTCATGCTTCTGCGTTGAGCTACGCAGAGTTATGCCATCGCTTACACCATTGCGTGCATTTATACTGGTGCGCTGGTGTGTCTGTCCCATTCTCCAATTGCACTGCCAAAATGCTAGTTGGCTGAGCTTGCTGGGTTTAAATGTTGCTAAAACATTTGCATTCTTTTATAAGAAACAAACCTTAGCTAGCTTTGTAGTTTTAATGCTTGTTCCTCTTCAAGATAATCTGGTACAAGTTAAAAAATCATTGTGAAGTTTACGGCCGCTGCTTTTGCATGAGCTCTGTAAGTGCTCTCTGAGCCAATCATAATCATTTTCATCCTTGCTGTTTATATCACTGACAGATGGGTTTGTGGGAAATTGATTTATTTTTAATTCTTTTTTTTTTATCGTAATATTTATTGCAAATAATTGGAAATTCCCAATACCATGAAGCCCTAGTGTGAACGGCTGCAATCGTGTTTTTTAAACAGTGTGAACAGCTTCACCTGTGGCAGAAACAAGAGACTCGCAATGAGCTAAAAACAATTTGTCCCAAAGATCCCACCAGCTCGAAACAAACAACAACAAAAAAACTGCATAGGAGGAAGTGCAATGCTCACATGCAGATCAATCACAGTTGTTGTAGTTTGCGTTTCTGCAACAAGTAGCTACTTTTCTATGGAGGTGCATGTCTGGCAATAGCGTAGATTCTATGCAGACATATAAATCAGCCTTAAGATCAGCATCAGTGACTGTGCATTAAATATTATGTTTAGTGAAAATACATTTCTTTATTTTGTTTGTTTTCTCATTTCAAAGTAAGGAGATGCTAACTTTTGTACTCAGCTATGTATGCATGCAGCCACAACTTCTTTAGTTCAGTAGAGGGAACCAAGGCTGTGTACAACTTGTAAGTTTTTACCCTTGTACAAGTTAATTGAAAGAAGTTGTCACTCAAACATCCATGCAGTGATCAGAGACCTGCTGGTTTGCACGGCGAACAGGACAGAGAGTACGGTGAGTAGATGGGTAGAGAAAGCACTGAGTCCACAGACTGGCATGCTTGCTTGCGTGGGGTTAGGGCTGGGTGGTATGACTGAGTGGATGGGCAGAGGAGGCACTGTGCCCACAGAATGGTAGACCTGCTTGGGTGGGGTTAGGGCTGGGTGGTATGACTGAGTGGATGGAGAGAGAAGGCACTGTGCCCAAAAAATGGCAGGCCGGCTTGGGTGGGGTTAGGGCTGGGTGGTATGACTGAGTGAATGGAGAGAGAAGGCACTGTGCCCACAGAATGGCAGGACTGCTTGGGTGGGGTTAGGGCTGGGTGATATGACAGTGCTTCAGCCATCCATGTGTGTTTCAGGTGAATGCTCTGGGGGTCTGGCACCTCCCTATGTTGTTGTGGAGTTTCCTCCAGGTTCTCTGGTTTCCCCCCACAGTCAAAAAACATGCTAAGGTTAGTTGGAGTTGCCAAATTCCCCATAAACACGAATGGTGTGTCTGTGTCCTGTGATGGATTGGTGCCCCATCCTGGGTTATTCCCATAAAATTTTAATCAATCCACCATGTCCAAAAACCGAACCCAAGGCAATGAGTATGATTTAATGTGACTGTAATGTCATAACTGTAGTCAGTCCGTCAGCATATAGACCAAGAACTTGCTTCAATTAATTTGCACAAGGCTGTGCCTGGTTTCATATTTGTCCTTTATTGTTTTCCTCATGAATTCTAACTATATCTTGTTCCTGTTTACAAACTTCCCTGGGGGCACTGTCCACTCAGATTTTGTCCTACTACTGTGTTGTCACCAGTCTGGCACCATCTGCTCTGCTCAAATATCCAACGTTGCACACCCTGTCTGGTACCATGTTGTTGCTAGAGACATTATTTTCTGCAAGAGTGACACCAAGAAGGAAGCAGTGACTGAGCTGATGAGTAGCTGCAATGTGGACTTCAAATTGAAATAAATAAATGTTAGCTACTGTTCCTCATGTCAGCCCATATCATTTTTCTGATCATTCTCAAACACTGTTTGGATCTGCCTGGTGGTCTACTCTAAAATTAATAATAAATTTGATTAACCATTTGCTACGTTTGATACTTTTACATTCTTCAATGGATCCTTCTTTCATAAATGAAACACAAAGAGAAAAAAAATCATTCTTGTCTCTGAGTAGACTCTGCTCAGTTTGCTGTAAACCCTTTCTCCATCAAAGGCATTTGATGCCTCTTCTTCATAGCAGTTAGGTGATGGATGCATGAAGTGTGCAAAAGGAGACCATACTCTTAGCCCTTCCAAAGCCAGTTGTCCTGGACAGGGTTATGAGGAACCTCAAACCTCTTCCAGGAACTACAAGACATGAGGTCTTGCCTGCCCTGAATGGGATGCCAGTCTGTTGCAGGATACACACTCACGAACACAATCGCACACTATGGACAATTCAGAGACACTAATTCGCCTAACTGCATGCCCTTGGAATGCAGCAGGAAATTGGAGTACGCAGAGGTAACCTGTTCAAACACGGGGAGGTCATGCATAGAGTTGGGGGTGGGGTTTGAGCCCAGGACTTTGTGAGACTGCAGTGATACTCACTAATTAAAATTAACAAGAACCTCAATAAATAACCAAATAAGAGATCATATTTTAAAAATGAAGGTTGAACATCTGTGGGAAACTTCTAGGAACTCATGTTTATAACGACGTGCTGGAGGTGGGGGGAGAGGGCAGGGTAGATTAGCTGCCAGCGTCTCCCAGGGCTAGAATTGGATTCATCACCACAGTGAATCCCAACAAGCAGCGACAGGTTTACCTTTGCTTGCCATTTTCCTTCAGCTCTGACAATTTTCTACTACGGCATGGGTACCTTTGCTCTTGCTCCTGTCAGAATGTGCTTTGCTCTTCTTCAGAACATTTTTCTCTTTCCCTTTGGGCTTTTCAGTTTGGCACTCAGCTGTAGAGGTACTCTGTAGCTGAGCACAGAAGGCCAGTTGTGGTGAGTAGAGAGGCATACGGGCTGCACATGGGCGTGTGTCTGTGACTCCCTGTGTGTCATGGAGAAAGAATGTCAGCTGTTGACTCCCCCTCTGCCACACCCTTCACTTTTACACACAATTTGACTTCCTTGTCCTACATTGCAACAGTTATAAAACAAACCTTTAATTTCCTTTCATATCACTTGCATCTAGTAAACTTGCAACCAAATGTTATCTTCCTAATGCTATAGCACATACACTGAATTGTATCAATGAACAATAATAGTGACCAAGTTCATGATTTTGTTTTTATGTGCAACTCATTAACAATTCCAGGCTCTTTATGGAGTTGACTAAAATATGTATAATTAACTGTAAATTATTCATGCATCCAAAAGCACTAAAACCAAATGCTGTTAGGCACACCTTTACTATTTCTATTTTAACTGCTGGAACAATAGAGAGAATGGATCTTTCTGCTGTGTGTCGTCATTTTATAACTTCAGCCTCCCACACCCTTAGTCTGCAATATTTCCCCTACAATCCCATTGAATGTTCATTATGCAAGTTTAGGCATCACAGAGTGTCTGACTCTGCCTATTAGAGTTAAATGGGTCACACGGCAGCCCACTGTTCCCCAATGACTGATCTGGGGCTCCACCCATTTTTCTGTTCACACCAGTCAGAGAAAGGGAAACGTTTATGCTAAAGGTTCTAAGATAGGGGAAAGAGAAAGTTTGCGGTTAGGAGTGAGGGCAAAACGGGCTGCTGATAATGCAGTCATCTGTGGACAGGAATCCCCTTTCGATAAGGATCACATCTTGAGGCTTTCTGTACCAGATTCCAATGTAGAACCACCGCCAACTCAATATTATCCTGTAGCTAAACAAGTAGAACATGGTGCTATCAATGCAGATGTTGTGGGTTTGAATCCGAGAAACATAAAAATTATAACCCTCTAGTGTCAGGTGCTTTTGATAAACTTGTCAGGTACATATAAATGCCAACCCAGGATGGGTAACGATCTAGATGAGTTGGTGTGATGAGTAATGATGCATCTGAGAAACAGAGACACCCTGCATGAGCGCATTGTTGTATAATGTCTGAGCACACTGGCTCCAGTGACAGTTGTTATTTCAACACCACCCACTTTCTAACCGCTTACCCTGGTGAGGGTCATATGTGGCCCAGGTGACATAGCACAATTTAGAGGGTTTTGGACAGTGTGAGCAGACTCCTGGGAGAATGTGAACCCCCCCAGGTCTGGAGATGCTACATGATTACATGCAATTGGGGCCTTGATGGAATGTCCTTACTGGGCTACTGCAACGCAAGATTCTGCTGAAGATCAAGAAGATGCCTTTAATGCAGTTCCTGGATGCAAGAAAATTGATTCCATGTATAAATAGGAAAAGTGGGAACTGAGTATTATTTTCTTGCTGAAGTAACATTAGACGTAAAAACAGGCAAGCCCATTGAGTTTGCAATACACTTATGGTGACTTTCTACTGCCACCAAGATCCGAGCCAAACCGAACCACACCCAAGCCGCACCGTGCAGAGATGGTTTTTCATTGTAACATGTCCGACCCTTTCCTGCATTGGCATGGCCCTGGGCTGAAAGTGTGGCTAAACCCAGCTGGTTGCGTCACTGTCCTTTGATTGCGTCAATATGCATGGATTATCTGAAGGGAAAAAGCGTATATTCTATATATCACTCATTATTAGTAATATTGCAAATGGCAATGTATTGATGCCAATAATTCGGAACTTGGAAATTTCCAACCTCCTACTTTGAAAAATCTGTAGGGTGGCAGAATGGAATGAAGTCATAATGCAAATTTATGCAAGCAAGCGCTAAATCCGCTAGCGTTCGATGCTAACATAACACGCCGATTGTCACAGACGTGCCGATGGAGATTAGCACGTAGTAAATCATGATGTACACTGTGTGAACAGTAAATAAGTGTCTCCTTGGCTGTACATCACTGTCACTCTCCAAACCTGGGAAAATCTGGAACCTTGCTGTAACTATTGTCTTCGCAGAATGGGTCGGGTATGGCCTGGTTCCTGCATGCCAGTAAAAAGCACTATTAGAGCACACAGCCCCTGCAGAAGGCTGGTATGTCCATGTATTACAATGTAACATGTGAGATACCAATGGTTTGAACTGAAATTCAGCTCTTTACATTTTAGGGACCACAATACATGCTATTGGTTCAAATCCCATGCTTTCTAGTGAAGCCTCCTCTCTGTTGGGCTGCATTATTGAGTGAGGTCCTTTGACCCCCTGAAAATTAGGATGGGATATAGGAAAATATCACATTACAATGCACCTCTTTTCATACTTGTACAAACACAGCATAATTCCATTTTCAAAACACCTGTAATCAGACTGTAGTGTATCTCTTTATTTTTTACTCTAAATAGTTACTATCTCCATTTCAAACTGAAGTGAGTGGTTGGAGTGTTTAAATCTTCTGGAGAAACACAGATGCAGGCCTTCATCTTACCAGAGTAACAATTACAGAGTAACAATAACAGAGTAACAATTACAGAGTAACAATTAATCTAATAGTTGAACATTGGATGATGAGATGAAATAAATTACTTTCCCCAAATGATAGGTAGCTAAGAAAAAGGCTTGGATTGGAACAAGATGCATTTTAACAAAGAAGCTATTTTGTTCTCAGAAGAGGTGCAGAGATGTTTATCGAATTTGAATCTAAAGCCAGTGAAGAACCTTATTAAGCTTTTAGTTTTACATATTTTAGATGCTTTTTCACTTCTAATTTTAAAAACATTTTTAAAAATACTATTATCTTTTGCCACTACTTTTTGTCCGACCATTTTTGATGCCTTATTATTATCTCATTATGTAGTTGGTATCGTCTTTTTTTCTGCATGAGACAGGTATTGTTACCAGCAACCCTGCATCATGTAATTTGCATAACAACACAAAAACCAGCAAAATGGGCATATGGGATTCTCCTTATATGTAAACACGTATAGTAACATTTTACCAAAATGATTCCTTTCATTATGAAACAGGGCTGGGTAATCCAAGCATTAACAGCCAATATGAATTACAGGGAACATGTAGTATGAAAAACATTTTTGTAAGTAGACATCATTTGACATTCTTTTCTTTGAATACATTGTCCAAGTGGAAGCATGACATAATTCATGGATTTCAAGCTCGTTACAAAATATTCCTGTATGCTTTATAGTTTTTATACATTCAAGCAGCAGCATGAAAGGGAAAGCCTTTGAAGGGTTTGCCAGATCAGCTACCTCCACTCTGGCATTACCTTGTTAGGAAATGTACCACTGAAACCGCCCATGGGTAGGGCTGAAGGGGCGGGGCACATGGAGAGGAGGGGTGTGGCTATCACCTGCACAAGCTTGGGAGAGAGAGGTAGCTAGAGAGAATAACACCTCCTGAGCCTTCTTGTCAAACATCATGTGCCTCAACAAGCAGCATGAGATGCCCCACCTTGTTTGAAGCCACTGACATGAATTATGCTTCTGCCAGTCATATTTATGACCATGTTTGTTTGTCCTTATGTTGCACTGTCTTGTCCCGTGTTGCGCCGAAGTTTGTTTTATTCCGCCATATGTCCTTCGCCACCTCCTGCAAATGCAGCACAGGAATTTCACTATATGTTCCAAACATTCCAGACCTTAATTCCTTCAATTATTTTTACGGTTTAATTTCTTTATGATTGCTTTCTTTGCCATGAACGATGGCATCGGTTGTGAGGTCCTTACAAAGCTAAGGACAGGCGCAGAAAGCCTGCAGGGTAGTAGTTGCCAGGGAGGCTTCTTTGAGGAAGGGGCTTACTTTTGCATCCAGTGCATTTGGCAGTGACCGGGGAAGCACTGCAGCATTCACTGCTGTTCCCAGGGAGAGTTCCTCCAGCAGGCCTGAACACAGTGCTCAGCCGCCCGGGCTAATTAGCGTGCAGCAACACCCTTGGCACTCTTCAGCACCATGCTTGGGTAGTCAGTCTGTGGCCTCCCTGTTCCATTTGAATAAGTGAGCTTTGGATAGGGGTGAGAGGAGAGGGCAGCTTATTTGGCAGAGATCCACCTGGGCCACATACAAAGGAGGAACAAGTCTGATCAGAGCTGGACCTCTTAATCAGCCTGTTTGGGAAAATGTGAGTCTTCCATCAAATGTGTGAATTTACTGACATTAGACTTAAATATGATGAATCCAACTAAATATGTCACGGTGTTATAGGTATGTGCTGCGTTTCTGCAGATTACTTAATAACCATGTTCTGGACCAAATGGTTACTTCTGCCGCTGTGGGTTTGAGACTAAATATTCCCAGCCCACCACACACTCACCCAGACATTCTGAGCGTGGTACTCAAACCTCTCCCTCTCACTCTCTTACTCTCTCTCTTTCCGGGGCTGTGATGTGACATAACAGGGAAGGTTGGTCTTCCATGTGCCAACCCTGTGGTGAGTGTGAGCTGTCAGAGAAAGGGCCAGTCCTGGTGCTGCTTCGCAAATTTATAACAAATTTAAAGTCAAGCGACTAAGAGGAGTCAAGGGAGGATAGGCCTTTCAGATCGGAGTTCTTTTTCCTTTCTTGGTCAGTCCACATGTCTCAATCGAGCATGTAACAGTGTGTGCTTTGAGTCAAAGTTTACCGAGGTAAGATGTCAATTGCGCACAAACTTTATTGAGATTCATCAGTAGCATTCAATCTAACACTTCAGCACAAGACAGGCTACACTGGTGGTGAAGTTGACTGAATGGTTACCTACAATACCTTGTGTCTCAGGGTCTGCTGCCTTAGTCACATGTCATATATGATTTCCAAGAGAGGATTCCGTTTGTTATGGAAACCCCAGTCTTGCGCAGTCTCTCTACCCTGTCCTCTTTGTGATTTTGTGCTTTGTTGGTTTGAGTTTGATCTACTCTCCAGCTATTTAGGCAAGCAAATACAAGCCTGCAAAAAGGGTGGGGTTGATGGCAAGAGGGAGAGGGAAGAATATTGAGGCCCTCCATGTCAGCCTCAGCTCATGGAGTTATGAAACACAATAAGACACATTATTCATTTTATATACATACAATCTGCTTTTTTAACTCCCTATTTAATCGTGATTTTTCTGGCAGAGGCTACGCTGAGCAGCAGGTTTCTTCCAGGTTTTAAAATTTATAGGATAGAAGTAGACAAGAATCAGGTGAAGCAGGGGACACCAGAAACAACCAGAAACCAGCCAGATAAAGGGCAGAAGTGACCTTGTAATACCAGAACTGACTATCAACTTATCTGACCGTTTCTAATGAATCAGAGGATGACATCAAGGGACCTTCAAAAGAAATGGGAAACATTAAGTGGTGTAAAGTGCACTGTTAGGACAGTCCATGTCAGGCTCCTAGAAGCAGGACTGAAATCCCAGCAAGGCAGAAGCCCATCAATAAGAAACAGTGAAGAACCAGGCTGCAGTTTGCAAATAAAATAAATAACTTATTTATTTTTCCCCACTCCTGTTTGGGTGGCTTATTATCTCATATTGATGTCTTTAGACCCACAGACTTACACACTTTAATGACTTGGAGACATATTTTGCAGTGAAATGCGAAGTAGTAAATACAGTATAAGTAAGATAAACATGCAGGTGCTGCAAGCTCATGCAGTGCTGTAAGTTGTATTATGTGACGAGAGGCAGTTGTTCAGGTACTAAAATGAAATCCTTAAATAGGAGCTGGATCCTGTGCGTCTTGCTTCTGGAATTGCTAGCACACCTGAGAAGGACAATCTGAGTGGCTCTCCAGACACACATTTCACAAAAGCGCCATCTGCAGGAAAACACAGATATATCACAAAGTTTGCACAGATAGAGAGGCATTGTCTTTAGTCTTGGCTTGGTATTGCTTAATCGGTTTTTAAGGAAACAAAAACCTGAACTTGTGAAAACACAGCAAAAATTTTCATCTCCCTTAGGTATAGAAAAATTTTAGGAAAGCACATTAGCAGCTATTTAGCTATTTTATTTCAGCTATTTTGTAGTATCAAGAGTATTCTTTAAACATACACATGCAAAGTATGCAACGGGTTTTAATATCCCGCAGAGTAAGTCACAAGGTCTATGTGGCTAAACGACAAGACACTCTGTATTTAATTCTGTATTTAACAGCCCATATTAGCCCATGTTAGGCTGGCCTTCATCAGCGAGCTTTTCGGTTGTTGCAGAAGGCTCCCTCCATTCTCCTGTGATGCTGACAGCAAATCTCTTAGTTTAGCTAGAGCTCTAGGTAAAACTTAATACCAGTTATTTCCCATTAGGCAGACCTTAAAATTGCACGCCAGTGCATAAAATTTAGACAAATCCTGAAGCTTTGGGGAAAAAGACTTTCTTACATAAAAAGCACAAAACTGTGTTTAACTATTCGTGGTTTATTCATCACAGTGCTGCACTGTGTCAGGACGAGCCAGCACTTACACAGTGAAATTTGACAAGGGTTTCATGGACATAAGGCACGGGCACAGAAGGAACGGAAAGGAGAAAACACATAGCAAAGATACGTCTGAATTCTTCATCAATTCCCCTCCCCCAGATCTCCTAACCTAATAACTCTTGCTGTTTTTTGCTTGGGTGTGGCAAAAGCTTATCAATTTACACTGACCCCATACCTGTTAAACAGGATGGACGTGTAATTGAGGTGGGAGGAGCTACAGAGTGATCAGGCAGCCGAGGCCCCGCCCCATCCCAGAAAAAACATATTTAAGGCAGGCAGCTCCAGTTAGACTCACACAGAGGGAGTTCACTTTCCTTCTTTGTGAACCTGCTCCTTTCCTCCTTTTTTCTCCTTCTGACACCCCACTAAGATCCAGAGAACATGACATCAATGAAGACAACCATTAGGACCAGTGGAAGCGTAGCTGGCGGCTATGGTGGTGGTGGTGGTGGCGGCGGCAGCAGCTTCAGGAGACCTTTCTCCAGCCAATCTATGATCGTCTCGGGTGGAAGCCGCATGAGCGGCGGAGGTCGGGCTGGTAGTGTGAGGCTTGGCCAAGGTCTTGGTGGTGGCTCAGGCGGCTACACCTACAGCTTTACTTCTGGCGGTGGTGGCGGTGGATTGGGCTTAGGCGGTGGCCTTGGCTTCGGCGGTGGAGGTGGAGGTGGTTATGGCAGTGGAGCTGGTTTTGGTGGTGGTGGCGGTGGTGGTTATGGCGGTGGTTTTGGCGGTGGTTATGGCGGTGGTTTTGGCGGTGGCTTGGGTGGAGGTGGTTTTGGCGGTGGCTTGGGTGGAGGTGGAGGTGCCGGCTTTATTCCCGCCATCACTGCTGTCCAAGTCAACAAGAGCCTGCTGGCCCCCCTCAATCTGGAGATCGACCCCAACATCCAGGTTGTCCGCACTCAGGAGAAGGAGCAGATCAAGACCCTCAACAACCGCTTCGCTACCTTCATCGATAAGGTCAGTGCTTTTATGCTTCTTTTAGAGCTGTTGCTGAACTATAGGAATCAGCATGCTGTGGGAAATAGCAGGTGGACACAATTTCTTTAAGCTCGATTAGCGCAGATTAAATAACTATGCGACATAGTTGCTGGAGGATGCACTTTGAAGCAATGCGGCATTAGGTTAGTGCAGTAACTGCGTTAGGTTGCATATGAGCTGTTCATCACTGAGCTCTTGACATTGAATAGGAGTGAGGGAGTCTACCTTTCAAGCTGTTTTCAGTCATTAAAGTTTCACAACCTGATCCTTGAATGGCAAATCCCTGTGAGACAATGTGCTTGCTAGAGGGAAACTGGACGAGCGTTGTGATATGCCCGAAAACTTTATCACACCAAACATATTCTTTTCGTAGTGATCAAAGCCACGTTTGCAACATGTTCACGTGAAAAAACAACGCTCCACCTCCTACTGGGTATGCCAAATAGATACAAAGTAATTATCTCAGGGATAGAGCTTGGAAACCCAAACCTTTTTCAGGCTGTCACTATCTAAATAAGGGTGGGGATCAGGTTATCATCTGTTCCCCTTCTGCTCTGAGTCACCGGCTTCAGAAGGCCGGAGGTGTGCATTATTCCCAAGCTTGCAGACAGATCAGTGTCTGCCCCCTGCTGGCTCTAAAGTTTTGACTGCATTTGTTACCGAGGTGCTGTTTTAAAAATAGTTTGTCGACGTGATACTAAAATTTAAGCAAAACCCGTACGCAAGAATTTGCCTTTGCCTCTTTAGATGCTTTGCTTAACCTTGACTGGCATTTATGAATTTATTGTTCTCCAATTGCAGTAAAAAAAGAAATTACAGTTTCTTAACTACTCCTTGAGCTGCAGACTGTAAAAACGTGGCACTTCCGGAGTATCAAACACACCAGCAAAAGTGGACAAAAGCAAATAAACCACTAGCATGATATACAAACATCATTGTTCTTTTACAGCTTAACTTTACAGTGCTGTTGGCTAACTTTGGCGAGGTTTAACTAAACAAGATCATTCATAAAACTAAGAGCGCCAGGGGCTAAGGTGTGGTGTAATTACCATTGCAGTGACTACACCTAGGGTTGGGTTCTGGTGTGGCAAGCTGGGACAAGAATGCTCAATCTCATCCGCTACAGCAAATCCTCCTTGGGTGTTGTCTGAATCTTGCACATGCTCCTTGCCCCAAAATGATTTTTGAAAACAGGGGTTGTGCACAGGGAAAGCTTTAACATGTTCAGAACGCTCTATTAGGTGACTAATAGACTTCACTGAGAAGCAACTTTCTAGCTCTGAAATTGACTGTCAGCCCCACCCAAATGGCCTCGACTCAGCAACAGTCTGCTGCAGATACTGCTCCTCCTGCAGTAGCTGCAGACTAGTACGTCTAAACTGAACAAAACTAATAGATATTTTTTAGATATCAAACAGGGCTTCAATGCCACTGTGATCAAGCCTACATTTGTTCACAAGTAATAAAAACCAGGAATGAGAAGGAAGATCCTGGAAATGCTGCGATTCAACTCTTTCCCACATTTCTCTCTCTCCCCCAGGTTGGACTTCTCGCTAATACTACTCTAGCTAATACTACTCTGGCTAATACTATTCTGGCTAATACTATACTATGATACTATTCTCATAACCTTTTTATGTTCATATTTCCTCAGGTGCGGTTCCTGGAGCAGCAGAACAAGATGCTTGAGACCAAGTGGAACCTTCTTCAGGATCAGACCACCACCACCTCCAATATCGATAGCATGTACGAGGCCTACATCGCTAACCTCCGCAGGCAGCTCGATGGCCTGGGCAACGAGAAGGTCCGGCTAGAGGGTGAACTGAAGAACATGCAGAACCTGGTGGAAGACTTCAAGAACAAGTAAGGAATAACAATCTCTTTGATGCGACAATAAAAGCTCAATAGAAGTCAAGCGAGCAGGGAGTTTTACCATATTTTTATTTCAGAAGAGTAATATTATACTATCAATTCAAGATTCTTATCTATCCTTTCTCTGTAGATATGAAGATGAAATCAACAAGCGTGCCACAGTAGAGAATGACTTTGTCCTGCTGAAGAAGGCAAGTAGTTTACAGCTACCATGTATAAATGTCTTTGTTTGTTAGGCAGGCTTGAATAAAACCTAATTCTTCTCAACACTCTTCCAGGATGTTGATGGCGCTTACATGAACAAGGTGGAATTGGAAGCCAAGGTTGACGCCCTTCAGGATGAAATCAATTTCCTCCGGGCTGTCTACGAAGCGGTATGGGCATTTCTGCAGTCTGAACTGCCAAAGTCATTTCTTTTCCAGTATAAGTGGGCAACATCTATGTCATCCTTTTCTATTTTCTATTCTAGGAGCTGCTAGAGCTGCAGGGTCAGATCAAGGACACCTCAGTGGTGGTGGAGATGGATAACAGCCGCAACCTGGACATGGACGCCATCGTGGCTGAAGTGCGCGCCCAGTATGAAGACATCGCCAACCGCAGCCGTGCAGAGGCTGAGTCGTGGTACAAACAGAAGGTGTGTGATTTTGTGAACTTGTCCCATATCACCCGCCCAGATAATTAGCATTTAAGCAGCCTACTTACTACTCTGTGCCTTTATTTCCAGTATGAGGAGATGAAGAGTTCCGCTGGCATGCATGGAGATGACCTGCGCAACACCAAGGCTGAGATTGCGGAACTGAACCGCATGATCACTCGCCTGCAGAATGAGATCGAGGCAGTCAAGGGGCAGGTGAGATGTTAACCTCCACGTATATTTCCGTCAGAAGGAAGACAAATCATGTTTATGGTAGGCGGGAGAGTTGCACAATGTGTGTGAAACACACCAGATTGAGGGAAAACTCAATAGTAAAACTCTCACCTGTGTCACATTCGTTTTGGTTAGCGGGTTAACCTGGAAGGTCAGATTGCGGAAGCTGAGGAGCGTGGAGAGTTAGCCGTGAAGGACGCCAAAGCTCGCATTAAGGATCTAGAGGACGCCCTGCAGAGAGCTAAGCAGGAAATGGCACGCCAGGTGCGTGAGTACCAGGAACTTATGAATGTCAAGCTGGCCCTGGACATTGAGATCGCCACCTACAGGAAACTTCTGGAAGGAGAGGAGCACAGGTAAGAGAGAAGCATTAGAAATCTTTTGAATACTATTACCATTCTTCAGGTGGCAGACAGCTTAGAATTCATGTCTATTTCTAATCTCCAAAGGATCTCGACTGGCGGTGGAAGTGCCACTATCCATGTGCAGCAGTCATCCAGCGGTGGAGGCGGCGGCGGCGGCGGTAAGTCTTCTTCATACTTGTTGTCTTCTATCAATGCGTTGCCCATTGTCTGCTAAAGCTGGGAGAGTGGACTGTAGACTATATGGTAGTGTAGCACGGTACTGCATAGTAGGTTTTCCCTCTAACAAGGTAACCTCTTGGTGTAGATTGCACAGAGGCATGAGGTGAACAGTTTGTGTTAGTGATAGAGACTCAAATGCATCTACCATGACTTTCTGACCTCTTTCTCTTTCTCTTGATTCAGGATTCAGCCTGGAATCTGCCCTTGGTGGTGGTGGAGGAGGAGGTTTTGGCTACGGCCTTGGCGGTGGAGGTGGTGGGGGCTTCGGTATGGGTGGCGGCGGCGGCGGCGGCAGCGGCTACAGCATCGGCG
>JAODJU010000108.1:27581235-27593347 GCA_026776725.1 Gnathonemus echidnorhynchus
CACATTCCTAGTTTTGTCCGTACGCCATGTTTTAGTGTGAATTCTACGCACGTCGTTATACATGAGGCCCCTGGTCTGCAGATACACTTTGGGACCCACTGGATACCATGTTATCTATTCCATTGTTTCTCAACCGCTGGTCCAGAAGTGGGCTGTGGCACTTTGGCAGGACACCCAGTCACCGTCTGGGAAAAGTCCCCAGTCCACAAAATTTACAGAGAGGACAGGGCTGGCTGATATAAATGATACACTGACTTATCGTCATATGAAATTTCAATAAGAAAATGAGAAATGTCAATAAACGGCTGGTAAGGAATATTGTTTGATATCGCACCTCAGGCAATCATATCACTGAGACGAACGCAATTCCAACCAATCATATGGTAGTCTTTTACGATGGACAACCTACACCCAACACACGTACGGCAGGGTTGATTTATCGGTACACACCACATGCTACTGTTTTGGTAAGATCGTGGAAGAGATAAGCGTCCCTCAGAGGAAATGTCCATGTAAGTGAACAAAGTAACTACTGTACTGAGCCGCCAGGACGCCTTTTAAGAAAGGATATGCTATACCTGAAGAAGGTAAGGAGATGCTGGGGGTGTGGTAATGCTTTTTCAGTCTAAGGTCCGACACGCAACAGCCAGCAAAAGAACACCTCCCTGACTAAACGGTAAATACTGCGGACTTATTTCACCGCCTGAAGCTTTGTCATCCAGTAGAACATACAGAACGGACGGGTTTACAGTCACCAAAACCAGAAATTTGGGTTTCCACTTTCAATCTCAAGGAATAAGGGATAAATCGCATTCCATACTGGTTAAAAATGGGACACAGTGATTTATTTTTCATTACGGGATGGGTGACAACTGTACCAGCCATGTCAAACCTGCCCCTGGAACCGTCAGCGAGGCAGTCAGAGGAAAAACCCGGCAACTAACCGTACTGCTGCTGTTTAATGGTGTTACATCCTATGACAAAAGCTCATATTTATGTATTTATTTATTTATGTTTGGTTGGTTGGTTATTTGTTTTTGTTTGTTTGAATTAGATTTCAGTTTGCAGTACATTTAATTTATTTTGAATCTGTTTAAGGTCAACTCTAAGGGAAATTAAAATAAAAAAACAACGATGTCTGAATTATACCGTGATAATGACCCATGTCAGGTCGCCGACATGATATATGATGAAAAGCCGACCGCGTGGTAGGAAAAGTTGAGAAACACTGATCTATTATAAGGTCTTCATTTTATTAAGGATTTCACTTCAGACATGAACAGTACAATGTTCATGTACAATGTAAAGGGGCACTTTAATGCACAGGCTTATCGGGGCTAAAGTCCAGGAACCTCCACTAAAAAAGGGCTTCAACTAACTTTGTTTAATAAAACAAGGCCTATAACTGGACCATTGTAGAAAATAAGGGGGCCTCTGACCATCTCAGTGTGACTTTGACAATGCAGGCTGCCTCATGTGAAAAGTAAACTGGAAACTTGACGTGGCATCAGACCAACACTGAAATACTCACTCTTCCACTCGCCCACGACCAACTCCATGCTCTCAAAAGAGTCGTCATAGGGCGGAGACTCCAGTTCTGCATCCGGATCATGGAATTCTTCTAGGAAGGGGTGAGAGAGACCTTCAGAGGCGGTGATTCTCTTCTCAGGGTCCAGGATCAGCATGGCCTCCAGCATTGCCAGCGCTGTGACCCCCAGACAAGGGGGGACGAGTCCCAGTAACAGAAAATGGAACAGAGATGGACAGAGAAAGGATAAATATTAATGAGACCTATGAACTACCAAAATATTCTAGTCCACAATGATTCAATAAAAAATGCCAATATTCATATGGGACCGGACACGTTCAGACGCATTCAACATTCTCAGATCAGCCATAGGAAGCCATGTTCCAAAACTCAGGTGCGGGGGGGCTGCTATCTACTTCAGGCAGCACAGAGCAGAATGCAAGTAAGCACCAGGGATGGGATGTCAGGCCATCCCATGACAAACTCAAGCACACACTTGCTCACTATGCACTATCCAGAAATGCCTATTCACCTAAGTGTATGTCTTTGGGCTGTGGGAAAAAATTCACACAACATGGGAAAACACAAACCCCACACACAGAGAGTAGGGGTGGGATCAAGAGGTATAACATGACAGTATCACCCACTGAGCCTCTGTGCTGGCAGTCGTGGAGAACCCTTTCATAATATGCCATCTTTCAGCAAAAGCCTAGGAGCCTGATCCAGGAATTCCATCGAGAGTGGCTGCATCGCATTCTGGCTGTGGTAAGGTTTTACTCCATCCCCTGCACGTCCTCAACCCCCCCACCGGAAGTGGTTCAGAAATGTTTTAGAAGCAGAGCACTTTGCAATAGTGATGCCCAAATGAAGCATCTTAAACCACTTGCTGCATTTTCTGAGACCTTCTCTGGTGCTCTTCATTCAAAAAAGGGCTCAAAGCATGCCCCGAAAGCAAAACAGGACCACCACCAAGATCAGCAGCAGTGATCAGCAGCAGCGATCAGCAGCAGCGACTGTACCGCAGCCGGAAGCAGCTCAACCACTCTTGGTGGAATTCCGGCTTAAGAGAGTAATGCATACCATTTCTATCCATGGAGGGATACACCTCCCTGAAGTTCTTTTTCTTCTTAGGAGGGAGAGACTGCACGTAAGAACGAGCCTGTGGGAAACACAGAGTGACTGTCTGTCTAGCAGAAAACAGGTTAGCAATTGCTACTGTATAACGTGACATTGCAATGGGCACGCATGTAATTGTCACATCATGAAAGGATGCCATGCAAGGGTACAGGTTTGGTTTTAGCATCTGTAGATAGCAAATCATCCCCGAACCCCCCCGCTCCCCTAAACACACATTGTACTCCCACAATACTGGTACGAACACGTCCCCACCATCCTTACTCAAATCTACGCCCTTGATGCGATGTAAGAAAGATTTTTAAGTAATTTTAAAATAATGAAGATTTCATAATTTAAAATAAACCGTTTAGGGTGCAATTTCAGTAAACATAAATACAAGAAATGAGTGATCCATACAATAAAATGATTTTGTCGGATATAGAACTACAATCCGCGCCAGGTCTATGTTTCGTCCTTGTGTTCTGCATGTCCAGCGAATTGGCCTCAATAACATATGGATTCATAATGAAAGATAAGGAACACGCCTTATCAGTTTCATGACAGAAACACATTAAACAGCGCAAGGCACTGTTACGAACAGCATTCACAAAACCCAAAAATATATGATTTTGCCAGTACTTTTCAGCCTTAAATAGGTGAATGCTGTAGAGGGTGTAGGTCAGACTGAAGCTTCATGAGGAGCGAAATGTGATTCTGACTGAGAAGTAAGAGTGACAGGATGGGGGGGGGTTGACCCCCCCCTTCCGCCCCCCCTGTTCCCAACACCCCTGCTCAGAAATGAA
Source organism: Gnathonemus echidnorhynchus (assembly GCA_026776725.1). Taxonomy (NCBI): domain Eukaryota; kingdom Metazoa; phylum Chordata; class Actinopteri; order Osteoglossiformes; family Mormyridae; genus Gnathonemus; species Gnathonemus echidnorhynchus. The sequence goes on from JAODJU010000108.1 coordinate 27,584,683, forward strand.
AGGTTTCTGAGAGCCTTGCACAGATGCGTGAGGGTGCAGCGCAGCCCAGCCTTTACATCGGCACTCTGCATCTTCTGCACCAAGGCTGGCGGAGGAGTCCCCGTCAGACTGAGGATTTTCTGTAGCTGGTCAAGACCTGAGTTAGAAGTCAGGGAAACTTTAAGGCCAAGATGACAAGATAATATATTTTCCAGTGGCTAATGGTTCTCAGCTTCTGTGTTCTTGAGATGTCTGTGTAAAGTGCTCGGGGTGAGTATTCTATTTATGACACTGTATAATGGTTCGATACAGTACAGTACAGAAGCATGGGTAGGCATTGAAGAATAGTTGCTAAAATATGGGATAGCAAATTGCTAATATGGTGCAGAATAGATACAGTTAAACTATTTCAGTGAAATATGTTCAATTTATAATATATGATATATTGCACTGGAGTTTCATATAGGGAGGCACTGTAGGATACTGTCATGTCCTGGGAAAAGAACCTGGCCTGTGATCATCTCAGCCAGGATGCAGCCAGCTGACCACATATCCACTGCAGGGGAGACACATACACATATCTAAGCATGTAACAGAGAATGGGGTCACATCAATGAGACACAATGCTGTTCAGGCACACAGCAAGAGACAGGTAACAGAGAACGGGGTCACATCCCTGACAAACGATGCTGCTCAGGCACACGGCAAGAGACATATAACAGAGAACGGGGTCACATCCCTGGCACACGATGCTGCTCAGGCACACAGCAAGAGACATGTAAAAGAGAATGGGGTCACATAAATGAGACACAATGCTGCTCAGGCACACAGCAAGAGACATGTAACAGAGAACGGGGTCACATCCCTGACACACAATGCTGCTCAGGCACATGGCAAGAGACATGTAACAGTGAAATGGGTCACATCCCTGACACACAATGCTGCTCAGGCACACAGCAAGAGACATGTAACAGAACGGGGTCACATCCATGACACACAATGCTGCTCAGGCACACGGCAAGAGACATGTAACTGAGAAACAACACATCAGTAAGATGTGTGTCAGAACAGAGGCAAGGTTCTTAGAGAAGCAACACATGACTAAGACAGAAATGAGTTCCAAAGACACAACACATGACTAAGAGATGTCACCAAGAAACAACACATTGCTTATAAACATGCTAGACAAAAATGAGAAGGGCCATGAGAAGGCTGCTCAACCAACTGCATGCACCCCAGTAAGTATTATATGAGAGAGAGCCCCTAGTCTATGGTTCCTTTCATTGTACCGGGTTTACTGTATGCTGACAGAGTTCTGCTGCCTGGTTCCATAGTTCTCACCTGTCTGGGTGTAATGCATCCAGTTAAAGATGACCTCTGGTGCCCTGTACCATCGTGTCACAACATAGCCTGTCATCTCACTCTCCGTGTGTCTTGCCAGTCCAAAGTCCAGAATCTTGAACAGTGACATAGGAAAGAGTTGTACACCCATTAGGGATATTGCTGTGAAAGGTGCTATACAAATAAATACATTAAACTGAAGAGTTACATCAGAGTGAAGATGATGGAAAAGAAAGGCATTTAGGGTGGCAGGGTGTGGACATCCCAGGGTGCTGAAAAGTTAATACATTCAATTCACCTGTGCTGTATGAATTATCATATATCAGTGGGTTCTGTTTGAAATCCTAAACCAGAATGCACTCCCAGAACTTAATCCTAAAACCCATACCCTGTCTTGACCATTTTTACAACCCATTTTTTTTCCTTGTGTGTTTGTGTTAATGCCAAAATGGCTGTTCTCTGTCTTTGTTTCTCCCCACTGTTGCATTAAGTCTCTACTTGCTCCTCCCATCTCCGTATGACAAGGTTTTCTTCACTATCTTGCCTGGAGCAAGTCTTGCAAGGTGAAAGAAAATGCATATTACAGTTCTAGTGCGTAATAGCCGTACTGCATAGCAGTGGGAGTACTGCTGCCTTAGTAATGATACTACATACATACACATGTATATGAGGCCTTTTAAACAGTAACACACAAAACTGTTATTTGTACTAACTAGTTATGCATAATGATGAAAGTTTTTTCAAACTCTCAAAAACACACAACAACAAATGTAAGTAACAATGGGGCAGGCTAAATCATCTTGCGGTTGAGGTTTCACAAAGATCTTGAATGCAAGTTTAATATTTCTGGTACTTTGTAGAGTTCTGAGCTGCGTTGCTTTCATTTCCTCTATTGAATGAAGTTCACAAAGGCTCCACCAGGGAGAGACAGTGAGCACATTTAAAACAACTTCCAAACTCAAGACTTCGCAAAATGTTTACCAACATACACAGCAGACCTCTTCTGGTGCTTCACTTCTCTCAGCAGGGTGTTCCTCTGCCACATCACCCCCTGCCTTAGCTTGCTGACCATCCATCTCGCAAGTTCGTATCATATCAACATATAGACACTGTTAAATTGGAGTGGTTTCACCGCTAGATCCTTGAGGAAGGCCCTTAATCCAGGGACTGACTGGCCCTGCTTTCTCAGCTGTGCATCGCTTTGGATAAAAGGCTCTGCTATATAAACACATGTAAATGCAAGTCTTTTTAGACTGACTTCAAAGCATACACACAGACTCACACACATATATATATGTATAAAGTTGCTTAATTGCTTCACCAAGACTTTAATTTAGTCTCTGCCTTTGAACATAATGACAGGAACACTTGCTCTCTTATGTTTGTTCTCAGGATCGCATTATAATTTAGGAAGTGTGGGCATTTTCAGGATGCAGGTGGCCAGATGGCAGAAAAGAATTAACCTACTACAAAGAATACATTAATCTTTTTTCCATTTAAGGCCATGGTTGAGTGAGACTAGATAAAGTTGATTATAGTAAAGTGAGAACAGAACTGGCCTTTCTTACTAAATTCTTTCAATCATTCGTTATGAAATAAAATCCATAAATTACTTTCTATTATTATATCAAAATATCCATTTTAATTTTCAAGAGCTGATCATTTAAAGTGGTCCCTGAACACATTTTATTTTCCTTACATTCCATAACCTGTATACAAAATAAGATGCTATGCTTTATCCATCCATCTTACACTAATCCCGGTCAGGGTGGCCTGAAGCCCGTCCCATGCAGCCCAGGGTACAAGGCGGGGTAGACCTTGGGTGGGATCTCAGCCCATCATAGGACACATACACGATGTAGAGTTGCCAATTAGTCCAAGTGTCTTGGGGAAGCCCATGTGACACAGAGAAAAGATGTAAAGTCCACACACACAGCATAGGTGGGATTCAGGTTCCCAACCCTAAGGCAGTCCCCAGGTGACGAACGAGATCCGCTCCCTCAGTCTGTCTTTATGTCAAATTCGTAGGGAAGTCGGAACAATAGCTCAGTACATAATAATAAGCTCAGTATGTAAGCGCAGTACTTTCATGACTGTCACAAAGTTTGTGCATTTGTTATTACAAACCATTGTATTTAACCCAAATATAATATAATAGGCTTGCCATATAATATTATGGCATTCTGTTCATAACTATGAGTTGTCCTTAAGTCGGACATTCTTAACACAGGACTGTTTAAAAATTAAGATCCATTTATACAGTTATATTAGTGTATTGGCAACAGTATGTGCTTGTCATGTAAACAAGATGCTGTCAGAATGACAACAATGTATTCCCAGGACAGCTCTGTCTCCCCCCCACATCTAAGTTCTACTCCTCCCACACTTCTTAACCTCGGCTCTAGTCTTTCTGCAGTCTCTCTCTATCTCTCAAAAAAATCTTTGTTAAATGCTCAACTTTGTGTGACAAGTTCATCAGATCTGCATCTGCAGCTGTCTTTTTGTACTCCACTACTAAGTGACAGTGCTTCAGGTTTGTTCTGATCTATCTCAACATGAAATAGGCCCCAGATCATGACCTATACAAGTGAGAAACCAAATGGTCACCTGACACAGGAGTAGACAACCAGTAGGTACCTACAGGTCAATTCCGGGAAGCTAAAGTTATGCTCACCAATATATAACCCTTGGCATAGTTTTACCAGCAGTGACACAGATATTCATAATGTAGTTAGGCGAAACATTGTGTAACAACTTTAAAATTACTGCCATTGGAAAAATATTTTTCAGCTGGTTTTCCTGAAGGAAACTTCTTACCTTTAGTTCACAATTCTCATTCACAGCCAAGTTACTGGGTTTCAGGTCCTGAAATCATAAATTCTCATTTTTACTTTAATAACATCTACACTTACTGTAACATCCCATAATATACTTCACTGGAAGCACAACAACCATAAAAAACAGTTTTGGCAACTATGTAAAAGCATGTGCATACCATTTTCTTATTTTCATTCCACTTCAGAAAACCAGCAAATTAGTCTAATGGACTAATTAGAAATTATTAATCTTTATTTTTAAATAACTGCAGCATAAATAAGTAAATGTCATAAAATAGTTATTTTATAACATTGACATGAGAATCGGGGGGGGGATTAAAAAGCAGCACATTTTTGCATAGTCTGGATCTCCAAGGCTAGGAACAGAGATCCTACAGCATAACTCAAGATAATGCTCAAGAAAGCCTCTATAGCATTGCTGCCAGAGAAGTTGCAACCTCCATCTCCACAATGACCAATTAAATTAACTGTAGAGAGTTAGTAATCTAAGTCAAGAGTTCAATGAGGGGTGACTGACACAGTGGGGTCTAGTGTGTGAATACAAGGTGGCAAAGGGACAGTCATGTTTACTCACCCTGTGGATAATCCCTGCAGAATGGATATACTAAAGGGACAAAGCAGAGTGATGACTATTAAACATCATTAAAGTACTTTTAATATGAACAAAGATATCAGGCGCAGGGCTACATGCCTTCAGTCCCCGTAGGATCTGGTAGAAGAGGTAGGTGCTGATGTGATCCGTCAGCTTCTTCCTCTTCATGATGTGACTCAAGTCCTGAGCCACAAATGGCATCACCATATAGCTGGGGCACACGGAGAGTGACTGAGTGCTGCGGCAGGGGCATCCCATCCTCACACTGCACACCCACCCATACACACTCTGTAGCTAGCTTTAGCTTTCACTGCAGTATTTCACTGGTGAGGATAGTGTATGAGTCTATCCCCCTCCCCAACAGGAGACTCTCAACGTTACTCAAAAACTACTTTACTTATATCATGCATACAAATAACTAAAAAAAACTCTCGTGCATATTTCCTCATAGAGTATGCGCACATACACATACAGTACAGTTTGAGTTGTCTGGTGGCTACATTGTTGGAAGTGAACAGACATAAGATCAAGGTCTTGTTTTATGCTACTTCAGCGCAACCAAACAAGTTTTGCCAGAAAAAAAAAGAGTAATCATGCATGTGCCCCCATTGCTGATGGAAACGGAGCCCTGAAGCTGGAGTACAAGTTAACTGAGAGCAACACATGGGTAAATCAGCCTCACAGTGTGAGTATCTGAGTGCAACAGTCATCCCAACCACCGGTAACGTGTTGCTGAGCCCCCCGCTCCACCTGTTTGGACAAGTCGAGGATTCCAGCTATGAAATGCGCTGGATCTCGCAGCTTTCTGAATCTACTCACAAAGTCTGGAATTTCTCCAGTGAGGAATCAGGTGTAAAGACATTCAGAAGGCAGATGACCTAAAGGGTCAAGAAGAATTAATGTTAAGCAGAGGGAGAAGACACACAGCAAATTTAGCTTTAGATTTTAGCTACTTCATGAGGTACCTTTAGCTACCTCTTTCCTGTATTTTTGTCAAATATATCTGCTCTGTATTATTATGTTGTGGCATAATAGCTGTTGTCTTAGCTCATCTGAAACATACATAATGATGGAGCTTGTGGTCTATTCTCATACATAAATAAACGGGTTCCGTGAGACAGGTGTAATTAGGAGTGTTCTTGTAAATTGCCAGTGTTTCAGCCTATTGGCATCTATCTAACCTAATTAAATTGTCCTAACACGACAGGTCTCATCATGTCGATCGGCTTCAAAGTTAAACAATCATACAGAGAACAACATTTCAGAGGGGGGGGGACAGAGAAGCTGAGAAAGCCGGCGAGTGTGAGAGTAGCGCCGGTGCTTCTGCGTACGTTGTCGTGCCGAATGTGGCGCAGCAGCCGCAGTTCGCGGTACGCCCGCTTCGCGTGGATCAGCGACTGGAACGGCCGATAGAGCTTCTTTATTGCCACCTTTTCCTTTGTCTTTTGGTCAACTGCGGAACTTTAAAGAAAGAAGATGACCAACATGGTTAAAAAAAAAACGCAACGCCACTTAAAACAAGTTACTGAGATAATCTAATTAACCATTTGTTACCCAGCGAAAGCAATATTATTTTCCCAACATACCCACCTATGCACCTTACTATATAATACAAGTCCACAGTGAATTCTTAAAGATGCGCAAATTACTCGAATTAGTGTTTATTTGTCGGCCATGTATTTTCGGTTAGAGATACAGAGTGGTAAATCGGCGTAGCCTTAAGCAAAATGGGAGATTGCAGGTATTTGTCTTATCTTTGGGACTAGCCTGAACTTGCGAACTTCACAAGGCAAACAGAAAACTCCCGTATCGCGCATGTTAAAATATTCAGTTTTGACCAGAACGCTGTATCATAATCGCATATATCTAGCAAATGATCCAGTGATACATTATATATCCAGTTGTATCAAAACATTATGAAATAAGCAAATAATTTTAGGAGTATTCCACCGAGCTGATTACAATATGTTGACCTTAAGAAGGACATTTCTGTAGGTTAAGGAGACCCTATAACAGGCGTCAGTGTAACAGCAGTACGATTTTTGCAACAATGTCATTTTAAAAGGCCAGTCAAGCCACAATTAGCCTCATGATGGGATCCGGCGCTCTCTCACCATACGGTTCCATACGCCCCCGATCCCACGGCTCTCAGCGCTGCATATCTCTCCGGGACATCCCAGGTGGTTTTCTGGATCTCCTGTCTGTAGAAGCCGGGCTTCACGGGAGTTGCCATTCGATCTCCTTCCCTTTTCAGCGCCCGAATGTTTTACTTTCCGTAACCTGCACCCAGGTAAGCGCCTCGAAGTGAGGAAACGCCCACTTCACAGAAAGTACGTGGGGGAATCCCTGGCGCCGGAAACGCTCCATCCTGTCATCGCAAACAGCGACAATATTTGCATAGACAAACCAGAACTATTTTTGCTGTTACAAAGGTGTGTCTTTTCGAAACAGGACATTACTTTATGGGTCATTCCTCGCCAAATCACCTATAGAGCCTTTTACTGAACTGCGCGCTGATGGTCGCTGCGCTGTCTTCGTTTGTGCCACTGATTTGTCTTATTGAATTGTCTTGCAATGTTTGCACGTTTGCACACAAATGCACTTTATGCCATTCTCTGTAGTTTTTGTAGTCCTGGTTTTATGTAGCGCCATGGTCCTGGAGTTTCGTTTCACTGTTTACTACACCAACCATATATGGGTGAAATGACAATAAAAATCCATTTGACTTGATTTGTAGGTCATGTCATGGATTTTCATGAAAAAAAAAATCTATAAAATTAATTTCAGTAATAAAGCTGCGCAAACTCTGAAAACTGTTCACCCAATAGTATTTCTGTGAAAAATGTTTAAAGTTAAAATTAGTCATTTTTGCTATTCTGAACTCACATATTTAAGCTCAACAATGGCTCAAATCATAATGAATTTAGCTGAAATTTATGCTAAGTTTAAATAAGATCCTTTTACACGATGCCTACTGAATTTCAACTTAATTGGTGCTCTTGAATTTATTATGTTGTTAAATGAACTTGAACGAGTCATGTTTCATATATGAGTGTGCAAACATCATTTAAAAAAAAAAATAAATAAAAAATATTTTTTTAAAATAGAAATCTGTCTCCGCAATTTAATAATTATTACATTATGGAGACAGATTTTTATTCAGATGGGCCATTATTTTGGACTCCAGTCGCCTAAGTTATATTTGTGAATTGCCTAATTTCATAAAAATATTCCATAATGAAGGAGTAACAGCACATCCTTGATGTTTTATATGTGTAATTTGGTTCCTGGTACTTGGTTTGATGGAAATAGCATTAACACCATTTGAGAAAATTTAGGTCAAAAGTCAACCCAAAATGGCTTTTCGTTAATCTAGTGCCATTTTCATGGCACCAGAAGATTGACAGATCTGTGTAAGCAAGACAGGTTTTCAAAATCTGGGAAAGAAATAATAAAAAATGCCTGTTGGGGATTTTTCAGGGGCCAAGCCCGGTGTATAGATTTCTCTTCCACAGTAAAATACTGATGAGAAAAAATGAGATCCGATGAACTGGTTGTCTCTGAATTACCCATATTGTGTGACTATGTGACATTGTATGCATGTATCTGTCCCTGCGACAGGCTGGCGTCCTGCCTAGGGTGCTCTCTGGTTTACGCCGGTATTTCCTGGGATAGATTCCAGGTCTTCTGAAATCCAAAACAGATTATATGCCTCATTTATTTGCAGACAAGCAGCATAATACCTCTTGATGAGAACTGTATTCTATTCATTCTTTAGTCTGACTGATTACAATCACCCTCCTTGACTTAATACAGGGCACTTCAAATCTGGACCTCACTTCCAAATCCAGGCCTTGTTTTCAGTTCTCCCAGGTAGTTAGTTTAATAATTACTGATTCTGATTGGTCAGAGGCTT
>JAODJU010000108.1:27598480-27609925 GCA_026776725.1 Gnathonemus echidnorhynchus
TATATATATATGCCTAGTCGACTTGATAACACGGATGTTTGTAATGTGCTGTTTGTCTCACTAATACATGCAAATGTATATATCCAAAAATTCCGGAAAACTTTGGTTAATGCGTGCCTTTATAATGCGTGCCTTTAAATAGTCCACAGTCTATCCATATAGTTGTGCGTGTTTGAAATGTCCCATCCAGAGTTTCTTCGTGTTTCCTGAGATAGGATCCAAGCTCACTGCCATCTTCACTGATGAAGTGGTTAAGGAGAATGACTGATAAAGGCCTCTGATACGTATGTACACAGGCAAGTGCGACTGCTGTCACGGCTGCTGCCATTCAGCATCAAATTGAAAGTCACTTTCCACTTGTTAACCTGATGTTCTAGTGACTCCTGCTGGTGATAATTGGTACTGAGTTGCTGGGCAGCAGATAGCATTTTTAAAATGTATTTTCAGGATTACAATGGTATATATATATATATATATATATACATTGTATATATATATATAGGTATATATATAATTTTTATGCAAAATTTATTTAAACAATGTGATGTGGCTTTAAACTAGTTCCCATATGTGTATTACTGGTGTATATCTACCCTGTGCTTTGAATGACCAGATGTCCGGTGGGGTGTAATTCCACGGAAGTGCACTGTCCCATGCAGTAGACACCCCAGGGTGAGGACAGCTAAATTATGGTTGTTAGGGGCAACCTGTGGGGAATGGTGCATGCAAGATGGGACCAGACTAGGCATAAAGGCAGTGTTTCTAATGTTTAACCCCATAATACATTTATGCATGAGAAGAAAAATATTTTAATAGAATGATTTTGGAAGTGAAATGAACAAACATGACAGATTGGCAGGAATTGTCCATCTCTGTCCATGTGTTTCTTTTGGATTGTTCACCTTGTTTTTATGAGAGTTTCTTCTGAGAGTCCAACAGTGTTCAGTAGGGCAGTATCAGTACACAAAATTCATGTTTCACTACAAACCTTGGTTTTGGGTTCATCGTGTGGTGCATTTTCGATACAGCAGCTTTAAAATAATTTAGTACTAAGACTGCAAAAACAAACACTATTAGGAATAGTTGTAAACCGATGTGTAAACCAAACAGGCAATGTCTGTCAACGTATCTAAATAGCAAAACCAAAGAGACATTTAATTGCGCATTGTAAAAATTAATAGGTAAAATTAATTTAAAAAATAAAATAAAATATGTCTGCAATTACCAACGTTATGAATTAAATCCTGTAGTTGCCGAGATAGACACTACCTCACCAAGTACTTGAAGAGTAAAAAATAATGGAGATACTATTACTTTGTATGCATGTATGTAAGAAAAGTACATTTCAAGATCTGTAAGTATTTAAGCAGTAAGTCACAGCTCCTCTTCCATGTGCTGGGGGTGGATCCAGCTGGAAGACCATCTGTCCATGTGTGCGACCTGCCAGCTTGATACTTCAGTGGCATGGAACCAGAGACCAGAGCAGATGCATCGACCTGCATGTTATATTGCAGAATCACAGTCACCCAGATGCCCGCGCATACCACCAATCTACTGGTAGCTTACAAATGCTGACAAATTTCATGGTTTGTCCCATCACACTGACGTGAGGTTTGTGTTACACAAACTGCGGAAATGCACAAATAAAGGAAATATGGAGCACTGCAAGAAAGTGAGGCTGAAAAGTAACCTGTTCTTGGTGTAAGGCATGTTCCACAGACATACCCTTACTGTCCTTTACACAAATACATTCATAGCCAGCTGTATAAAAGCAACACATGTAGGATAAAGGAGTCAGCTAAGCAATGAAGCAACACTCGCAAGTATTCATTCATTCAATATCACAAAAAATATTCAGTTCAGAGTTGTGTTGTGCTTGGCATCAATCCCAGAATACATTGGGAATGCAGCAGGATATACTTAAGGTGGGATATTTGGCGATATGGGGCCACAGTGCTACTCCCAAATGAAAAACTGTGAGCTGTGGAAATTACTTTGTATGTCGAGTAATAAAGGGGAGTTTAATGAACTGTAAAAGTAACAAAAGATAAAACTTAAGCAATGCGTATGCACTCAGACAAAGGCTCTGGAACCTGCATTTGATAAGTGGGTATAGGATAGAATGGAACAGAATAGAATACAACAGCCACTTTTATTGTCGTTCAGAACATACACCAGTTAGAGCACATAAGAACGAAATTATGTTGTATTGTTTTAATATTAGCGTATAGAACATGGATGGATGGGGGGATATTTACATTCAAAGTGTTTAAAATTAGATGTTTCGGTGTGAAAATTTCAGATGGTTAAGAAGAGAGATCATGTGCCATTGAAAAGACCTAAATGCCTTTGGGACTAAAGGTCAAAGAACAAATGTATATATTGCTAGAAAGACATCGAATTGTGGTGCTTTGTACCAAAGATTGTGATGTGCTGTGAGAATGCCATTTGCTTACCAAAGCAGAGTATCCTGGATCAAGCAGGGTATGTGGGGCAATCAATCCAAATAGGCCAAACCCAATCAGCCAAGTGTGTAAATGCAATATGGGGTGGCCCTAAACATCAGGCCTCCGCGTGGCCGTGCCCAGTGCGCCCTATGGGGGGGGGGGGAGTTAGCATCTCCATTATCATCCGGCAAATAATGAGGCAGAACCTCATTACTAATGGATGGGAAATCGGTGTCTGCATGGTTCTGCTTTGAACAAAGAAGGATCACATTCTGTGTCAAGAGCCCAAATTCTGCATTTTTGTCCAACTAGTTCTGATCTAGTGAACCAAGAATCTGTTTAAATTTTACAAACATGTTTACTCATTTTTATAATAAGAATGAGACAGGTCTCAGGAGTCATCTGGATAAAATTAGTTTGTGAGCTTGTAATTAATTTTCCACCATTTAAAAGTAAAATGACAAATTCAAAAGCCTGATGTTTAGCCTAATCACAAAACCTGCAAGCACATCACAAAAATGTTGACCAAACTCTCCATAAAGTCTCACAGGCATATCTACAGGTGCGGATAATTACCAATTAGGATTAAAAAAAAAAAACAACCACCTAAATTGGACAATTACTGGTAACATACAGCTGTTTCAGATGAAGATATGAAATAATTAACATTATCTGGCCCTTAGGACTCTAAATCAATGCAATGATACTTGCAATGTTGGAATGTCCAGGTTTCCCGGGACAATAGAAATCTGAGAGAGTTTTCCTCTTGTCACTCATTGTCCAGTTCGCCCCTGCCCTGATATTTTTTAGAAGAGGGCAGTGGAGGTTTGCGTGACCCCTGAATGCCTGTGCTTTGTCTAAGCTGGGGGAGGGGGGGCAGGCAAATCTGGGGAAGAAGTGGTGCTTGCCAGAGGTGGGATGGTCGTTAGGGGCGATGCCCACTTTCTGTGCCCCTCCTTGCTGAGCTGAAGAAGGGCCGATTCATGCAGCGATTTGGTTTAATTTGCTGTATTAGGTAACAAAAGAAAAGTTCTTGTTAAACCAAGGAAAGTGCAGGCAGGTACAGTTACATTGGTGGGCATAAAAGGTCATAATTCTTAAAACTTTTAAAATGGACAAATGAAAATGGTGAAATAGAGCAGAACCAGTGACCAGCTGAAATGATCCCGAACCGGTGTGCTGAGAAATCTGAAACACAGTCAGCTTTATAACATCATAACTTATTGAATATTACTGTGATTCATACAATAACACATAGAACTGAATTTGGTATTAGTATTTAGACTGAGTAAGACTGACTAAGTTGACTGGTAAAGTTGCTCTGATCACACTGTCAGTGAAACAACAGCAAGACAAATGAGCGGAAAAATGCAACGGAAACTCTAAGCGGGGAGCCTGAACACGGGGGGCCTGAACACGAGCTTTATCCGGGCACCAGTGGCTGGTAAGGCAAGGTGCTGGGGCTCCCTTTCTGATGCATGTTGGTATTCAGCTGGTGCCACGATCTAGGCTCCACAAACGAGTCAGTGTTGAGGGCCGCGCCCATCCACGCAGCCGCGTCCACACCTCACTGGCGGCTGGCAGTGAATGCCCCTCTCTCATTCTCCCCGCGGTCATTTAACTACCTATCGTTACTATGCTTTCACGGCACTGCGCTAAACAAGGACGCCTTTTTAGAGCCGCTCTAAAAGGGGGAAAGCGGGGTGAGGGACAAACAAGCAGAAAGGAGCTTCGATTTGGAGAGGAAGGCACAGACCACACACAATTACATTTGCAATGAAATTACTTAAGAGTCATACACAAGGCTTACTGTAGGCTTACTGCCCTTCACACGCTCATACATCTAATATTTTAATGAAGTGATTCAACTAAAAAAGAAAAGTAAATTGATTGGATAACCCTACTGTCACTATTAGTTCTGACCAAACATAAACTGAATCTGCTGGCCTAACACATGTGCACCGTAAGCTGGGTGTGTGGCCTGTGATCGAACTGTCATCAGGCCAAATCCAAGGTTCAGCAGAGTGATTTTGCCACTGGGCCTTTAAGCCCCAGCTGCTCCAGAGACTGTCTAACCATGCTTTCTCAACAATGTACATTGCTTGGGGTGAAAGCACATGCTAAGCCTTTAATAAAAATAATCTTACTACAACTGCCGTATAAAAAGCGCAGTATCCTCGTTTATGGAGCACACGGCATAAACACCAAGTTAGTTAACTGTAACTAACTGCCTCGATTGAATTTTTTTTTTCCCAGAACGCTCCTGAACAAAACGTCATAATACACCATATACCGAAATCAGAAATATACTGAAAAGGGAATGCATACTGAAATACAATATTTTATAAAACATTTAAAATTGATTACAAAAATGAACGGCTATTTATATAAGGAAGCAGGTAATCTTAAAAGGTCCGATTATTGACGGCACTTTCCGACCCATATTGATGCAGGTGCTGCCGGTGCACCATCTAGGCGCGGCCGTGACCGCGGCCAGGGGGTGGCCCCTTTAAGAAAGTCGACCCAGCCCCATACCATGTCCCAGCCCCCTTTTAATCATTGCAGACGGGCCCACTGAGCTTCTCCTAAATCTATTCATTCCCTCCGGCTACTGTTGGCCGCTTGTGTGGTTGTGTGTGTGTGTGTGTGGTGCGCTGGGAAGCGCTTTTCATGCGAGTCCAGCGGCGAGGCGTGCAGAGCAGCGCGAGCAGCATCCTGGCCCCAATAGTGCAGTGAGGGAAAGTTGCGCTCAGTATTAAAAACAAAGCAAACTTTACTCAGCTACTGTAGTTAAGCGTTTCCCCGTTTTGTAAACACTGCAATCAATAATGCTTTAGAGAGATTTTCTTTTTGACTGCGCAGCATAGAATTGCTAGAAGTGATACATCGCATAAGGATTTTGTTTCGAGGACTTCAGTGTAAAAAGAAAAGAAAAAAAACCATAAAGATAATTAAATTCTGGAAATCCTAATAAGGTAAGACTTACAATTTCGCGTAACAGCAATAGATAGCTTTTTTTTATTTTCACTAAACAATGGCTGATCTGTAGGTTGCATTTTGTTGAAATTATCATAACAGAAGCCGAATCTTAGCTATTGAGCCACAGCTTTCCATCGTACACGCAGTTTAAGTTTTTTTTTGCAGTTAATGTCAGCTCGCTTTATTTTTGACTGCGTGAAGTAACCTATAGCGGCGGTTTATATGGAAAATAAGCGGCTGTGTTATCAGTGTTTTTTCGTCCTGGTTCGTTTACTAAAGTTTTTAGCGATGGCGAATAAAAATTTTCTTATAGGACTGAGCACCTTTCTGCGTGATCTGTGTGCTGACAGAGCCCAATAACCGTTTAGTTGTAACTCTGTTGTCATTGTCATTGTCTTCATGGAGACTGCCCCTTTGTATGTTCTAATTTATTAAAAAGATAAACTATTATTAAAACTTTAAATGGCCTAGTTTAACTTAATCTGTAACAGCACCGCTCAATTTTTAATATATATATATTTAATGTTAATATTAAATTGTGCGTCATCTGAGGTGTCAAGATGCAAAATATCGGCGCCGTCCTAGTGCTGACCTACAGCTGGGAATGAATGGCTATAAGAAAGACTAAATCCACCAGGTGGCGCTGCTTTGCGATTATTATTATTATTATTATTATTATTATTATTAGTAGTAGTAGTAGTAGTAGTAGTAGTATTTTAAATAATATAACAATGACAGGCTGGTTTTATTCTAGAAACGTTATTTGAATATTACTTTCATAAGTTCATGTATCCTGGAACACATGGAATCTGCTATGAAATGATTCCAGGGTAATGCTTTCTGTATGACTAATATGATATGCTTTATATGTTTCTTAATGCTGGGGCACAGCTATACATTTTGGGCCCCATGAAAGCATATCGTATTGGGCCCCCAACCCAGACCAATCCAGTAATGTTCCAAATTGATTAGTTGTCCTACCTACCCCCCCCCCTCCCCCCCCCCCCCCCTTTGCAGAACCCCTTCTTTATGAGATCTCATTGATATCAGTGAAAAGGCAATGTGTCTTTAGAAAGATTTCTGTGCCATACATATAACTCGACACAGGATTTGAATGCGTTCCCAGCCATATGTATAGTGAAGCATTATTGCGCACAGTAACCTGTGTGTTTCTGAAATTTCTGATTTCATGCATCTTTACTGTACAGTCACAGTCATAATTCTAATCTCAAAATAACCAAGAATCTTGAAACGCTTGCTGATCAAAAATAAGGATGTAATACAGGACAACCAGTTTGTTGTATTGATTATAATAGTCCATTTAGTTCATGTTTGAAGCCATATCCAGGTATTTGATAATAATTATTATAATCATAATACTTTATTAATTACATTTAACATGAATATTTGTCATAAATAACTGCTGAATGATATAATTCCCCTCAAAATACCCTTGATATTTAAGCGTAGCAACGGTGAAGTAGAGCGAATCCAGTTCTGAAGATGTACTTATATGAAGCATGCTGATTAACTTTAGGTTTAATTCTTTACAGTTATGGGACAGGTCTGTCACTGATAAGTTTGGAATAAGACAGGCTGACTGGCACAGTCCAGAAGCTGATCCCAGCAGGGTGTCGGGCCGGCAAGTTGGGGCACATGTTTGCATGGGTCACATCTCCTGCTCGCAGCTGACTTTCCCTCAGAAGGAATTCCACCTGATCATAACCATTTGGGTCAATGTGGTTCGTGGCAAATTTGCTTTGTCTCTTCAAGCCCATATTTTGCTGCTGTAGCAGCAAAGTAACAGCAGAGGAGATAATCTTTGAAAAAATTAAAGGTTCAGTTTAGAGCTGACGCTATTGATTGTATTAATATTCAAGTAATCTACAAACCAATTTAATGATTTTTTTGGATTCTGGGAGGAAATCGAAGGATCTGGTGTAAAACCACACAATCAGTGCAGTGTTGTGTGATGACTGCGCCACCCGCTGTGCCAAAGCGCCACCCTGCATGATGTGTGATGTTAATATCAACATCGCATGCTATGCACATGCAACTGTCACATCGGAGGAGCCATATGACTGTCAGCTAGGTTAAGACAATGTACGCTAAAACATTTTTACTCTGTCGTAGGAAACGAAACATAGCAAGCTCTGCAATGTTGTAGTTTCTTTTCAAGAGTATCTAGCGTGTGTTAATGAAAAAAATCAGCATAAAGCTCACTGTCACTGCTTCTGCATGAGCTCTGCATGCACATTCTGAGCCAATCATAATCACAGACACAGTGTGGCGCATAGGTGAGAAATTTAACAAGAAAGAGTGAAGACAAGAAAAGCGAACAATGACTGGTCAACAAAAGACATTCACCTGCTCTGTGGAAATATTTTGGATTCCATAAAGACGATATTGAACAAAGACAGCTGATTTGTCGGCACTGCTTTCTGTCTGTTGGCAATACCAATACCACTAACTTATTTGACTATATTAGTAGATAATAAGATCTTATTGAGAATTATTGTGGGTACATTTTCAACTCATTTTTGTTTTATAAATATTGCAGTATGTATCTCAAAAATGTTTAATATCACAATGTGAACTTTTTCCAATACTGTTCAGCCCTACTCACATAATATATTCAGAAAAAAATGTATGTATACATATGTGTGTGTGTGTGTGTTTGTGTGTGTGTGTGTGTGTGTGTATATAATTATTAAATTATTAAAAAGGAACAGGGTCAGCTTTCATTTCAGTAGTGATTATCTTGAGAAGCAGGAGTCGTAGAAAGAAGTAAATTAAGCTAAATAATTTAAATCAAAGTGATGACAAAGACAGGCTGGGCTACTCCGAGAGGCTAACGGGGACGTAGCTTATCCGTGACTAACCTCGCGTTATTGGGTGAGTCCATGGATGCCTTCTTCTAAGACGTTGTTGCATTGCAGCCCTGCTCTTGTGATATTTCAGTTCTGCGGTGACTGCATTTTCATTCACTTGTGCTCTCATGCAACTCAGGCCTTCGCTCTCTTTTTAATTGGACCTTCACCCGCTATTAGGCATCTTCCCTCATTTTGCCGAGTGATCAAGAAGGCAAGTTTCAATCAGGTCTTTTTTTTATAACTGAGTGATTGAATTAAATCGAGTAATTACGACAGTTCTAGTTCAGTTACTGTATTTGCCTTTATTTTTCACATTTTGTGCCCTAATTTGAATGCAGTAATTTGGGAGATGGGAGATCATAACAGCTGGTCTCACAGCTGGGCCCGTACCTCGTCGGCTTTGGGCGTCGCAAAGAGCTGTCAGGGCCGGATCCTCGTGTCCCTCTTCATGCCGCTCAGCAGCGCCCCCTTCAGTGTCTTTACATTTTTTTAAAAGACTGCCATCTGCCCTCCTCAGCATTATCCCGTGGTTTGCCTTAATGGGCAGCTTTCTGTGCTTTGACAAAGCAGCAGGCCAGGGAGGAGTGAGGGCAGGCCAGGGAGGAGTGAGGGCAGGCCTCACGCAGATGTGATTAAGCAAGGCTGCCCATGTGATGATTCAGCCCTTTGTTTTAGTCTAAGCCGACGCTGGAGCCGCGGCGAGAGCTATTCTGAAGTTAAGTTTGTCATTTTTTTGTTTGCTCATGGAATTAATATAAAGGCTTTTCTCACATTTCTGCTTGTGGAACTTCCCTCTTGTGCTGCTGAGTTTCTGTTTCGTCTTTCACGAGCTGTGAAAGACCACAAGTGAGGTCTTCTCCTCCGGACTTGGAGGGACACTCCCTTGCTGCATTCGCTTGTCATCCAGTCAGTCCACCCTTGGCAGTCCCGCTGTAAGTCTTGATTTTTCCATTCTGAGACATATTGCAGGCTGTCACCCTGCACCCTGCTCTGCTTCTTACACATTTTCCTGTGTCTGCATCATGATGGTCTGCAGTTACCTGTAACTGACAGCAATTTAGTTGGTTGAAAATACCAGCTATCCTCTTTTCATGGTTATACATATGAGGAGCAAGTGCAGTTTTACTGTATAGGTGATCATTTAGCTGTAGTTGTCCAGGATACAGTAGTTACTGAAATTCATTTAGTAGACCAGTGCTTGTTTAACCGGCCATTTCTTTAATGAATAATGAAAGGGGCAATACT
Source organism: Gnathonemus echidnorhynchus (assembly GCA_026776725.1). NCBI lineage: Eukaryota > Metazoa > Chordata > Actinopteri > Osteoglossiformes > Mormyridae > Gnathonemus > Gnathonemus echidnorhynchus. The sequence goes on from JAODJU010000108.1 coordinate 27,608,025, forward strand.
TGCTTCACTTCATCCAAGTCATTTATCTTTTCCTGATAGTACTATCAAGGTTCGATTACAGGATCTGACGCCAGACTCTCTTAATCAAATGAGGAAATCCGTCCGCCCTCCATTCCACGTCTACGGTATGGGCTCTCAGTGAACCTGAAGCCTGTCACTGCAATTTAGACAGAGCAGCCATGGATTTTTGGACTGTGGGGGGAAGCCTACTCAAACAGAGGGAGGACGGGAGTCGACCCTGCAGGGCTGGCAGTGGGAGGCTGCAGTACTAATGACTGATCCTCCATGCCGACGCCCCAGTAAAACAGTGTTGTATTTAAAACCTTATACTGTTATGTTCAGTCCTACAGCTGCGTGGCTTCTAGAGCTGACCTGACTTCTTGTTCACTGTCTTTTGGAGATGAAGCAGCACTGATAGTCTTTAGAGATGCCTGAGACCTGTCTGGGTCTGCCTCATGTCCACTGGATCTTAGGTGAGCTCACTGTCAGTGGAGCACTGCGAGAGAAATGCCAGCAGATCTTGGCATGCTTTTGTTGGCAACGCAGGGCAGCATATGACAGTGTTTTACACTAATGCGCTCTTCCTGTCTGATTAGCAACACCGAACACCAGCTATGGATCCTGAACCGGGGCCCTGAAGTCTTGCAAATCACTGGCACTCAGCACTGGCAGGCGGGTTTGTTCCAGCTTTTGCTGCTGTTTCTTACCTCCCTTGCTTTGCCTTGATCCAATTCCACGCTCATGGTGAGCTTGCTTCCCATCCATCTCCTGGCAACCACAGTCCGGAACAGTGCTAAGAAACTGAATTAAGATTAAATGTATTTATTCTCCAGTGGGGTGTCTGTTAGATGCAGACGCCTGGCAACAAAATTGGAAAAACAAAGACATTGCTGGACTATTGGATTTCAGAGGCCAAACCAAGGACACTATGTCCTGTCTGGTGGTGTTTTAAGGTTTTAGGGGCCTGGGATATGGACAAATTATCAAAGTATCTCAGTGATACTTTCTAACTTGGAGACTGTCTTTCGCCATGGTCCATTCTAAATAAACCAGTTTAGAAAAACCTTAATAGCAGTTAACAATGCTGTTGAGTCCATCTCAGAAATGCCCAAAAACAATCTTTTGCCTCTTCATCCATCTTCATAAGTCTTAGTTTCTCTTTGGTCACAGTGGATTATAATATTAGTAGTCAAAACAAAGACACCAACATGAGATATCTTGGTCACGTGACACCTGTTTTCCAGTGTGATTAATAGGGGTGTTTTTGGTTGTTATGAGCAGTTACTCTACTCCAGTAATTTGTCGGCATGACCTGTGGTTCAAGGTCTTTTGATGGCTAGCTGCCTGACAGTTAGGCCTATCATCAGTCGATGCTAACGCTAACGCGGCGCTCATCAGAGTTAAAGTGTAAGCCCCCCCCCCTTTCACATTTCCCTGTTTAAAATGGCATTTAGGCATTCCATGTGAGCAGGTGGGGAGGCATTTTGGGACAGCTGGTGTCAGGGAATCTGCCAAACCACAGCTAAGCTGTTACTGGCGATGACCATCCTTCTGCTTGCTGGGTGTTTTCCTCTCGCACCCTTGGTATGTGAAACCTGCACGTGGAATGACTCCTTCGCTTAGCGGATACGCTTGCCCGGAATATTTTTACACTTCATTCCGCTACGTATCCAAATTTTCCGCAACTTGCAGTTCTGGTTAGTTGTTAAGAGCAGCTCTGCTTTGTGGGATTTCCCTGGCAGGTTAATTGTTACAAATTTGAAACGTTAAATGCATGGAGTCGATAAACTTCAGTCTGGTCTAACTGAAGGAAAGCATCACATACTCTAGGCTTTTAGGCACATATACCAATATGCGATCATTATATCATTATACCCCCCCCCCCCCCCCCCCCCCCCCCC
>JAODJU010000108.1:27610025-27626009 GCA_026776725.1 Gnathonemus echidnorhynchus
TTATACCCCCCCCCCCCCCCGCAATCCTTCCAAATGCTTTTCTGATCTAGCTTGTGTTGGCACCTGGAGCTTCTCCCTGGCAGCACATGGCACAAGGCAGGGGTCCAGCCTGGAAGGGATGCCAGCCCGTTCCATGGCACGCATGCATTTATATATTCGGTACATACTTCATTATGCACTGTATCCAACTTAATAGTACTAGTTGAACCCCCTGTTACAGTAACTGTCAAACACAATATTGTCAATATGTTTAAAATCCTCCCCTCCTTCTCTCCTCCATCCAGTACAGGGCTGCATGTTACACATGAAAGGCGTTAATTACGAAGTGGCTGCATCCTTCAGGACCCTTGGGCGCATCATAATGCGTCTTTAAGAAATGTAAATATTCTCTTAAAAACCCCATATATTTCCTGCTTTTTACTCTTTATTGTATCTGGTCGATCTGAATTGCTGCCGGCCCGTCGAGCCACAGCGGGCACAGAGCAGACAAAGCTCGCCTCTCTGAGGGTGGCCTGCATCCCCTAAGCTGCTTTTCTGTTTGCTGAGACCATATTGTACTCCAGCTTCATGTCCTAATTCATGTCCTTTAATGCCAAGAAAAAGGATGCTTGTGATGTTGCTTAGAAAATATTGGTTTTAGAAAATATTTTATTAATAACTTGTGTCATCGCCTCATAGTATTTTATTATAGACATTTAACCCATTATATGTAATTTATGACAAATTTGTCAGATTAATAATACATCTGTAAAGAAAGTCGTCTTATCGAGTGGGTTTGTAAATTGTTACCTGAGTAGATTGAATGCAAAGTCTCATGTTTGGCTCGAATTTAATCAGCTCTTCAAACCTGGAAATTCAGTATTAAATGCGAAATATTGCCCAAAGGGAAACGGTATAGTGCGATAAACTGTCCCACGGACAAAGGGGGCGTGAAACGGCCGTGCCCTTAAAATGGAATGTAACTTCGTGTGCAGTGCCATGTGCTGGTTAGCGCAGTGAAAATGGCACGATGCTGCTGTCTTTACCGACCAAAAGGGAAAGAGATGCAGACTGTGCTGGAACTGTGCCAGGGTCCCCACAAAGGAGAAGCAGACGCTGCCTGCCATTCATGTTTAATGAGCGCCTTCCCCTAGCCTGTGACGCCACCCCAGGTGGTAATATTTCAGAAGGAAGCTGTGATGCAGCATGCATAATAATATATTCTAACCTAAGTTACAGTATTATTTTATTATGACTTTATTATCTAATATGCTACCATATGTCAGCATCGAGCCCCACACAAATAGACGTGTGTCCGTTCAATCTGAATTTCACATTTGATATGTGGCCTACATTGGCTCTGCTTCTGAGACGTGCCTAGTCACACAAGCAGGAACTAAACAACCGTTTATATATTCACAGGTGGTCATGGGAAGGAATCTGTGTCCACAATCTTTAAGCCAAAGTTGTTGTTTTTTTCTTGTGTAGACAATGGTAGCAGTGATTAGAGGGCTGGCAAAAGCATTAATTTATTCCATGCCATGTAAAAATAGCATCTATTAAATTAAGCTGTTCTGAACATGGGAAATCTGGTGTAGTGTGACACAGTCTTTATCTGAAGCACTTAAGCTATGTGGAAATTCATTGTGTGCAAAAGTGTAAGTGATGCTTCGCTATGTTAGACAAGCACTCTACCATCTGGAGAAAGTGCCGCTTTGAGTCTACTCTTCAGCATGGCATTGAAAACATCGAACTGTCAGCATTATCAGTCAAAGGGTTCCGTTAGTGCAGTAGAATTTTCTCACTGACTGCTTGGAATCTGCTTAATCTGTTTTGGTAGTCTTTAGGGAAACATTGATGTTTGCTGTGTAGAGACTGTGGTAAACATTTTGGTGGCCAATGCAAAGTTACATACAGTATATAGCTGATCTGCTTCTGTCCAGTTTTCCTCAGTGACAGCTGGATGTGGGGGGTCTTGCTGTGTTTTTGTAGTAAAAGAAGGGATGAAATAGTAAGAGGTAAGAGGACAAATTACATGGCTGTGTGGGGGGAGGAACTGGTGTGTGGGCTAGTGCCAAGTAAGCAGCCACCAGGAGACGCAGTGCAAAGATATCCAGCCTGTTGGACCACTGGTCAGCAAATAAACAGCTGTCACTTCCTGGGACATTCCTGAGCTGATATTTAGCAGGACTTACTTGTGATCCCTGACCCACGAGTCAAGTGATCGGTCTGTGTCGTTGGTTATACAAGCTTCGCAAAAATAATTTGTAGCCCTATTAATCTGAACAGATTGTTTGGTAAGATAATGCTTGTTGGACTGTGAGTCTGGAGCTGAGAAGAGTGGCCTTTGATAACAATGGAGACCAGGATGGTTGTGAAGGTAGCGGGGGTTTTTACACTGGGTCTCCTGTGGCTCCCAGATCACTCGAGTGGTTTGTTGCTAAGCTGGAGTGGTGGAATCTGGCGAGTAGCATCATCATCTATGGTGGCCAAGTTCAGGCGGCCACCCTTAATCTACTTGCTCCTAAGAAACCAAGAACATTGCCCTGAGGGTACATGGCTGCCTTTGGATGGGCACAGAAGATGCACTCTTTCTTCTCCATGAAGTCACAAATGAGCTTGGAGATTTAGGAGAATCAGGGATGCTTTGAATTCAGTGAATGGCATGATAATCCAGATATAACTATATTGTGGTCTTATAGTAGAACTTTGTTTTTCGTTTTCTTAGGACATTATACAATTTTAAAATCAATCTAACACACAACCAATTTGAAATTAAAGGTTGTATGTTGTAATATTGCCATGAACTGGTAATAATGCATTACTATTGCTGGAGAAACATGATTCCACTACTGTCAAGTTGGGCCCTAGTGTCAGGTGGTGATCTCCCTGAGCTATTTTCAGTATCCCATATCCAGAGTAGTGAAAGTTTAACGCTTTTACCTTAGGACTCGATTACTAAACAGCTGTCATAAAAAAAAAAATCTGTAATTTATCATGTTTCTGGATTTTTTTGTTTAATCCGCAAACACCTGTACCCAGTATTTTTACTAATTTATTTAAACCCCTTTTGTCAGAAAATTGCCCCATGCCTTTTCAGTGTTAGTCCAATTTGTTTTAAAAGCTGTAAACCCAGGTAATTAGGTAAAGGAGCCATTTGCTTGATGTATATCAATGTGTTTTTCTCTTTTACCCCACTAGCACAAATGTTTGCCCCTGCTCAACACCGTCCATTTTCATTCCTTCAGGGACGGGGGTGGAGTTGTTTATTATAAGCCCCATGACAGCTCTACATGCCCCCCCCACCTTCGCTTGGCACGTCGGGGTGTGGGCTTTACTGATGCAGATAAACGGGGCCTGTGTGTCCCGGCTGCTGCTGCTTTGTAAATAACTCTTTTCATTAATGTTGACGTAAAGTGTTTTGCTTTACGGAGATGTTTTTCTGCTCTTTCCACGCCTGTCTGCTTTAATCAGGAGGGAAATTAACGACATCTGGGTCTTTTGCAGACTGTGGATCAGAAAAGGCCAGGAGGAGGATTGTGGATATGTGGGACCAGTCTGACTCCTTGTTTCCATGGGCAAAACATTAAAATCCTCCTTTGGCCTTTAATGCCTTCTTGGAAACAGGTGATGTGTGGGACAGGGTCTCCACACACACACACACACACTCTGTCTCACACACACACACACACACTCTCACACGCACACACACTCACATTATATCTTTGTGGGGACTCTCCATTCATTTCTCTGGGGAAAACTCTAATCCCAACATGACTACCTTAACCCCTACCCAGCCCTAACCTTAACCATAAGTACCAAACTAAATACAAGACTTTTGGCATTTTTTTTTATTACATTCACATATCTTTGTGGGAACCTAAAAAATGGTCCCGACAACATCAGAATAACAGGTTTTTATTACATTGTGGGGGACATTTACAGTATAAACATAATCCTCATAGACACTGTATGCTCCAGTCAGAATATCAGTTAAAATAACATACATTTTTATAACCCTATACTTTATGGCCTTGTCTGCTGTACTGCTGGTACGGGTTTCCTCGTGATCCTAGATTCTTCTGAAGAACAGACTTTCAGGCCTCTGTGCTGTGTTGGTATCTGCTGGGGGTGGAGGCTGCCCATGCCGATCAGTGGGAACCCTGTGATAATGACTGGGAAAGATCCCTCTTCTGGTCGCAGGCTGGCTTTGGCAGAACAATGCCAGTTATGTGAAACTCGGCGTCGGACATTCCTTTCGCAAGCTCCAGTGGAGCAGCAGATGTTTGAGAGTTTGGCCAGCAACTGTTCCACGTCGCTCCTGTTATGAAAATACGAAAGCAGTGTTATTATGTGACTGTGTTTCTCTAGTGCTTGGTCATGTTCATTATATGATTGTGAATTTCGTTGAGAATGTTTATTTGAGCAAAGACTGAGAACACTAGTGCTGGCTATGTGGAACATATAATGAAAAAAGGTCTCCTGCTATAGTATAATCTAATATACTATTATAATATAATACAATAAACAATGTAATAAGCAATTTCGACCACCTGGGCAATTGTAGACGTCATTTTGAAGGTTCTTGATGTTTTAGCAATAACCCCTGATTTAGATGATCTTGTGTTGGTGTTATTCCTGCTTTTACATATGTACTAAATTGGATTTCTTCTGAATTTCGTCTGGCCAAGACAGGGTTGCCACATGGATGCAGTGCGCTATCATTCACTGGATGTCTTGGCAGTGCGTGGTCATTAAAATCATACCTGATGTGTTTATGCCAAATAGCTCTGCGGAGGTGGCTTGCGTGTAATTCGTCTCCCATATTTGCTTCCCTGAAGTGGTTGTGTAATCCTTGGTCTTGTTAAAATCAATTACATGGCCAAAGACAAACCTCTGGGCAAATAATGCCTCAGATGATTGGATTAAGAGGTGGGGAACATCTGAGGTATCTGAATGAGAAGCATGCTGTTAAGTTACTATCATCTGGGTGGTTGCTGAGGAGATACTTCTGTATTTAACCAGCTGATGGATGAACGATTGCTCCTGCTTGGTGGATTGAAATAATCCTCTTTTCAGTTACTGGAATTAGCATTTTACAGAGGGAACTCTCAGCTACTCTATCTTCTGCTGCTGTTCTTTTCATGGGCAGAAGTCAAATCTTGCTGCTTTGCAATTTACTTTTTTTTTAAGTGTCGCAGGAGCATCTGAGTCTGCCCGAGCTCCGTAAATTTGCTCTGTAGTGCAGAGAGGAGGCCGTGTGAGGGAGAACATTCCAGTGTTTGCATTGCTGAATCATTAATTAGTTTTGCTTCCTACTTGGAGCAAAACCCAAAACATCCCAAAGCTCATAAATGACTTATAATTTAGAGACCTGTTCTGCTTCTCCGTTGCTTTTAGTGTTAAATTTAAAGAGGCATGTTTTGAAGTTCTTCTGGTTTACTTAATACTTGTCTGCTCAAACCTGAAAACATGACACAGGAGTACCACACACATAACCCTAGTGGACCAGCACTGACAATGCAGTGCTGTGGTTTGACATGAAAGGTCTCCTCTCAGTTGAGAAAATTGTTCTTCTACCTAATTGTTACCATTTTTCCATTCAATGTTTATGCTGAAATTTAATCACGTATATAATAATTTTTACAGAAAATTATTATGTTTGGACCTAAGAAATGAGATCTGCTGCTATGATTTCAGTCATATCATTTGATCTAATTCTGCACAGTTATGAGTGTCACGCAGAACCTTCAATGGCTTATGAAGTTGGATCCAGGCCATGTGGACAAACCTGACTGCCAAAAGAGGGATGATGGGTGTTATTTTGAAGTTTTTAATGTCATTTGGCAGCGGGTGACCAGATCCCCAGCCTCCTGGTTTTGGCACAGATATTGAAACACATGTTGAACCAGAATATATATCACACAAACATTTTGGGAGGCAGAGTAGATTAAATTCCTGTTCTGATGAAGGAGATCAGTGGGTTTGAGTGATCAGCGTGGTGTTTTTTCAGGCCTGTGGACAGGGCTGTAGGTATTTCTTTTTATCCGGTTGTGAATGAGATGTAAAGTGATACACTTACTATGTTTTGTTGCCAGTACAGAACATCAAAATGGAAAGTGGATTGTCTGTGGAGAAAGCAGCGGTTTCCTCTTCTGACAAACTGGAGATGTGCAGGTGGGGGGCATTTAGGGGGTGTTCAGGGGTTGCACAAGCTTGGGAGAAAAATGGTGAAGAATAAAGCACAGTTATACCTAAAGTTTAATGTTACTGCTGCTTGCTAGTCTTGTATCAAAAAGGATGCACTGAACAGTAAATGAAGCCTTGTTAAGGCATGCTTAGGTGTGTGGAATATATTATAATGTTTTAAATGTACATTTTGATTTTTATTCAGATTGGTTTTCCTCCTCATTTATATATTATTTTTCAGTTTATCAGGACATAGATCATTAGTCATACACTTGGATGACTAGTTAATTTTGTTGTTATGATGTTGATTTATGCATCTTCAGTACTGGTTACTACTAGTCGCATGCACAAAAATGGAAAGTTTCAGTAACACTTTACTTAAGGCCATGTTTTTTGTAATGTATAAACGCATTCATAAGGCATTGTAATGCATTCATAAAGCATTATAAACACGGCTATAAATATTTATATAAAGCCATAACATATTATAACCATGCGCATTATGCGTTATGCCTTATGAAGCTCTCATCTGTAATGCACTATAGATGCCTTTATAATGCCTTACAAAGCATCCTTACTGCTTATACCAACCATTATAATGCATTACAAAGGCATCTAAAGTGCATTATAGATGAGAGTTTCATAATGTATAATACACATGGGTATAATGTGTTATGCCTTTTGATAAATATTTATAGCCATGTTTATAATGCTTTATGAATGCATTATAATGCATTATGAATGTGTTTATACATTACAAAAAAACATGGCCTTAAGTAAAGTGTTGCCGTTATTTCTCTAAAGAAGTTGTTTCCATAAAAATGTATATTATCGGTAGTAATGTAATATTCCTAGCAGACGAACATCTGTAATGCACAGTAACATGCTCTTGTGGTGACTTGGCTGAGTACATACAGCATATTTCAGCTTGCAGCAATGGTGGCTTGACTAGCGAAGTCTAATTGGTCGCCGTCCTCACAGCATATTAGCTACGATCCTCTGAGCTCACGAAGCACAGTCTCTGCTGGCCTTGGCTGTTCAGCAGTATGGACACATTTGCAGGCCTTTGCTATTGAACATAGTCATTCCAGGCGAAGCTTCTTCACGTGGTATTTTTGAGGACCTGCTTTGCATCTTTGCACAACGTCAGGTGTTATCAGCTCTACTCGTTGCTCTTCCTGAGTGGATTGACTGCTCTACACACCATTAAACAGTCCAACTTTACACATTATCCCGGGGATTTCCTGGGGGAATTCGCGAAAGCTCTTCTGAGAGCGGCTCTCTGTTGAGAAGCGCTTTCGAAAGGCCTTTGCTTAGCGGCTCTGTGGACTGTTCTGTCTGCATTGAGATGCATAATGAATCGTTTTTCATGGAACTGTCATCTGTTTGATTCATCAGCTTGAAACTTGTTCAGAAAAGACTCCCAGGTCCTAAGAATGAATGAATGTTACTCCGTTACATCTCCTTCCCTGACAGTCCTCCACCGTAGTACAGAAAGGCTCACTGTGACTGCTAAGTTTAAACTCCTTAACTCTTTTAAGATCTTTTAAGATGTCACTCGGTAGTTTCAGCTGTCTCCTCGCATATTGTCTCCGGTCTTTCAGCTTCATAAGATGCTTCAGAGGGCTTGTTCGGTGCCTTATCCTCGTCTGGGCTTGCTTTTCAGTATTATTGTGTTTAAACCACAAGTCTTAAGCATGATTTAATGTTGGTTCTCAGTCGTGGAAGAATGACAGATGTATTGCTTTATCCTGCTCCAGCAATCAAATTCATTTGTATTCTGCGTGACTGACAGAGGCCTTGAAAGAGAAGCTAACCAATCGATTGGTTAGCGATGCTGCTGACTCTTACTAGGCTATTTTGTCCTAATCGGTACCAAACTTGTTTATGAAAAATTTCCATCCTGGTTGTGCTTAGCTGAATTTTTCTATTACTTATAGAAATATGTATCAGTTTATCACAGAATCTTATGTAACAAGTCATGGTACTATGAAGGTTCTGGAACTGCAGTATCACGGTAGGACTGAGCTATTGAGCACTGTTGACTGTCTTTGTTCTGCAGTAGATTAAAGTAGATCACTTAATTAGATTAGTTAATTTATACAATCTTTAGGGTTTTATTGAACATTTGAATAAATGTACATTTTAAATATGTAATCAGTTTATATGCAAATATGTGCTGAGCATTTTTACTTAAACCATGATAAATTGAAAATTTTTAGCCTTGATACCTACCTCCTGTGGTTCATTGCATTCTCATACTTGTTTAACTGTTAATTTTGTTGCTTTATGATAAGATAAATTTCTTAGATAAAAGCCATGATTTCTGCCCTTTTGCCCACATTCCTAAAGCCCAGGTGTAGGCAGTACCTGAGTACTGTACTTAAGTATATTTTTTGAGTATCTGTACTTTATTTGAGTATGATTTGTTTTGGAAACGTCTCTTTTACTCCACCACATTTGAAAAACAAATATTGTACTTATAACTCCGCTACATTTCTATGAATATTCTCGTTACGCATTTTTTTGAAGCATAGATTTGAGGTCAGTGGCTGAATTTTCTAAAATGTGATAGGACATGTTAGCCATGTTAGACACTTTTTATCGTAAAGGTTCTACAAGCAAGTCAGTGATTCAGTAGGTTGTTTCAGAATCATTAGGTTTTTTTTAATGCATTATGGCAACAATACAACAATACATTGACATTGAAAAGAAAATGTACTTTTGAATACTTAAGTATTTTTTAAATCAAGTACCCAAGTACTTTAGCTCAAGTAAAAAAATTGAACTTTCACATGTATTAGAGTAATATTTGATCAGTGTCTATACCTTCACTAATCTAATGGAGTTACTTTGTCCACCTCTGCTGTAGCCTAACATCATTCTAACATCATTCTGTTTCTCTTCAATATGAGCTGGAGTGAACGGGTGCTGATTCCCTCTGTGCCCTTCCTGGACAATGATCTAGAAGCTTCTAAACTCTGCGTTTCTCTGCGAGGCCACTAATGACATATTGTGTGGATATGAATAGATCCCGAAGGCCTACCACTGGCATTTGTAAGTCTGGTCAAGGCATTTATCCCACCAATGGCCTCCTTCTCCCTTAGGAGGCTGTGCTCCTACTGCGGATCCACTCCTCTCTCCTGACGTCCCCTATCCCCTATATATGACCACCCCCATGTCACGTGAATAACATTGACTATCTAGTAAAAACAGTGCTTGTTGAAGTCTGGAATATATGGGGCTTGCCTTATTATGTGCGCTATGCAGTAATCCCTGCTTTTCATTTGATTCGATGTGGGCACTGACATTTAATCTTAATGATGTCCATTATTCTGGACTTTAATGTTTTCTTCCAGCCAGGGGCTCGCTTAAAGGTTTACTGGCTATTAATATAGTAAAAATGGGGTTATTCAGTCAATGAAGATTTAATAGACATTGAATGCTATGATGGACCCATATCCTGTGAATATTGCTGTTGGTTTTGGATTCCACATGTGACTCTGTGATGCAGCCTAATGACATGTCAGAAAGTGGAGGTAAGTCACCATCTACAATACAGCAATACAGCAATACAGCATTGGCTTATGTTGCCTCTTTTTCTGGGTTTTGTACGTAAATATATGTTGTGCTAATTTTCTGCAGACAAGATTTTACAGAAACCTTTAAAGGACCCGGAACAGACCTTGAATAAGCATGTGCTGCCAGTTCCTCAGATTCTGATGAATAAAAGATGTTTTTGGTAACGTCTTTCAGCCGTTTCCACGTCTCATTTGGGATGCTGAATGTGCTTAGTGTTAAATCGAATGGAAAGGTATTGGAATGCCTTCGTACTGAACTTTGTAATTAAACAGAGGTTCTTGGTCTGGCATGCCGAGGAGTTTGTTTGTTCCAGTAGCAGAGAGGAAATCTCTGAGGCGTCTGTCTGGATGGCCAGCTTAGTTTAACCCATAGGCTGCCTGCTATTTGTCCTGCAGTGCAGCTAGCACACTCATATATGACCATAAGTCTAGCTAATTGTGCTTAGTCACAATATTTAGCCTCTGTAACAAATAGGTTATGCAGATATGTACTGTGTCAGGGTACGCAAAGTGAACTTTCTTTATGAAAAGTTTTCAGTAGCTCTTCTGCAGGTGTGACACTGATAATGACATTTGGGCAGGGGGGGTTTATGTGTCAGCATTGGCTTGTTGATGAAGGGGGGGGGGGCAGGGTTGGATGATCTCTTCACCTCTCCTGCTGCCGGCCCCTTGCTGATCAACCCCCATCTGTATTTGTGGCCTTTCATTAGGTTCTAATCGTCAGTTTGCTTCTTATTGTAAGGCTGAGTGCCACCAATGTCCCAGTGTTTGTTGTTCACACTCGACACAAAGTGCCGTGTAACGGTCTCAGGACACCCTGGCGAAGCTGTGTGCAGAGGAGCGGCAAAGATCACCGTTTATCTCCAGAATGTTATGTCTAGGACAAAGAGGTCCTCCACATGTATCCTCTGGAGATGTTTACTGGGTTTAATGACTGCTTGGGTAGGAGCCATGTCAACAGATTGACTGTCTCAAACAGTCTTTGCTTTTAAGGTATTCTTCATGTGTCTTTTATTATATCAGCAAGATAATCCTCCTCACAATCATTAAACATCAGTCTCACAGTATGTTGTAAAATGGATCCCTTTCGCTCTAGGTTTCATTTATGATCACAAGCTCCAGTTTAGAAAATACACAAGCTTGTTAATTAAATGTTTGTTTTTGTACTTCAAAGCTCTTTTATATTAACTCTTTATGGCTTTATGCATGTTTGGAACTTGGAATAAGTCCTGTGATCTTCCTTCTTATGCAGGCAGTCTTAGAAGCTTTCCTGTCCGCGTGATTGGTCCAGACTCGCTGCCCCGACGTGTCCCCCCTCCTTTTGAAATATGTGTGTTTGTCGCTGACAGACATCCTTCTGCACATGCAAGCATGACTCCTCAGCAGCCCACTGATGCAAAGCCTCTCCCCCAGGCTGAGCCTGTTATTTCATTTAAGCTGCACCTTTTCTGGTTTATTTTCTCACATGCTCACAGCGTAAGATATGTAACAGTGTAAGAATGTGACTTTCGGGGCAGCCGGCTGTGGAAGGCGAGTGTCAGGGCAGCGCCGCCATGATGACAGGGTGCAGCTGCGTAGCACAGGGTGCTTAAATAAAGCACAGATTTGCCTAGTCGCCCACATGGATGATTGAAAACTTGGCTCAGTATTCTGCGCTTTCATATAATCCTGAATTTTGTTAGCTTGATTTTTTTTTTAAATTAGGTCAAATATTTTTCTTTTATTTTGGTGGCGGGGCCGGAGATCAAAAGTGTTCTCAATACTCAACACTAAACAAAATAAGCACCAAGATATCAGAATTAATATTGTAAAGAACACAAGATCCGGCTGAGACCCTGCGGGGTAAACTGTGCATGGCAGCTGGGTGCTTACTGTATGTTTATTGATTTATTCTATTTGTTTGTCTGTGATTTTAATGGAGACACAGTGGTTGGACTTGTTTAAGGGCCATATGTATGGCAGAATAGTGCAGTTGTCAAGGTGTCGTGTCGCCTTAATTAAATATGTAAACCCATATGTCAGCCTGTCAGTCTAATGAGGGGCCTTTGGATGTGCAGATGGGGGGGGGGGGGGGAACAATGGGGCCCATTTGCCATTGTACTGACTGAAGGTCTTTTAGTGAGCAGTATATGCTGACTGCTGACGAGATCACTAGCCAGCGGGTCTGGTTCTGTTTCATGTAGCTTAAATTCCCAAACGAATAACCAGCACACCAGTAAATCTACTGGGTTACCCCAAATGTAACCCCCCCCCCCCCACTCCCAAAAACATACAGGGGTATCAGAATTAGTATCTTAGCTCAGTCCTCCTCAGCTGTCACCCCCGACAGGAGGCAAAATTATAATGAGTTTCTTAATGAGGCAAACTCTGTGTGTGTATGTATGGTTTTATTTGTCACGTTATTTAAATGACGCTTCAGAAGCTGCCTTGTGACATCGCAGCATATGGTAGTGATTGATGGTAGTTATTGTTTCCTGTCGAGCACGAGTTCGCAGCTGATATGGGGGGGGCAGTGCTCCCCACGGGTCCTCGTGCTGGTCTGTCCCGTGTGGCGTGCTCCCTCGAGCGTGCTGGCCTGTCCCGTGTGGCGTGCTCCCTCGAGCGTGCTGGCCTGTCCCGTGTGGCGTGCTCCCTCGAGCGTGCTGGCCTTCGGCGTGTCGCTGCACTAGGCTGTGTCACTTGTGTGGGACCCTCCTGTGACCTCGTGGGTGCCTGTATTGGGCCATGCAGTGCCTTCCAAACGGAGGGATGCGTGAGCCTCTGACCTTCAACGGTCCCATGCTCTGTGTTAGACGGCATGGTTCTTAGGCCTGAGAGCTGTCCATGAGCAAAATCCTTCTTTAAGGGGGTACGGACCTTTCTGTTTTATTATCTTTTAGCCAGCGTAACATTTTGCCAAGCAAAATGGGAAATACGTTTTTTTCTGTGTTCCAATTCCAGGAAGACTGGAGAACATGTTATTCCCAGCTGAACTGTGTCAGACATGGCTGGCTGCTGCTGTCTTGGTCAGCCTGAATGACAAAGATGCCTGAAAGGATTTATAGATTTCACATGCTCTTTGGTACCTGGGAATGTTCTCCTGACATGTCACTGAATACTTCTCAGTCATTTTAAAGCTGATTTGCATTAAAATTAGTTGCCCCTTGGTTTTCTATAAAGGATAAAGCTTATAAGTTCTACACTTGGGGACGCTTCATAGAATATTTTGAAAGTGACAAAGTATTGTTTCTATTTAAGATGTAGTCAATCAAGAACAAAGGTAATGTCATACATCTGCAACAGCCCCTTTTTTTATTTTTTTATTTTTTATAAAGAGTATTTAAATTTAATTTTGTAATGTAAGGTGCAATGTTCTTGCAATGTTTTATACAGGTAATCTGAATTTAGGTGCTCTTTTATTTTGTTCTCTCTCTTTAAAAAAAAAAAAACAATACAGAGAATGTTTAAAAAAAAAAAAATTAGTTGCCCTTAATGCCCAGCATTTTGGATTTTTAAAATGACATGTTGTAGATTTCTCCTCCATTACAGCATATAATCATGGCTTACGGAAATATATTCATGTGTGCTGCATAACCTTAACACCTACTTTTGAATTTGACATCACCACAGATATCTTTAATAAGTGTACAGCTTATAGGAGTGTTTTTTTTTTTTTGGTACTTTTGGTACACTCTTGGTAAATGTGAAAGCATATGTTTAAGGGAATTAAACTCTTTGTTCTTCTTTTGTTTCCCCGTAATGTTGAATGCCACCCATTCCAGTCTCACAGTATCTTGTCTTCCGTTGAATGCAGGCTGGCTGCCCAGTCTCTCGGGCTACACTCCACCCTTTTTTTCTTTCCCATCGGAAGTGATTCGTCCTTATGGTGCTGTTAGTGCCGCAGGATGAGCAGCATTTAGGAAGTGTGATATCTCGTGGTGATGTCTCAGGAAGCGAAAGTGCTTCTTGGGTGGGGTCTCCTTAAGGCCGTGTCATATAGAGATAGCAGAGGTCTGTTGGAAATAAAACCAACTGATACCAAAAATAGCACTGTCTTGATGAACTTGATGAGCAAAATACACAACTTCCGTCATGTTTTAGTGATACAAACAAAACTTGCTACATCACTCAGCTCTATGTGACCACCTGTAATAAAGCTGTGGTTGCTGGAGTTTTCAAATAATGAGAACAACTGTCTACAGCAGTGTTTCCCAAACTGGTCCCCAGAGACCCTGAGTCGGGCCATGATTTTGTTCTTACTGGGAAGGAGAAATAACGTGGACTGTCTGGGGATCCCTGAGGATCGGGTCAGGGAACACTGGTAGGGAGCTGGAAGGTAGCAAAAATGTGGCCTGTCTGGCAGGGAGCTGAGAGGTAGCAAAAATGTGGCCTGTCTGACAGGGAGCTGGGAGGTAGCAAAAATGTGGCCTGTCTGGCAGGGAGCTGGGAGGTAGCAAAAATGTGGCCTGTCTGATAGGGAGCTGGGAGGTAGCAAAAATGTGGCCTGTCTGGCAGGGAGCTGGGAGGTAGCAAAAATGTGGCCTGTCTGTGGGTCCCCAAGGACCGGGCTGGGAAACACTAATCTAAAGGTATGAAGTCAGCTGGCCAGGACAGCAGGGGACGGCGTCAACCACAGAAGAACACTTTCACAATTCTGGGCCAATTTTTCTTGCCTAGTTCAAGTTGTTTCTGTTTTCTGTAGTCAATGGTGGCCTTAAATCACACAATTGTTGTCAATTTAAAAGGAAGATCTGATCGGCTGATTTCAGCTGCACTTCCAAATATAGGGCAAATGGTAACTGGTAATCTTATAGTGTAGCCTGTCTGTGTAGTAATCTGGGAGCCTCTCTCCTGCTGTGATTATTTTCATTTCTCCAGCTGCTTCTGTGAATTTCTGTCGGATAACATTCTTACACCAGCCTCTCGTCATGTTTGTGTCAGGGCATTAACTCCAATGAGTTTCAGTTTCTAGCTCGTTGGTGCTGTTTTCCTTCACATCCAGCATGGAGCTCTGCCATCGGAGTCACTGACTCTGAACCGGATTACTTCCCTTGGCTTGTAGGCTATTCAACAAGATCATCATCATCAGCAGGTGACCTTCTCTCGTGGGGCTGTAGTTAAACACAGATATTCTGTGGTCACAGGGTAAGGAGAAGATGTTTGACACAATCATACCAGCTGTGTGGTTTTTATAATTGTTGCATGTTTGACTGATTGCCTTAAACTGGCAGCCCTTGGTCTCTGGCGTACCATGGCAGATGTGTTTATAGCGCACTTCCTGTCACAGCTGCTGTCTCTGACCTCTCAGTATCTGCTCCAGATGCGTAGCCTGTAACGTTCTGCTACTTACAATCCACACATCAAGCCCAGGGAGCGAGTTCCCTCCACCAGCTTTGCTGGGTGTTATCGCATCACAGTATCTGATTGTGCTGAAGCCCAGTGTTCATGGAAATGGTTGGTGCACCTCCTTAATCTGATAATCAAGGCCGGGGGCAATCTCACTGCAATTTAAAGAAATTGGATTCAGTAATTAAGTGTGTAGCGGGCAGGGAATTGGATTGAAGGACCAGAAATTCATAATGACTCAGACTGGGGAAAGATTTTTGCGTTATTAATTTAAAACTTGGTGAAAGGCTTATGCTGGCTGATGACCTTTGTTGTCTGATTATTCTGGGGGCAGACGGCTTCGCACAAACGGAAGACGCTCATCTACGCCACTTCATTCGCTAAAGCTATTAATGCAACTCTCCGCTGCAAAATGCCTTTGTGTTTAAGATGCATATGCAGCTGCAGAATTTTGTGGATAAGTTTCTCAGAGCTATGAGCTGCCTAGAACAGTTATGTTTTGAAGAATTAAAATATGTGTAAATTAAGGGAGCACTGGATACTCGAAGTAATGGTTGACGGTGGAGGAAGGAGTGTTAATTACACTGCTGTTGGACATCATCATGATCAGCATGATACTTATGAAGGGGTTTGCTGTAATTTACCCTGCTTTTGCTAAATAGATATATGTCATCTTTGGACAATATTGTCAGTGCAACATCATGCACAGACTAGCATTCTCCAATAAATATTTTTAACACAGATTAGCCTTGCCACTTTACTTCCATTAATACATTATTACAATTTTGACTGATCTTAGTAAACTGGGCGTTGCGATTTGTGTGGTGGTAACTGATGCAGAAGCCCCAGTAGCCCCCCCCCAAAGAGAAGCATGGTGCAGTCTAGTGAGGCCTGTTTACCCAGCTGTTGT
>JAODJU010000108.1:27626109-27647895 GCA_026776725.1 Gnathonemus echidnorhynchus
CCATGCCCCAGCCCCAGCCCCAGCCCCAGCAGCCCTGCCCCCACCTTCTGCCCCGTACAAAGGCCTCCTCAGGCGGTCTTCACACGTTCACTCAGATTACTCGCTCCGATGCGAGACCATCAAAGGCAGAGATGAAGTCTTGCCTCTTGTCTTCTAGACTTGCACATAAGCTCCACATGGCCAGGGTGTCTTACCCTATCATATTTCAAGTAGTGAGATTTTCCATCTAATTTTATATGACCGAACTACAGGCATATAATGGAGTACGGGAAAGACCTCTGCGCCGTAGAATAAGTCATTATTCCTTGTCACATGCTGCCTGCCTGGGCACATGCATGGTGAAGCTGGGCCCATCAAGGTGAGTTTCCCTGGAAACCATGTGACCGTCCTGCAGCGAGGCACATGAGCTGGGCAGCCAAGCATTAAATTACAACAGGAATCGAAACTGGCTCGTGGAAGGCAGGCCCCCAATCTGGACTGACATATATTTGTCTGTAGCCCTTTGGAATGAATGAAATGCCCCCCACTTACCAGAAAAAGTAAAGCCCATGTGTCACCGTAGGGGAGCTTCACCACCGGCGCCCCTCAGGAATCGGCGCCCTGGGCAGCCGCCTGGGTCGCCTGTAGGGGGGGAACGGCCATGACTGGCTGCTGATTGGTTTAGCTAGCGGTGCTACCTGGTAGGGTTGGTGCTACATGAATGGCTGAGGGTGGCAGCTCAGGGAATTGCGGTTTTCTGTTTGAGCAGCGGGCAAAGAGAAGCACAGCCCTGACAGAAAGCTTCCCAAATAGTGAAGTACTGAGGCCCAGTAATGCACCCTGAGGGTTCTGTGTGACACAGTTAAGGACAGACCTGCCCCATCCATCATTATGGACTCTCTGGCTATAGAGTGTGGCGCAGTCTTAGGTTAAATAATGGAGGGGGGTGGATTAATTAAATGAGGGAGCATATTGAAATTGCTGCAGTGTTTATGACCCTACTGCACTCACAACAGCTGCATGAGCGTCACTTATTTTAATGTTGATCTGTTATTAAGGTTTACTGTGTTTCATCAGCATTTCAGCAGGATTATTGACTGCGTATTTATCTTCTTGTCTGTACGATTGCATTGTCTGCTTGTTGTTGCCATACTTTGACTTTGTCAGTGAGCAAACGCATGCTGTCGCTGCCGGGGATTCTCCAGAACCGCCTTGAGAAATGTTTCTCAGGACATGCGAGTCTCGGAATACAGAAGGGCAGAGCGAGTTTGCATATGACCACAGAGGAAAGGGAGCTGACTGTGTGGGAAATGCCCCTCGACAGGCAGCAGGCTAATCGCACAGCCAAGCAGAAAATGCTTAGGTGTGTCCCTAACAGAAACGGAACTGCATCCTTCCCTATGTCCAGTTCTCTGTACTTTAAAGCCAATGCATCTCATACTGGAGAATACTGCTCATAGTGCTGTGTAACAGGCTATTTTAATGTGCATGAGTGAAGGTAAATTGACATGTCAAGACAGTTTGATCTTGTTTAAAGCATAGTAACGTACCTCGATTACCTCGCTGGCCTTTTTGGTGTAACAAATCAGTGCAGATATCTGGGAGTCATAATGTTCTGTTTTGCTCAGTTTTCTCCTGCACCCCCCATTGTGTATTCTTTTCCTTTTCAATTTACAACAAGGTCACTTTACCTCTGAAGAAGCAGAGCAGTGGTGACTAGCTAAGGTGAATCAGGTCCCTGCACACTCCTGCTGGTGTCTGCTTTTCATCTCAGCAGCTGAGGTACGGTGGCTGGCTGTCATAAAGCTCTGCTGATCTCTGATATCTCTGAGGTGTTTTTCTCATTCATCCATGCGGGGCTCTCTGCTTTACGATTGGCTTGCTGTGTAATGGGCATTTATTGAGTAGAATTGGTGGGGGGGGGGGCTTCCTTAGATGTGAGGATGGGAAGGGTCTCTTGTATTTGTATTCGGGCTAACAGACAAGCTTTGAAGAGCAAATGCAAAGCTACTGTAACAAAAAACAACAGTAAATAAATGAATTTGTCATGATTGGTTCATTTAACACAATGGGGAGCACTATAGCGGTTTCATCAAATTTTAAATATGTTCTTAAAAACAAGTGAGCCACTCACTGCGCTGTTTAGTTAGTTAAGCTTTCATCGTGTTTGTTTTCCTCTGGCTCTACGGGCGTCCATTTCACATATGTGCTTTTATTCTCCCCAGTGCCGGTCCTCAAATTTCTGTCAAAAGTGTGTTGAGCCAGACAAAAATATGACTACTTGGCAGCGCCAACAGTGTGTGCAGGCATTGGGAACTTCTGGAGGCTTCTGTGAGTTGCCGTGCTGTTCGGTGTTACAGACTGTAGATTAAGAGCATTAACAGCTGCACACATGACCAAAGCACATGTATCATTGCAGCCTGTTGTAATCTGAAATTGGTCCTTCTCCAGTTTATTAAGATGTCTGGATGCAATGAGCTAAGGGTGCATGGCAAAAACAACCCACATCAGTGAACCAAATCAACATGTTTCTGAACAGGCATAAACCCCTCTGCTGATTCGTTAAAGAATGGTGTGAGAGAGCTGCGTGGGTTATTAAATCCTGGCTTCCCTGGGGAAAATTAATTGGTCCGTGTGCGTGCTATCCCCCCCCCCCCCCCCCCCCCATCGCACTGCACTGATCCATAATTGATGCCATCGCCAGGTGTTACTTGTCTGGGGCGGGGATGTAGCCCCCAGGGAGCCGCTATGCTTTTGACGCTGGCTAACCAATAAGGAGGGCCCCCCACCCCTGTGGCCGTCCTGGGGGAGAGGGACACAGAATTCCCTGTTTTCTGCGAAATTTCATGTGGGAAGCACTGTTCTCCCCTCCTCCGCCACTTTCCCCGTGTTGTAGGGTGCGACCCAACGAGGGAAAGCTGGAAAACGCGACTCCAAGGCAGCTAAGGCCTCGACTCGGGCTGTTTATTTAAGTCTGTGCATTGTAAGTATGTATAACTGGCACAGGGACAGATCAAGGGCGTATTGCGCAGCTAATGAGGTGGGGGGATGGTGGTAAATTATGCATATCTAACCAGTAAATTTGCAGTTTGAGTAGTTTTGTCAAAAGAATGAGAAGGACTGGCAGCCACTCGATGTGTGCTTTTGTTTCTTAGAATGAAGAACATGACGAATTCAGCATTAAAGAACAAATGCTGTATTCATCTCTAACCATCTCTGACAGGAGTGCATAACTTGGAAGGCTGCGAGAGATTTAAAAGCCTGTTTGTTTATTGTTTAGGTTTTTCGTGTGATATCTTTTGTCGCCTTTAGGTGATGAAGGTAATGTGTGCGGTGAGACGCCCGTGTCTGTATGCGAGATGCTCCTTGGAGATGGCATTCAGGCTGTGTGCTTCCTGTCAGTGTTCATCAAGATAGTAGAGAGGAATGAGAATTAGTCCTGAAAGAGGCTGCCTTTTCATTCACCTTGGCTCCCGTCAGAGAGGCATGCTAACGGACGTGGACATTAGTGGAAAAGAGGATTTCAGAGCGATTCAGCCAAAGGGCTCACGGTGGGGGGGACACGTCTGCTCAAAACAGACAATGCTGCGGAGGATGGAGGGAAGAGGAAGGTGAAGCTCTCAATGCGAGATGTTAAGATTGCAAGCTTCAGTGTTTGTTGGACTAAGAGGCAGAATCTTCTCTCCCTTGCTGGAAAGAAGATGAACCAACCCCCCTCCCCGTCAGAATTCCACTGGTCCCTCTCTCCAGAGGTTCCACCTTCTGTCACTCTTTTTGTCTCCCATTGCATCCCTTGTTCTTCCACTGGCCATGTGTCATTCTGCTTTGTTGGCCACAGATGCACTATATTTACCTCCTCTGGGCAACATCAAGAGGACCCTCACGATCATTAATATACCGTGCTATAGAAATCTGTCAAAGCCATTGATTCTCTGTCATGGTTAAGTGGAAGAAAGGAAAGACTGAGTGTTGAGGGCCTGCTGTGTATGTGTGTCTGCACACGTGTGCCTGCATGTGCACACTTACATTTACCGTATGCTGTAATGTAAGTCAATTAATCAGAGCAGTCTACTCTCCGTCATTCATGCATGTTGGCCCCCATTCTGTGAACAGCAGGGGGCAACAACTGGGGAATCTTATGGGCGCCCATTGTCTTTCTAATGACATTTCCCAGCCCTTGTTCCTAGGATTGGCGTGTGTCTGTGGGGGGGGGGGGGAGAGGCTTTGTCACACCCCTGCCTTCACATGTATTCCCTGTGTACATTGATATGATAACGCATCATAAGTATTGCCAGATGTGGGCAGCATTGAAACATAGATAGGCAGGAATTTCTCAGAAGTTACAGAGAGGATGGTTTAGATTTTTTCTAAAGCATATTTACGGAAGGTTTTGCCTGTGTGACTGATACGTTTGTTATTATTGCTTGTCCAGATTTCACACACAGATTTCTTTTGACTTTTCCCTTCCCGATTCAGCGATAAAATGCGACTTTCTGCAAGACAGCCTCACAAGTTCACTGGCCTTGTGGTTGGAATCTCCTCCCTTGTGTGTTTGGTCCACAGATCAGTCAAAGGACCTCTCTGTCTGGCACTCCTCCTTAGAATCGGACTGGGGCACTGACCCTGGAGTGTGCTGGCGTCCTGCCCAGGGGGACGTACTCGGAAGGGGGGAAAACGGGACAAAGCTTGAACTTGACTTTTGACAGAAGGGACGCAGAAGCACATTCATGGTTTCGAGCTCTGTGAGACCCCACAGAGCAGCGACGCTTTAATCGATAGCTTCTTCCACATGGCTGGTCTGTCGAC
This sequence comes from Gnathonemus echidnorhynchus, assembly GCA_026776725.1. Taxonomy (NCBI): domain Eukaryota; kingdom Metazoa; phylum Chordata; class Actinopteri; order Osteoglossiformes; family Mormyridae; genus Gnathonemus; species Gnathonemus echidnorhynchus. The sequence goes on from JAODJU010000108.1 coordinate 27,630,895, forward strand.
TGCATGTCTTAATGAAGGTTGTTTACATTTTTTACATCAGCACGCTTGCTGAGTTTGCTAGAAGAGGAGCCCAGAGGGTCTCTGAGTCAGGGTCTTCCGTTCAGCCTACAGCCGTTTCAGAGAGTGGTGGATCACGCTATCTGGGAACACCACTGCAGCGACGGGCTCCCAGCCAGCGCCTTCCTCTGTGATGAGCCGTACGTTGTTCCCCTGTGTGAGACTCATTGCCCCCTCATCTGGAAGGGCTGCCTTGCGGTCAGGGTGTGAGATTTTACAGCTCTGTGAGATCTGAGCTAAGACCTCTCAAGCGTTTCGGCTTCCCCTCTCCGTTTTTATCTCGCGGCCAATAGGTGACGAGGTTAAGAACAGGACTGACACGTACCAGGGACTCGCAAGTCTGCATTTTACCACGCCTTGCCTTTTTAAGTCAATGCTGAGAGAGGAGGTTCAATGTGCCTTAATACATATTCTTTGGATGTTCCAGAGCCATATGAGAATATCAGAGTTTCTAGATCACTATATCACATTTTTGTCACTAATGCACACAAATTTCAGTTCGGTCACATGACCTGAGATTCCTGTGTGTGTGTGTGTGTGTGTGTGTATTGTGTGTGTGGAGGGACACGTTTCTGTGACTTTTTGGCTTGTTTGTATTTGGACTTTTTGCACAACCCTCTTTAAACTGAGCGGTGTAAACAGAGCCAGAGGATCCGGCATTTATGGAACCTGTTGGCGTCTCCATGAGCTCAGACCAACAGCAGGTCAGTGTATCCCTAAAACATCAATGTGTACATGGATATGTAGGTACCTAATGTACCTTTCTTTCTTCAACATATATGCCTTTACTCCCTTTCTGAGGCCTCAGGCACATTTCGAGTGTACAGGGATATGAACCTCTGTTGTAGAAGCTATAAACAGCCATTTTCTAGAGTGAGAAATAAGCCAGTGACTTGCTGCTTCCCCTTACAGACTGGGGGCTTGTAATCTGTGCTTGATGGGATGGCTGGAATAAACCTCTTATACTGAATGGGGGGCATTGCTGAGGAGTACTGGGTGATAAGGAGTGAGGGGGCAACTTGGACAGGGGGCTCAGGTGCGCTGAGCAGGAGAAATCAAAGTTAAACTCCCTTCATTTGGATTAAGAAACGCCGCAAGCTTCCTTGTTTCATGAGGCCTGAGACTCGATTATTTCGGTAATCCGTCTCCTAAGGCCAGGTTTACGTTTTCTGGCAGTTTGCTGTTCTTCGTTCATTAATGCGCCCCAAAGATGTCAGAGTTTGGCCTCTTTGTGTTGGACCTAATCATGTTTATGGATTTCTGTGAAATGCAAACTCTCCATTTTTATTCAAACTATACTTTATGTATCTGCTAAGTAAACCGTTTCACCAAACCAGAATTTAGTTACAGCAGAAGTGACAATTAGCATTTATTGATAAAAGATGACTTGTTTGCTATCACATCTGCAAAATGCAACGTACCTCTTACTTGTACTACAAGATAAACTCAGCAGCGTATCTGTATTTTTAAGAGAAGCGAATGATAAGTAAAATGTAAAGAACATGGTAATATGCCATGTTGGAGGATGTAAACTTTATGTGACTAATGTTGCCTACACTTTAAGGATGACTACAAAACGTACTGCTGTGTGTCTGGCTGTGGAGAGACAGTCAAACGCATCGAGAGCTTTTCTTACCTTGGCAGCGTCATTCGTGTCTTTGGTGACTCTTACTATGAAGTCAGCAGATGGATTTGGAGAGCATGGGGGGTCATGAGGTCGCTGGAAAGGGGTGTGTGGTGACCCCGATATCTTTGTACGAGGACAAAGGTTCAAGTCTTTAGAGTCCTGGTGCTCCTTGTCTTACTGTTTGGCTGCAAGACATGGATGCTATCCAGTGACCTGAGATTGGACTGGACTCCTTTGGTACTGTGTCTCTTTGTGTTGAACGAGCTGTTGCCCAGGGAGTCTCAAATGAGGCACATTATCTGCATTATGAGGGAGTGTCAGTTACGGCACTATGGCCATGAGGCGCGTTTCCCTGAGGGTGACCCGGCTCACAGGAACCTCACTGCTGAGGACCCATGCGGCTGGACCAGGCTGAGGGGACGCCAGCGTCCCCTTGCTGGCCATTTCTGGAGGGTGGGCCTGGACTGCATGTCAGCCTGGGGGGTCACCAGCTAGAATCCCGAGGTGTTTCATCGTGTGGTGGGTGTGGCTACGGGCTGTCCCAGTGCATGCCCCTCAACCTGACCTGACCAGTAGTAATGGTACAATTGCATTCCTGCTTTTGTTGGACAAGGGAGAATGTTAAAAAGGATGGAAAAGATAAAAGATGATTTTAGTGACCCAGCCAAATTCAGGCAAGGTATAAACAACCATATATTAATAAACATACTGCATAATTTTTGGTACACTTTGGTATCCTAATATTTACGTTATACACGTTCCCTATAATACTTAAGTCTGTAGGTTCAGGTCAGTCCAGTCTTCCAAGATCAATGCAGACTTTACTTTAGCTTGAATGTAGAGAGGTGTGAATTTTATGAGAAACATAAATGACAGATAACTTATAAGGCGAAGCAAAAGAAAGTACGTGGAGAGAAGCACAGGGGCAATATAATGTTCGGCTAGCTGGGAATGAGGAGCAATCTGGAGAATTTCACATCCACCAGCGAGAGAATACTCACTGAAGTGTCCAGCGTCCCGTGAGTGTTCGGCAAAGCCCCAAACCGGCTCTCTGCGCTGCTCCTGACCTTTCGGCTGCATTGCTGAAAGGTCATGCTTCTCAGAGGCATTTTTTAAACTGAAACCACCATAGTCAATTTGTGTAGTTATTTTTTTTTTTTAACATATATACATAAATACTCATTACGGAAACCATTGGAGAAGTACAGACAGTCATTGTGAGAATACACACTGGTGCATGCTGCATATTACTCTAGACAGCCATGCTAATATTTACATATTCGGCGGCTCCCTTGTTGATGGTCAGAGCAGACAGAAAGCTGCCTGTGTGTGGAGCAGCCGTACAAGGGGGCTCTATAAGATTCCAGTAATGATGCAGGTTTGTCTGCACTGCCCATTTGGAAGGACAAGGCTGCACCTTTGAAAGTGACTTTTATGCGTCGAAAGGGAAAACAAACAACCTTTCAGTGTTTCGATGGATTCCTAAAGCAAAACGGACAACTGTGTTAGTGAACCGACAGCCAACACTTTGCATGTTAACTCTGACCTTAACGCTGTCTGCCCTGTGAGGATATGTTACTCTGTTACAGACGGCTCATCTCTGAACAGGAAGTGTGTCTTTTACTCATACATGCGACTAGGGTTGCCTGATCCTGGCAAAAATCACAATCACAATTATTGTGGTTAATACTGAGATCATGATTATTTAACATGATTACTCATTGGCTTTGGAAATATCATGCATTTATTGAACTTTTAAAAAAACTTTTTAAAAATGGATTTCTTTGAACTCTAAATATAATTCAACTGAGAAACAAAAATGGCTTAGAAAGGGAGGTGCTGGATTTATAATGCAAGACAAAACGGGAGCATCATTGCGAAGCGAAATGAGGCACAATAATTGTTTTCTCTTTATTGTTTTGATAATCGTTGGAAGCCAAAATCATAATTCAAATTAGAATTAAATTGCCCAGCCCTAGAATACAGCATATATGCTTTTCTCACATCTATTCTCACAACTGCCTGAGCTACTGAAAAAAACAATACAGACACCTTCTCTCTGCATCTTCTGCTGTAAGTGGGTCGTCACTTGATTGATCAAGTTCCACAGTCTCCTCTGATCCCTTTTGGTAAAGCAGCATCTGAAGTGTGTCAAGCACTTTCTCATATGTAATAGGGGCTCAGAGTATGACAAGGAGCAACGTTTTTATATTAGTTATTGAGTCAATAGGGTCTGTCTGTCTGAGAAAAAATTGTATTAAAATGGGCTGAGCTGTCTGGTTAAGTGACAAGTGTCTCAGAAATGGCATTTGATAGTTTGATTTTGTAATGTTCATTCTTCTCATTCCTTTCTAGAGAAACTAAAAAATATGTTGAATAGGAAGCATTCTTTCAGAGGAAGAAAAAGACCATACATCTCTTGTAGTTTGAGTGAACTTCTACGCCTGTGCACACCAAATAAAAGTATGAGACATAGAATGAGGTTTAACACAATGGTGAAGTATTCTGTACATCCCTGGGAAGGATTTTGGTAGCTGGTTCCTACCCCATTGGGCCCATATTTTGGTCAGTTGGAGGCAGTGTACACACAGTGGCTTATTGTCCGTGCGCTGCTCTGTGCGGTCGCTGTGTTCTCCAGATGGCCCCCCCTCCACCCCTCCCACATGCGTTTACTAGAACTGTCACCGTCTTTGTGGCACTCCTGTTCCTCGTCGGCCCGCCTCTTTCCTGATGATCTCTTCCATGGCCTCACTGTCACTGCCCCTTTCCCCCAATTTAGACATTTGAGCTTTTTGGTTTTTTCTTTTCCTGTGGTGTCAGTATTTGTGAAGGAAATATTTGCATTTCATGTTCTGTTGGCTGCTGAGGAACGTTGGGCCTGGAAACTTGGATGGTTCACACTAGTGATACAGTGGAATGAGTATGAAAGTGTCATACAGTTTATCTCATTGAAATGGAAGTAGGATAGGTTAACATCACAAGTTTATTATTTGGAGGTTATTAAGTTGCGGGGGGAGCACAGTGACACAGTGGTTAGCACCATTGCCTCACACCTCTGGGACCCGGGTTCAAGTCTCTGGTATGGCTCCATGTGTAGAGTTTGCATGTTCTTCCCATGTCATTTGGGGTTTACTTGTTCCCTGTCTTGCACCCATAGGCTCCTGACCCCCCACAACCATGATGGATGGATTATTCCGTACATACTGTACAATGAATTATTAAATGAGATGGGTTTGTACTGTACACTCAGCCAACAATTTATCTGACTATAACACTGTTGTGTGTAGCATGTGGTTGTGTGGATGGGACCCGCCAACATCTGGCATGCTGCATTTAAAATCACTTAGATCCCACATTATAAGGCTTAGCTGTGCAGTGACTGAGCCACCTGATCTTTTCCACATGCTTTATATATTCCGGTGTAGCTGCAAGATTCGCTGTTTGTAGGATCAGGCTGTTTGCATTAACAAGCAGGTGTACCTAATAAAGTGGCCACTAAGTGTGTGCTATGCTTGCAAACTGAAAGGGTTTTTTAATTTATTTATTTATTTATTTTGCAAATCTGAGCTGGGACTGTCTTCGTCAGCACCAGTAACGTGCTGTTGTATTACAGTGGGCATTGAGAAGGATTTGGACGGGTTGGGGCAAGGATGAAAGTAGTGAGTGCAAGGGCCAGTCAGTGAGGATGTCTCAGGCTCTCCCTTTCATCTGGAGACCATGGCCTGTTGTCAGGGCAACCGGAACACCAAAGGGCATTTTTAGCCTGCTCTGCAGCATGAAAGAGGGCTCCTTTTCTGAATGAAAGGATGTGTTGTGGTAGGCAGTGTACGCAGCGAGTGTACAAACATGAATAAGCATGTCCTGGGAAAATAAAACGAACCACACACTGAAGCATCGTCATTGAAACAGTGGCCTGTTGTGAACTCAGTCGACTTAAACAGTAATTTGGGCAGAAACCTTCTTATCGTACTCAAACCATATTTGTGCTGCCATTTTTCAATCATAACCTTATGTGTACCTGCAGTTAGCTGACTGGGTAAGTGGTACCTGCCATCTGAGAGTCAGAGCCCCCATCCGAGAGTCAGCACGCCCTTCTGAGAGTCAAAGCCCCCATCTGAGAGTCAGCACTCCCATCTGAGAGTTAGAGCCCCCTACCTGAGAGTCAGCATCCCCTTCTGAGAGTCAGCGCCTCATGTGAGAGTCAGTGCCCCCATCTGAGAGTTAGAGCCCCCTACCTGAGAGTCAGCATCCCCTTCTGAGAGTCAGCGCCTCATCTGAGAGTCAGCGCCTCATCTGAGAGTCAGCACCCCCTTCTGAGAGTCAGCATCCCCTTCTGAGAGTCAGCGCCTCATCTGAGAGTCAGCACCCCCATCTGAGAGTTAGAGCCCCCATCTGAGAGTCAGTGCCTCATCTGAGAGTTAGCATCCCCATCTGAGAGTCAATGCGTCACTTTTTCCCCACATTTCTAAATTTTCACAGCGATCGTGCACAAATTGCGGACACTGCATGATTACATTACAGGCTGTCATTACTACTGATGTATTGTTTTTAATGTAAGGAGGAGGCTGATGGGTGATAGTCTGACCTGCTTCAGATCTTAAATCAAATAAAAACATCCCCTAATTGTACAATCACAAGGGGTGACGGTGACAAACAGACACTTGAATACAAAACACGCCCCTGACATGTCAGCGTGGTTTATTTAGCGTTTCGGCTGAGCGCGGGGTTAGGAAAACAGCCCACACACCACATGACCCCCTCCACGTCAGCTGAGGAGTGCGTGCATTCCTGATGATAACAACCTCAATTTGGATTTACTCATACATGGTGTCTAAAAACAGCCATCTGTGATTTCATCAGCGGGATGGGCAACTGTCCTAGCGGTACAGTCAGCAACATCCCTTATCTGCTGTTACTTTATTACTTTATGAAGTTCATGTGATTTAGTTTATGTGAATGAATTATAAATGAATTTGTTATATTTCTCCTTCTCCTGCCTGTCTTGGGTGGTAATTGCCAGGAGCATTTTACGGTTAAATCTTTGATCAAAGGTAACAGTTAAGGTGTTGTTAAGTTTTCAGAGAAATGCTGTGGTTGAAAGGAAGCCTGATGATGTTGCCCGCCCCCGTTGTACTGTGGGCGGAGTCAGTCCCCTTGCCTCTCATTGGCTGTGCTATGCAGGAAGTGCTTGCCAACCTCGGAACTGATGGCTTTCAGTGTACACAGACTGAGCACTTAGATACCTGATTAAACAAATTAATTTTCTTATCCAGTGTAGCCTTTTTTGTCTGCTGCTGTTTGAAAACCAATAACCCAAGAGCACCGACTTTGAGAACTATGGGGAAAGATGAAGAAGACTTTTCCTTCAAATTGAAGATACCACCCTCAAAAAGTCAGCTGTAAGTTTCAAAGAGGATTTTTTTTTTTTCTGGTTCACCAGCTGGTGTACAGAGGAGCCACAGAAGCAGTGACAGATGCCCCAGGACACTCTCCAGTGACTGTCTTCATTCCACCAATTATGCTGATGGTGCTTAGTGCAGCATAGGCTCTTTAAACTTTTATACCGCCCCGGTTGGCGTATGCTTGTGCTGCTTCGCGCAGTATGATGACATCACTCATCGGTAGCATTGCTAATGGTGCTCTCTTGGACAGTGGGAGGGGCTTAAGGCTGACCCCGTTCAAGTTAGTCATCAGCTTACCCCTGAAAGTAGCCCCCCCCCCCCCCCACTCCCGTGGAAGGGGCTGAGAATAAATGCTGGTCCCTCTCTTTAATTATTGAGAAGGTTTTTCAGTAGCCCCCATAGAATGGAGAAACTAAGTCTGCTTATACAGTATAAAAGGGGACATTTAGTTTGATGTGTAGCGTCACGCCTTGTGACCTGCAGATGGCTGCGAACTCTGGGCCTGGCAGGCGGGCATCTGTGGGCCGCGTGCTTTTCCTGTGCTTGTCTCTTCACTTATTTATCAGCGTGAAAAGCGTGACTGCAAGGTGGCAGTCAGAGGATTGACGGAGCGAGACTCTGAGACGACAAGGTAATCCTGCGAGGCTAGCGCTGAGCCCGGACCTGCGCAGGCCAGGAAGCTGCTGGATACTGCGCTCGCACGTCTGTCTGACTCCTGAGACTTGTTCTGATTTGTTTGCTTTGTTTTTGAACAAAAAGGGAGTGTTTCTGGAAGGCGGGGATGGACAGGAGGTATTTTTGGAGCGTTGCTGTAAGTTTGTGACATACTTGGTGTACAGAGGAAGGATGCATGAAGGATATGGTGACAGCAAAAGCAGGCAGATCGACTTCTCCCATGACAGAGAGCTAGAGGTCAGACTGTGGAAACGGCCTGTAGAACATTCTCTCTCCTCCCCCAGAACTTTCCTTATTCGAATGTCTGCTTTTTGGGTGAAAAAATAATGATTTGTGAGGCACCAGCTGTTACAACTTTTTTTTTTTTTTTTTTTTTAATTAGTTTGTAAGACAACTCCTTTGTCCTATTTTTGCAGTTGTTAAGAGTTATATCGGAGGTAAGACTATCTGTACAGTTTCATCTCTGATATGTTTAAAGTCCTTTCCGGCTGCTTTTCTGGGCTATTTTCTAGATGGTGAGAGAGCTGTCAATGGACCACAAACTTCTCTATTCCATGGGAAAGATTCCTCACTGCTTCTCTAACCACTGGTAATTAAGAGGTGACCCACCCAGTCAGAAAATTACCCCTCTCGAAATGATAGGTTGTTTTGTTACTTTGTCCCTGTCTTGTAATTGAACCAGTAGAAGGTGTTTGTTTTGCACCGAGCCACAAAAACATTTAATGTGATTCCTCTCGCAGTTTGCGCACAGAGTCATCCGGTCAGACAGGGTTCGGTGGTGGTGTTGCTATGATTGCGTTGCTGCGACCGGTACACTGGGTCAGTCAATTCTGCAGGCGACTTGGGCGCTAACCCCTGAGGGGTTTGCACTTAGCAAACGATGGGGCGCGCTGTCTGAGTCAAAGTGAAAATGACTCGCCCCTGCCTCTGGAAAGACTCGCACTTTGTGGTGCCGACACAGAACAGCTACGCTGCCCAGCTGGCGCCCTATTGCTGCTGTACTCCTTTTGGCTTCCAGGACTCTCCTAGCCTCCGGCTTATGGCCTCATCTCCAGCTGCTGCCAGGCTGGCTTGACTCTGATACAGGATATGAGCTGTGACACAGCCCCCTGTCTGCTATAGGGTTTCCTCCCAATGCCCAGGGCAGCCCTCTGAAAGGATGCAATAAGTAAAATGACTAACCCAGGGTGATGGAAAAAAGAGGTCTTCATGTAATTGTGAGATATTGCTCAAGTTGATCAGCTGGGAGGCTTCATCTGGGCTGGAGCTATTGTCTGAGAGCCTCTATAAATAACCGACTGGATGGCAAAACAAAGACATCAGCAGTCCAGCTCAGTCAAGGAAGCCGAAAGCTGTGACGCGAAGAGGTTTGTACCTTTGGACTTGCTCACTATGCAGCATTTCACATAAGTAAATCCTTTTTTGATTTCTGCTGCAGTTCACGGCTGCCGTGATATCGTCCTGGGTGGAATTAGCAGGCAGGATGTGAGCCTGTGCCTTTTGAAGACGGTCAGCAATGTTTTGGGTTAGGCTTCCACCAATGAGACTGGTGTTTCCTGTCCTTTAATCATTTCTTTTTTGTCTCCTTCAGTATAAAATTATTGCTGAAATGTCACTTGTCATTCCAGGCTGGGAACTTTGGCCTGTTAGAACTTATGTTGTGCCGGAAGGTGGTCAAAAGAGCTGTGGAGAACACAGAGCTAGTGGTGTTAGCCTGCTTTGCGGCCAGTGGCTTCCTGTGCTTAGGGTAATTAATACAGATCCTTCCCAGAATTCTCGCTGACCCTCCTGTGTTTCCTGGTACAGTTCTTGTCGACTTGAGTCTCAGTAAGACTTGACCTCTCTGTAGTGATTCATTTTAACCTCCAGGCCTGCAGCTCTGCCATAGGAATTGCCTGTGAAAGGTTTGCATCCTGTTCCCATCACGCTCTGAAAGCACATTAAAAAATCCACAGACCTCCTGGTTATTCGGGGAGGAGCCATGAGCAGATTATAGCGTATAATTTATTTGAGCTCTTTCTCCAATTAATTGCACATTGGCTAATGTTGTTCTGACTTGATTTTGTGGTTCTAATCAATAAAAGGGACAATGGGGTTGGGTTTCTCTTGTGAGAGTGAGCGGTCCCAGAAGAGCCCTGCTAATTATTCCCATGCCAAAAAGTGCTTGATTGTTGTCCCTGAGAAGGGCAGAACATTTCATAATCACTATAAGTGACAAATGTGAAGACTCACTGCCACAATGGTCCCATGGCTCACTGCTTGCTCCCATAATTCACCAGGCCATGTGAAAATACAGAAGCTATTCTAGGATGGCTTCTTAAGTGATTGGGGCAGACAATTACAGTCTCTCAATATTCATAAGTAGCAGTTAAGATTTCCGTATGATAAAAGGGAGCTGTCAACATTCACTGGATATGCAATGGTGTAGCTTCAGTCGAACGTCTCCTGTCATCATTATATTGAATACATACGTGTGATGATCTGTAATGGCTGATTAGTAAGGCTGGGTGATACAGACCAAAAACCGTATCTCGATATCTTCTCTGAAATGGGTTAAATGCTGAGTTTTAAGTCAAAAATGCACATGAAATGTCACACTATTAAAACTTTATTAAAACTGTGTGATCAAAACAAATAAAAAAAAATACACTATAAAAATCTAAACTCTAAACCTTAAACCTAAGTATATTGCAAATTCTGACATTTTTATCATCTGAGACACCTGGCAATTTTTCTTTAAACAGAATGAACCACATAACAATGACTCTGCCGTTCCGCTCCATCCACTTCCCAGTGAGTCACTCAGTGAATGCTGTGCTTTAGCTGTGAATTCTGGGATTCTGTGCAGTGTTATGACCAAAGATCTCATGCTGCTTACAACCAGGAAGGAATTATTGGTGTCTATTCAAACTCTTTAACAGACTCTTATTTTAACACGATACAAATATATCGATATAAATTGTTTACGAATATATTGATATACCATAAAAAACAATATAATGTCCAGCACTGCAAGTATTTGTAATACATTTGTATAGCAGGTAACAGTTGCAGTTTCTGACCCTTAGATGATTATTTAAAAATGTAAATGAAATGGCTAAGTGGCGGACGGCCCTTTGTGTCTGGTAATGGTGCCTCTGTCAGGCCATATGTATCACTGGCCCCCGGCAGATGCTAAGTGCACCTTTGTACCTCTGGGACAGAGTCACACACCATATTATTATTAATTTCTTGCACAGACACATTTAGATGCATTAATTTTCTCATTTTAAGCAGATTTTGTTTATATATATATATATATATATATATATATATATATATATGTTTTATTACATATCTCCAGCGGGTACCTCCTAGGTGTTGGACTAGCAGAGCAGCCGTTGCGTCGCCCTTGTTGCCTCCTGACTTAAGCCAACCGTGTCCTTTGAATGGGGTCTGTTGGTGTGTCTGTAAACTTCACATCCAAACAAACGGCTGTGTTGACTGGCTTGGAGACATTGGCCTGACCTTTCTGTGAGAACATAAGGCAGCGAAATGATCTTCCAGAGAAACCACCGTTTGTAGACAAACCTGAGTTCTGGTGTCCACAAGTGACAGGTGGGAAACAGGCTGGAATTAAGGCTGTGCAAAGTCTGTTACCACTATATTGTTCTAATTTATATTTCTGCTTTACTTACAAGCATTGTGGGTTTATAAGTAACTTCCGTTACTCTTCAGTACTGGGTCAACTGGGACTGAGGACTATGTCTCTCACCAGTTGTCTGCGCCGTGCGTTCTCAGAAAACAAACACACTTTAGGGAGAGTGCTGTTAGTGAGTTTTAATTTGACTTTACTTAATTAAACTCTGTCCTATTATAGGAAGTCATTTAATAGCTGTAAAATGTTTGGCATTTGTTCTAAAGGTGTTGTGACGATAATGATGTATTGTTGTGTTCTGTGTTCTTTTCCAGAGCCTGTTGATGGAGGTAAATTTTTAATAAAATCATGTAGCTGGATGGACAGAAGGGAAAAAATACCGCTTTAATACCCAAATTAGAGACAAATGGTGAGAAGCATTGATTTACCTTTTTGCCTTGGTTTTTCGTTGTGTTCTATTTATCTGTAGTGTTCCTTTGATGTGTTGATGACTGCTGGCAATTTAAAAATGTAAAGCAAAGCAAAGAGGAATCCAAGAAATCAGAAGCCAATGGCAGACACTTTGCTGGGAGACACACCCAAGTCGCTCAGTCGTGGATCTTTCGTGTCCCTCCCTTGTGCCCAGAATGTCCGGCATGCTGCCAGGGATGGTGCCAAGCGTCGCCGTGCTGGTGCTGCTCTCCCTGCTTGGCAGCAGCGTGCCGGCCGGCGCCGGTGCGGGCTACTCCTCCTTCTCCCGCAGTGACACCGTTTTCGAGCACCTGGCCCTGCACCCTAATCCGGAGGTGGGCACGGTTTATGTGGGGGCTCGCGACCGCCTTTTCCAGCTGGACCGAGACCTGAGGGAGCCACTGGAGGTGCTGACGGGGCCGGTGAATGACAGCAAGGAGTGCCTGCCCCCCATCACGGAGACCAACTGCCCTCAGGCTCGCATCACCAGTAACCACAACAAGTTGCTGCTCGTGGACCGCTACTCCCAGGAGCTGATCAGCTGCGGAAGTGTCAACCAAGGCATTTGTGAGAAGCGCAACCTCGCCAACATCCAAGAGGTGCTTTTCTCGGCCGAGAGGCCCGTGGACACACAGTACGTGGCGGCCAATGACCCCGACGTCTCCACCGTGGGTCTGGTGGTGCAGCCGCGCGCCAAGGTGCCAGTGCTGTTCGTGGGGCGGGGCTACACCAGCAGTCACCCGCCCATCTCCACCCGCAACCTGGCCTCCGAGCCCCTGTTCTCCTACGAGGAGACGGCCAAGCTGGCGGTGGCCGGCCGGCTGTCCGAGTACGACCACCACTTCATCGCCGCCTTCTCCCGCCATTCCCACGTTTACTTCCTATTCCGCCGGCGGGATCTGAAGTCCCCGTCGCGGGAGTACAAGACGTACGTGTCGCGCATATGCCTGGATGACGCGTCCTATTACTCCTATGTGGAGGTGCCCCTGGAATGTCGCTCGGCGCGGCGGGGGGTCACCTACAGCTTTCTGCAGGCAGCACATCTCGGCCAGCTGCGGGAGGCTCAGGGCAGGGAGGTGCTCCTAGGGGTGTTCTCAACCCGTCTCAGCTCCTCCGGCTCCCCCGGCGAGGACTCGGCCCTATGCGTCTACTCCCTGGAAGACCTGGACCAGCAGATCAACTCCACACGGGACGTGTGCTACACTCAGGACGGCCGGACCCATGGGAGCACAGAGGTGGCCTACATTGAGTATGAGGTCAAATCCAACTGCGCCAACCTACCCTTGGTGAGGCCTGCCTTTCCACCTGTAGCCTGAACACATTTCACTGATATCACATGTAGCCAGACCAGGATTTTGTTTCAGTCAACACGTTGAGTACTCTGTGACTGTGACTCTTTATGCTCAGCTGGTTGGTTGAAACAAAATCTTGGTGTGGATTTTTATTTTCTGGGATTGTACAGGCAGTGACAGTTGAAATTTTACAGTGTCCTCTGTGCATTTAAACATGGTTACATTTGATGTTGTTTTGCCAAAGTAATTTGATTCCAAATTGTTTTTTGCTAATGGTGCTTAATTGATACTTTTTGCTCAGCATAGTCAGAAGCAGCTGTTGAAGGCTGAAAGCCAGTGAGCCATGTGGCATTTAATGACCCTGTCATAAGCTGAAGAACGTGGGCCAGCCTGTCACCTGCGTACTCGCTGTTCTCTGCAGAAAAAGGACAGCAACCCATTAACAAGAAAAGCCAAATAAAAAATGTTCCTGTTTTTCCTGCAGTTGGAATCCCAGCCAAATAACTCATATTTAATTTTATAAATATTTATAAACAATATTTTGATGCTCCTTTGGTCTGTGTGTGTGTTTGCACGTATGGTTTGTAGTTTCATAAAATCCCCAATGAGTTTTTTGCCAGCTTTTACATTGCTTCTGGGTGGTTGAGAATTATAGACCAGAAGTGGCAAAAGGATCATCTCTCAATGGAAATATTGCAATATATGAATGAACAGAAAAAAAGGTTCTTATATGAACCTGATTGGGGAGAGTGGTCAAACACAGTAGAGACAGTAGACAACTTTTTAAGTGGTTTGTACAAAGTAAATTAATGTGAGGGTGTTAATGCTGGAATAAAATGCTAAACACTAGAATATTCTTTTAAGTCCGGTTGATTGGTTTGTAGCAGCCATTCCACTCCTGGTGCTTTCAGAATGTCCTGGGTTCAGCAAAGGCAGCTATTATAATGAGGCTTGAAGTTCCCTCGTGGTGCAGATGCTAACGGCTCAGGCTGTGCTTGCCCGCCCCCCCCCCCAGAACACCCTGGCGGCCTTCCCCTGCGGCTCGGACCACACCCCCAGCCCCATGGCTAGCCGCGTGCCTGTGGAGGCAGAGCCGCTCTTCTACAGCGCTTGGGGGCGCCTGACGGCCGTGACCGCCAGCGTCAGGGAGGGGCACACTGTCGCCTTCCTGGGGGATTCCAGGGGGAACCTGCACAAGGTAAGCAGGCCACCCTCTGCCTCAGGGGCCGTCCTTCTCCAGATGCCAAGGTGCCTGTGCCTCAGCTGACAGGACTGTGTGTGTGTGGGGGGGGGGGTAACACAATGCAGTAAAGCCTGTTACTTTTTAACTTGTAGGGATTTTTTTCAGGTCAATTTTATTTAAAAAAAGCCATTATTGCCATAAGATTAGTGCTGGGTGGGGGTTAAGGTTGTCATAGATGAGATTAGGGGTTGGCCCGTAGAGATAAATGCCCCATAATGATACTGATACCTAATCTATGTGTGTGTGTGTGTGTGTGTGTTCCTGCTTTTGCTTAAAGTTATAGAAACAGAATGCGTATACAGCAGCCCTCTGCCCAGGCGTCCGTCACTGGCTGCCTGTCTGCTTTCCCTTTTACGATGTGCTGTTTCGTGCTCATGCTGAGCTCTAATGTTCGCTCTGTGCATAATCAGAGACCCCGTTATCCTTCACCTTTCCCTGACCCAGTTAGGGCCAAATCACATAAAGAGAATAATATGCAATCTTAAAGAAGACATTGTGTTTGTCTGGGTGTTTAAACCAGGTGATGATACCTGCCTCTGCTACCTGGCAACATGGTGATTGGCTGCAGAATTGCAGTACTTCACAGATGCCACATAATGCATCTGGGCACAAGTATTTAGTAGTAACTTGGTTACTACTGAAGTACAGTTCATGAACAAATATAGTCCCTACTTGAGATAAAAGATACATCACAATTCATTAATGATGAACCAAATATGAGATCAGTATTTAACATGTGTTATTCATGACTTGTTCCTTCAGTAGTTCACAAAGGTTTACAGAATTAACAGATATAGTAACAAATACAGTAATTGTTTCGGATAAAACATGCATAACCATTCATTAATGATGAATTAACATGCAATCAGTATGTAACTAAGACTTAGTTTGTGGTTAATTAATACAAAAGTTATAGCATAGTACTATATTATCTGTGCTCCGTCAAGTAAAGTGTTACCAGTGTGGTTATTTATACTGTTTTAGCATTTTTTTCATAAAATGTTCTTATCTAATGGAAGAAGTTTGCGATATGTCACACTAATCTGATGTGTCATGCAGTTGACTTTTTTCTGGCTGTAGAGTCTGAGTTTCTGGCCGGAATTTGACATTTCTTCTCATTTACTTGTGACTCTGATGCTGAATGCAACGTCCGTGGAGCACTCTGGCCTTGGGGACGTCCCACGACTGCCCCTGACATCCTGACAGCCTTGTGACGGTTTATATCTGTCCCTCATTCTGCAAAACGCAGAACAAGAATGTTTTTGCTCATGTGGCATTTGAGAGGTCTGGTAATGTTAATAAGACAGTCACTCAAACAAAACGCAAAGAGACAGCCACGCTCTTCATGTAAGAATTTGTTTTTACAAAAACTGAACAGCATTCTGAGAAAAAGCAGTTACAGTACCTTGGTGCCTGACAAGCAAATGGTTACCAAATAAAATAAAATGTTCCTCAAATAGTTTGCAACGTTCACCTTGAACTGTGATAGTCAAGGTCTTTTTTTAAAAAAACAAACACATCTGTCTCTTTCTCTGTGATACAGCTGTTCTTCTGCCCTGTTGCACAGTGGTCAAACATAAATATTTGCATATTTGTTCATTAAAACAACACTCAGAATACAGGCACAGTACTTTACAGTAACAAAAGAAAAACAACCGTAATTTATCCAACTCTCTCTGACCTTCAGAGGACCATGATCAAACACGTTTCCAGCACAGCTGACCAGACGGAGCCCATTAAAAGGGATGATCTCATTACTGACAGCTGCATCCCGTATCGTACCTAGACCCTCTGCTCTGTAATAGGGGGTGTGATGAACACGCCCGCCTCCTGTGTATTCCTCCATTAGACTTACTGCTGCTGAGGTTGGAACAAGGCAGCTCAGAATCCATTATAACACAATCAAACCAAGTAACCTGAGATCTTAAATGTCTGCGTAACTTTATGATCTAAGTCCTCGTGCAAACTATTCCAAAGTTAAAACTACATTATGTTTCATTCAGATGTAACTGAAAACCTCCGGCAAGACAGTGGTCTGAAACTCGTAACTAGTTTAGCAGCACCAGAGTGAGAGTGGATGAACATCTGGTGCGGCAATGTGTCATTATGATCCGACATTATTCTGGTTTTTACTTTACATGTTGTGTTATATGGCAGTATGATGTGTAGTTAATGCCTTAAGTTATTTGGCAGCATTTCAGGGACCAGAAGGCTGCTTCAGTAAGAACCTTGGATATTGTACAGTAAGGTGCTGATGCTGAAATGAATCCTTTATCTATGTTTTGAATAATAATTTGAAAGTTCTTGCTTTCTGAATAGGCAGGGGTGTCGTGTTTGTTTCCAGGTGTTTCTCGGACCTGCAGGTGAGGTAGATAACTACGCCAGCGTCTCTATCCAGCCCAACGCAGCCATCAGCAGCGACCTCCTGCTGGACCAGACTGAGAGTTACCTGTATGTGATGACCAGCACCACGGTGCGTGTGATTGGCCGGCTGTCGGGATTGGGGGCAGCGACAGGGTTCTGTGATTGGCCGGCTGTCGGGATTGGGGGCAGCGACAGGGTTCTGTGACTGGCCGGCTGTCGGGATTGGGGGCAGCGACAGGGTTCTGTGATTGGCC
>JAODJU010000108.1:27647995-27692000 GCA_026776725.1 Gnathonemus echidnorhynchus
GATTGGGGGCAGCGACAGGGTTCTGTGATTGGCCGGCTGTCGGGATTGGGGGGCAGTGACAGGGTTCTGTGATTGGCCGGCTGTCGGGATTGGGGGCAGCGACAGGGTTCTGTGATTGGCCGGCTGTCGGGATGGGGGGCAGTGACAGGGTTCTGTGATTGGCCGGCTGTCGGGATGGGGGGCAGCGATAGGACTCCCCAAAGCACCTGACAAGCGCGCTGCCTGTTTCCTCTCGCTCCAGGTGGAGAAGCGCCCCGTGGCAGAGTGCCACGAGAGGCCGGACTGCCAGTCGTGCCTGTCCACGCGTGACCCGTACTGCGGCTGGTGTGTGCTGCAGGGAAGGTGAGCTGACAGCACCGGCCTGACGGGCTTCCCCCGTATGGGCTCCGACACGTCTGTAGTGTCCATGCTTCTTTTCATGGGCATTAATGTTAATTACCACATACAGCACACACACATCAAATAATAGCAATTTAACTGCTTTCCGCTTTTTTAGACTAAGCATCCAAAGAAGTTAAGTCATAATTTTCACTTTTTGGCCAGCTTCCTTACTGCTGCCAGTGTGTGATGTCAGCACTGCCAGTGCTGCATTTTTCAATCCGGTGCCATATTTGATATTTTTTAAGGTCATGGGACGGCCATTTATTTTGTCTGTAACGATGCTGAGGTTTTTCGCACAGGTGACTCGCACGTCTGAAGCTGGCGAGCAGGTTTTTGTCCAGCTGCGATGAGACCATGATGAGATCTGAACCCATGGCCTTCTTAATATGGGCACAGACCTCAAAACCCGCTGAGCTGTTTCAGTACAGCTCGGAAGGTTGGGCCTTGGCCCTGGTTGTTAGAGAGTTCGCTATTTACTGACCTCCCCCCCCCGTGTCACCATGCGGCAGGTGCAGCCGGCGCTCGGAGTGCGACCGCGGCCAAACGCCGGGACAGTGGCTGTGGAGCTTCGAGCGACAGCATCGCTGCCTTGCCGTCCGCACCGTGAATCCAGCCAGCGTCAGCCATGGCGAGAGGAGAAACGTAGGCGTGCTCCACAGGACGAGGGATACGGGGTGGAGGGGTGGAGGGATTGGGCGGATGTACCTCTGGTCTCTTTCCCCAGCCAGATTTGGATCACATTTCTTCTCTTAGGTCGACAGAGGGGTCCATGGTATCATCCACATGCCTTTTTCCAGTCGCTCTAATCTGTCTATATCAGCCTTATCTGAATGACCGTTTTGGGCAGCTATTTGCATAAACTTGCCTGAGTTCTGTAATGAATGAAAGTGACCTTGGTTATCTAGGTGGAGAAAAGCCCCCGCCTTACTCTGTTTGGCTAAATGGCGCCGATGCCCTCCCCCCAAGAACAGACGAGCCCCTCGTCACGTTCCTTTCTCTGTCCTGAGCACGGCGTCTCCCTCTTTTGTCTCTCTGCTTCACCACGCAGGTTTTCTTGGACGTGCCGGGGCTCCCCTCACTCCTGCAGGGGGAGGGCTACTCCTGCTTCTTCCAGGAGCACGAGAGTCATGCCAGCGTCACGGGGAGCGGCGTCACGTGTGCCTCCCCAGAGCCCAGCCGAGCGCCGCCCATAGCGCCAGGAGAGGGTGAGTTTAGCCCCCAGCTCACACTCATGTTCCTCTTTCACTTGCCAAATGTGTTATTTTTATATGATAATTTTGTTTGTACTATAATGAGTACAGATGCTCCCCAGGTCACGACATTTCGATTTTACGATGGGTATGATTATTCAAAAAATGACATGAGATTTTCAGCACTTTATTATGAAATAGGCTTTGTGTTAAAGAGGTTGCCCAACTGTGAGCTAATGTACTCTCGCCTCTCTGTAGGTTCATCGGAATGTAAACCCGTCGTAACCTGGGCAGCGTCTGTATACATTTTGTTTTATTTTTAGCCATGAGTGCATCAAGCACACTTTGGCATTTCTGCTCTATGAATATTAGTTGTCAGTGGTGTTCAGTGTGTAGAGTTGTGGGCTCCTCCCCCGCCGAGGCTGTGTGTGTGAGTGGCCTTTCCATGTTTCCCCTGTAATCACGTGGCTTTCCTCTGCTTGTTCTGGTTACTTCCCACAGTCCAGAGACATGTGATTTAGTTGAATTGGGGTCTGTAAATTGCCCTCTGCACCAGCACCCTTCTGGATGCGCTCTGCCTTGTGTCCTGGGTTAGGCTCTGGATCTGTCATGACTCTGCTTTGGATAAACACTCACGGAAAAATGGATGGATTGGATTTAATAAGCTTTGTAGACAGTCTGTCCCAAGAAGTCACAGTCCAGAAATATTAAGTCTGTTTATCCGCTTCTGCTGCGATAACAGAATCCTGACTCAAACCCATCGTTTCCTTTGCCTACATGTTTTCCCAGCAGATGCATTTTTTCAAAGCATCATACATCCTTAAGAAAGCAGGTCAGAAAATTCCATGGAGCGATTGGGGGTTAAGGGTCTTACTAAAGAGCCCCATGGTGAAATCACTCAGCCAGCCTTAGGGTTTCAACCAGCAACCTTCCGAGCACCGGCACAGCATCCTAACTCAATGAGCCACACACCACTCCACCAACAGGATGTGAAGAATCACAGATTCTGAACCTGGTTTACATATCAGGATTATGTAGAAGTTGGGACAGGAAGTGAGCTTTTCTGGTTCCCGAGGTGCGGTTCTTTGCCGAACTGAAGCTTTGTGCTGTTTGGATTCTATGAGGGATCAGCTTCAGACTGTCACAAACATTGATTATAAAAAGCCCTCCACTGATATGAAACCTTTGCTCTCAACCCAAGAACTGTCTCATAATTCTGCTGAAGACCGTAACCACCCCTCCCCCGCAGACTCGGTCACGGTCACCCTGTCCGTCCGCTTCGGCCCGGTCACCGTCGCCGTCGCCGACTTCACCTTCTACAGCTGCGCCGCGGTCCAGCAAGTCTCTGGAAGAATGCCGTGAGTTGGGCTTGCTCATGTCTTCACGTCTGTCTCTGAAGTGCTTTTTTCTCCATATAACTTAACCTATTTTTGTGGTTAAAGACCTCATTTTGTAGTTCAGTGAACACCTGTTGTGTCTGCCTATTGTATGTGTGTGTGTGTGTGTGTGTGTGGGTGGGTGAGTGGGTTATGTACAGTGTGCGAAATACCTGTCAATATTCGGGGGGGTCCCCATCTCCCTATTGTTGCACAACACCGATCTTGAGACCCCCTTAAAATTTTGCTTTTGAGGCTTTCGGGGGTCTCATGGGTTAATCGGGGGTGTCGGACCCCCACGGACTCCCCTGTATTTCGCACACTGGTTATGTATATATGACACTGTGGGGACCAGATGAGTCCACAATGTGATAAAAACCTGTTATTTTGATGTTGTGAGGACAATTTTTTTGGTCCACACAAGGAGAAACACAGTTTTATAAAAGTCTGTGATTTTGTTATGCACATATAAATGAAAGAAGAGTCCCCTCAAAGATGTGTGTGTGTGTGTGTGTATAGACACACACCCACGAGCAGTTGCTTAGTAATTGTATACAGCTGTGAAGTAGACCTCACATACCTGGAGCATATCTCCATCTACATCTCAGTTGAGGTTCAGAGCGACACCTTCTGCTGTCGGCCATAACAGGCCAAACAGCGGTTTGCACCCCTCTTCACAGCAGAGACCCCAAAATAAAAATGCCCCCCTACCCCCTACTGTGGTGACTGGGTTCCTAGCTAGGAACTGAGGACAGAAAGTGGTCCCCACATTGGCATTGGGGTGGGAGCAGTTTCATATTTTTTTGCAGTGCGTAAAGCAGCTGTTTACACCAACATTTCATTAATTCATGAAACATCTCTGCAGGTCCCCAGGGGGTTGTGGGAGTTGCGGGCCACCGCTTTAGGACCCCCCAGTATACGGAGTACAGTGTGCCATATTGGTGGGCTGAGCCCCTACTCCCCAGAGCCCGGTTTTTAATTGCATTTGTTGTTTTTCTGGGCCTCCCTAACCCATCCCTGCCAGGCTCCGCCTCCCATCAGCCTCCCTGATTGCTGACTCTGTCTCGCTTCCCTGTTGACACTCTAGAGCAGGCAGCTGGGATGCTTTCATTATGCTGATTGGCCTCCGTCACCCAAACCAGGAAGTGGGCCAGTGATAAGTATATCCATTTAGTTTACACAGAGACAGAAAGGTGATGCAAAATTGATAGCAAGTTTTTTTCCCCCCAAATTCTCTCTTAATCATGAATTAAATTCAACTTTGTTGATGTCATTGTTATGTGAGTATTGGAGAATTATTTCTTTTTTACCAAAGGCAGTAACCTCACTGGACATAAGTGTCGCTGAATGTTAGCAGAGTCGTTGCAGTACTCCGGTTTTTATGTCACCTTCCAGATTTCACACAGATCTGAGATTAGTTACTGAATAATCTTCAATGTGATGCATTGCTGTTGTGCATTGCTATTGAATGACTTGTATAATAAGAATATAGTAGATCTTTAGACTTTTAGTTGAAGTTTGTTATAATATTTATAGGTGCAAAAACATTCAAAAGCTTTTCTAAGCATTTTCTTGTACATAATTTCAACCTGTTTTTTCCCATGATAATGCAGCAGTTGTCAGACAATCAGTGGTGTCAAGGCCCACGATAAGATGTAGCTAAGAGGTTCAGGTTTTAGTCCGTAATAATAAGTTACAAAATCTCAGTATAAAATGTTATTTTAAAATCATAGCAGAGCTCCAGTTTATATATTTTATCAGCTTTATCTAAATTAGGCAGCAGCACTTTCCACAAACGTACTGCCCCTTTGGACCTTAAGCTTAAGTAATTTATGTCTCCTAATGCCTTCCATCCATATAACTTTATGTTTTTGGCCCCTGAATGGAAGTACACGTGCGTTTTGTTTGATAAAGAACACCAAGGCTCAATACAAAATCCACCACAAAGTCTCTGGCTTCTGCCATTGTTGTTGTCGCTGTATCCGCACAACGGAAGTACCCATCATTATCTACATCCGGCCGAAAGAAGGCGTTAGCGTGAAGAAGGTCTGTCGTGGGTGTTTGCATTTGCCTGTTGGTCCTCTGAGGTTTGACTGCCCCCCCCCCGTTCCTTTGTAGATGCCGCGGCTGTGTAAGCAGCCACTGGGGGTGCCATTGGTGCGTTCACCAGCACCGGTGCACCCACAAGCCCGCCTGTGAGCACGGTGCCATCATTTATAACGAGCAGGTATGTCCGCTAGCAGCAGTGACGTGCTACGCTAATTGCGCCAAATTCCAGCCATGTACAGGTCCTGTGTGGTAAGTACAGTAGATGCGCGGTGTGATTTAAACGGTTTATGTGCAGCCTGTGCTCTTGGTTAAAGCCGTGTCCATATCTACTAACCGGCCGAGCAGCACAGCACCGCACACATGTCAGTAAGACATCTGGGCGCATGTGCATCGTGTCCGTCCCTGAATGTCTGTGGGGTCCTGGTGTCCCCAGGTGTCCTGTGCTGTAGTGGTCTGCATTTACGTGTGTGTCTGTGTTTTTTTGATGTTCATTGTTTGCTTTTTTTTTTTTTTACCTTCTGCCCATTTCCCTCTTCTCCTCCCCATCTGGTCCCTCCTTCTTTCATTCAAATGCCACCAGTTCAAACTTCCCACCCCAGCTGTACCTACAGCAGCAGGCTTTACCAGCCTTACTCCCCTGGTGTCCTCTACTGCCCCCACGCCATCCCCCACCAGCCCTGCCTCTGTGGTTACCACTGCTGCAACCCCTCAGGAAGAGAAACCTGCAGACCCCACATCTCCCACGGTGGTTGACTCCAGCACACAGGCTGCCGTGTTGCCCCCCACACCGCCTCCCAGCATGCCCCCCCCATCTACTACGCTGATCCAAGCTGCCACCACTGCCAACACCCAGCTTACCGAAGTCGTCACGAGCCCCCACGTGGTGCAGGAGGTAACGGGCACGGAGAATCCCGCTGCTGTGGAAGAGTGGGACAGAGGGGAGATGGAGCTTCTGCCCTCCCCTGGAGAAGATGCTCTGACCACGGAAGAGCTGGTGGCCGTGAGCCAAACAGAGGAGTCTCTGAGCAGTCCCACCACGCCTCACCTCAATGGCACGCCCAAGCCCTCCCTGGACGGTGTCGACCCGACACCCAACAATCTCACCCTGACCCCCAGCTCGGCCCCACGAGACGTCACAGGGGGCGAGGAGGCGGCGGCAGATGCCGAGGGTGACACGGTCACGTCCTCGGCCACCATGCTCTCGGGGGACGGAGATGGGGACCACCCCACCCCAGTCTATTCGCACCTGCTGGACTCCCAGTACGAAGCGGACTATGATATGCTGGTGAGTGTGAGGCTGTGTGGCCAGGATGTGCCGGCCATTGGCCGCTTCCCTGATGGGACACTCTGTGACCCTCTCTGCCCCTCAGAGCTCTCCCCCACCGTCCTCCGGTAGCTCTGTGTGTGTGTGTCTCTGTCTGTCCGTCTGTCTGTGTGTCTGTGCGCCCATCATTAAAGCGTGCTGGCTTTCGCTGTCAACTCACGTCCTTGCTGCTTTTTATATGAGCTACAAAAACAGAGAAAGGCTGTGGTTTTGGCCACAAACTGAGACTGTTGTTTATTTTCGGAGTGTGCATTTCCTACCGTGACTTTAACCCCATCTCAGCCAAAGTTGACTTGTACGTGTTGTAAGAATCTTTTCTGCTAGAGCTCATGCATGAAGTGAATGGTGTTGCTGGGCTGGGATGAGTGATGTAATGAGAGCCTGTGTCCCTATGCAGGGCGATGAGGGGCCCCTGGAAAGCGTGGGCCCTTCGGCTTGCCCCTGCGTGCAGTCAGTCCAGGGCTCAGCCCTTGTCCCAGTCGGTGTGGAGAGGAAGATTACCCTGCTGGGCCGTAACCTCCACCTTTTTCAGGTACCCTTGGTGTCCAGACAGGGGGGCAGTGTCTTCATGTTGCGTTTTTTTGTTCTGCCAAGTTAATGACATGCTTATTTAAAGATCAGTTTAATGTCCACTATTTTTATGATAAATTAACAGTAAATGTATTGATGACTGGTACTTTTTGACCATATATATACATGGCTTAGTCTTGTGCTGTTGAAACCCGCCTGTGATTGGGCCTCTGTAGGGGTCCTCCATGTTTCTCAGTCAGTCTCGGTCTGGCTCTGCAGGATGAGGAGTACGAGTGCACCGTCGTGGTTGAGGGCGGAGTGGTGCTGGTCGACGCTTATGTAGAAACTGATGAGCTGGACGCCTCTGTCTTCTACGTCACCTGCCAGCTGCATCAGGTTGGATTTTAATTACATTTTTTAAACTGAGGTTTATTCTTAATTTTAATTAATAGACGCTCCCCGGGTTACGATGGTCCGCGTTACGATATTTTGACAATGGGTAAATGTTTTTCACTTTCAGTACATTATTCAATAAAGTGCATGATATATTCAACACTTTATTATAAAATAGACTTAGTGTTAACGATTTTGCCCAACTGTAGGCTAATGTAAGTGTTCTAAGCATGTTTCTGGTAGCTAGGCTAGGCTATTACGTTTGTTAGGTTAGGGGTACTGTATTAACACACATTTTTACCTTACGATATTTTTGCCTTTTGAACGTAACTCCATCGTAACCTGGGGAGCATCTGTACTTCAACTTATAAATCTATATTATAAAGGCATGATTATATACATTTCAGTATTAACAATTAATATTCGCCTATAAAAACTTTGTTTTGTCACAATTTATGTGGATATTAACGTGACCGCCGTTGGTCTTCATCACCATTATTATCACTTTGTTCTTCATGCTAACAGTGAATCAGACTGTTAGTGTTACAGTTCCAGCACTTTCCCTATCTGGCGAGATTCTTTTTGATGTTGCTGTAATGCTTGTGCTTGGCACTGGATTTTGATTGGCTGCCGGTTTCCGGGCTGTTTCGCTGTAGTACTCGTACTCCGGCCTGCTGGAGCAGTATGACGCCGCAGTGTCTGTGAGGAGGAGGAAAGGCTTCCCCCTGGACAGCTTTCCAGAGCAGCACGGTGAGGACCCCGCGCTCATGACCACGCCAGCCGCTGAGCTTTGTGGGCTGTACACATGTGGCTGCAGTGTCTCCGTTTTACAGTTTTAACTGCCGGCCGTCCTCCCTCATCCATGCAGTGACCCTCTACAACTGCTCTGTGGGACGCTCGGACTGCAGCCGGTGCCACACCGCCGAGCAGGGCTATGGCTGCGTGTGGTGTGGGGGCACCCGGTCCCACTGCGTCCACAGGGACTCCTGCACGGACGAAGTGGCGGCCACCTGCCCGGCGCCTCTCATCCGCTCTGTGAGTAGCCGTCGGTGCCTGCACTCTGCCGAGGGCCCAGTCGACCTTTTCTGTCAACATCCACAGTCAAACATAAACTGCAGGGTTACGGCGAAAGGTGCGGGACAGCGCGCAGCTACGACTCTGTCGCTCTTTTTAGGTTGAGCCGTCGACAGGCCCGCTGGAGGGAGGTACTGCCATAACCATCTTTGGGTCCAACCTGGGACAGAAAGCCCAGGATATCCAGCATTCCGTCACGGTGGCTGGCCTCCCCTGTGCTGTCGACCTCAGCCGATACGAGGTCTCGTCCAGGTGAGCTGGCCTGGTTTCACGTGGAGGAATTCGGCGGCGAGAGCATGGCGTAGAGACCCTTTTCGATTTCGCCTCTGTCCTCCTGCAGAATTGTGTGCGTGACCTCGGCCAGTGTGGAAGAGAGATCCGGCCCGGTGTCAGTGGAAGCCAGTGGTGGAGGCTACGGCCTCTCCAGTCAAAGGTTCAGCTACCAGGTGGAGAAATGAGGAGACACGTGCTTGGATGAAATCAAAGAATCTCATTGAATGTTTGCGGTCTGGGTATATTTAACTGTATTAGCAGTCCCCAGGTTAAGAACGTCCGGCTTAAGGACAACTTGTAATTATGAATGACTGCCATAAAGCCTATTATATTAAAAATTCGGGTTGAATACACTGTTTCGTAATAACATTGCGTGGCTTCATTGGTCCTTCAGCTTGGGGTACAGTACAGTACCATATGCAGTTAGGTTTAAATTTTATTATGTACTGTATTATTATTTTTCCGACTTATACCTATAAATTTGACTTAGACAGACTTAGGGAACAGATCTGGTT
Organism: Gnathonemus echidnorhynchus; assembly: GCA_026776725.1. Classification (NCBI taxonomy): domain Eukaryota; kingdom Metazoa; phylum Chordata; class Actinopteri; order Osteoglossiformes; family Mormyridae; genus Gnathonemus; species Gnathonemus echidnorhynchus. The sequence goes on from JAODJU010000108.1 coordinate 27,657,081, forward strand.
CATAACCTGGGACTGTCTGTAAGGAGCTAAATAAAGTTAATGCATTCATTATCGGTGGTCGTGCAATCATCGTGTCCCGCTTTCAGAACCCTGAGGTGACACAGGTGCACCCTCAGCGAGGACCGAGGGCTGGTGGCACCCTCGTGACCATCACTGGAAGGAGTTTGCTGACAGGACATCCCAATGAGATCAGCGTGATCATTGGGAACTTCCCATGTGTCATGTGAGCCCTATTTGACATGATATTTTTAAAAATTATTTAAATAAGCAAAGAAACGAGGCTCCTACTGTAAACCTTAATGTTCTTACAATGCAGCGCTTCGAAGATCCAAGAGAATAAAATCGAGTGCCATACTGGTGCCAGCAATAAGGCCGGGGAACATGGCGTTACGGTACGATATGGCAGTGTTGAGCGCCATCTGCTGGGAAGTGCATTCCACTACACCTTTGATCCCAACATCACACAGGCTGCACCTTCCAAAAGCTTCCTCAGGTGAGATGTTTACTGTTGCAGGATCTCCTACATTCTCTCATTCCTCCTGTCGTTATCATTCTCATATCTTATTTTTCCATGGAGTTTTTCTACGGAGCCCCGGAAAGGACATAGAGGGAAAAAATTGATGGCTGAAAAAAAAACATGGGTCTTTCATGAGATCTCACAAAGGTTTTGTCAAATCACAAAAGTCTGTTTTTCTTTCCCAACCATTGATTTTTTTCCCCCTCAATGTCCCTTCTGGGGCTCCATATTCTTCCACTGGAGTACTTTGTCAATTATAATTAATGATAATTATTTATTTATGTGCTCAGCGGTGGGAGAATAATCCATGTGGTGGGGCAGAACCTGGATGTGGTGCAGGAGCCACGCATTCGGGTGACTGTTTCTCCAAAGGAGCAGCTCCATAATAGGAGAAGGAGGAGTAGGGAGACCAAGACGAGGAGGGAGCAAGAGCCACTGACCACACACATGGCTCCCCAGAGACATCGGCGGATTGTTCCAGAGACCAGCTCCCACACGGATACCATCCCAGACAAACAGCCAGTAAGACCAGTTTCTCTAGTAAAGTTCATTGGTCTTTGATATTTAAACTAATTTAAGAAATATTTTTGCTAAGTTTTAAATAAGACCTTTTTATACCTCAGGTAAAAAAGGTAACATCAGAGCCAGCATCAACTGTTGAGTAAAAATTAAAAATAAGTCCTGCTGTCTCACTGCACTGTTGTGTCCTAGTTCACAGATCGCTGCCAAGTGATCACAGCCTCGCTGATCCTGTGCAGAACACCGGCTGTGAAGCCCAATGCCTACGGCGCCCACATCCAGGTGGACTTCCTCCTGGATAATCTGCACGTCAACTTCGACACTGTCAGTCCAAGTGCCTTCAGTTATGAACTGGACCCTGTGCTGCACCCACTCAGCCGCTATGACCCTAGCAAGCCCTACCGCTACAAGCCTGGCAGCGTCATCTCTGTGGAGGTCTTTAGTTTTGGCTTCTTCTGGTCTGGATATTGTTTGGAAAGATGACTTAATATACCTTTATATCAAACCTGTCTGTGTTTGACCTTGGTCACTGTAGGGGGAAAACCTGGACTTAGCGATCTTCAAAGAGGAGGTGGTTGCTCTCATTGGGGAGGGGGTTTGCTCTGTGAAGACTCTGACCCAGAACCACCTGTACTGTGAGCCGCCAACCCAGCAGCCCCCGCCAGGGCCTGGCAGAAAGCGAGAGGGCACGGATGGTCTACCTGAGTTCACGGTGGGTTCGCAGCCTCATAGCATTTGTGTGTAAACATGAAGGAGTCAGAAGCATGAAGACTCCAAGTTGACAGCACTGTAATATGGACATTTTAACAGCTCAAAATGAGCACTTGCTCAAGGGTAGTAGAGAGCAGTTGCTCTTAGTGATGAAAACGTGATCTGAGATGCATGCAGAAATAATGAGCACCTTGGTTCATGTGTGATTTCTGCTGTACGCAGGTCCTCATGGGAAACCTGAACTTCTCCCTGGGCAAGGTGGAGTATGACACCCAAGGCCTGTCTACTTTCCCCCTGGAAGCCCAGGTTGGAGTTGGCGTTGGGGCCTCCATCTTGGCGCTCATTGTTTTCATCATCGTCCTCATATACAGGTATGTCGTCTCCCAAGCAGCAAACTCCTTCCCACTTGTTTTATCAAATGAGAGAGAGAAACGGTACCAGCTGTACTGACAATATGGCCTCTGGTCTCACTACAGACCAAAAGATGGAGACACAGCTTCACGATATATATTAACACATATAAACACATCCGGATTGGATTTTTATTTTATCAATCCATGGGGTGATGGATGTGTATTTGGTAGGAGGAAGAGCAAACAGGCATTGAGGGACTACAAGAAGGTTCAGATTCAGCTGGAGAACCTGGAGACCAGTGTGAGAGACCGGTGCAAGAAGGAGTTCACAGGTAAGCCGGGAGCTCCAAGTAACGTCATCCCAAAACGATGATAATGGCTAGAAGTCTGTTATCCCTGTTATCATCGTCTGCAGTTTCTCCAGATGATGTGGCTTGTATTCTCCTAACTGCAGACCTGATGACGGAGATGATGGACATGTCCAGTGACCTGGTGGGCTCTGGCATCCCCTTCCTGGACTACCGTATGTACGCTGAGCGGATCTTCTTCCCTGGCCACCGGGAGTCCCCGCTGCGCCGCGACCTTGACGTTCAGGAGTGCCGGCGGCAGACCGTGGAGCAGGGCCTGGTGCAACTGTCCAACTTACTCAACAGCAAGCTTTTCCTCACCAAGGTAAAGAACATGACTATGTTGATTTACATCCTTATTCTATTTTCTGTGGGGAAAGGATGATGTCCAAAGTCAGAATTTCATTGTACAGCAAAACTGCTTGTTTTCTGTGCATATGACAAAACTCTTTATACCAGACTGAAAATGCTTTTCCTTGCCAAGGTAAAGAGCAGTCTTACTCTGACTGAGAATGCTCTTCCTCACCAGGGCAATGATAACCTCCCCTTGTCCACTTCAGTCGCCTCTCTTCCATACTGTACACACTGATTTTCTCAAAGTCACTAAACCTTATGAAACGTAAACCAAAACCATTGTTTCCAAAAAGTTATAGTTTTTTTCTGCATAATTTAGACAATGATCTAAGTATTCAATTACAGTTTCTGTTGCTAAAGTTAATAAAATAATACATTCTGGATGATTGAATGAAGACATGGATATTATTGGTATCATTGGAAAGATATATACTGGAAACAGTTTATTACATAGAAAAATGATAATTTACAACATTTTTGATAAAACACATAACTTTATCCCCATATTTTGGCTCTAGTTCCTTATTTTTTTTTTATTAACAAGCCAGTGTAGAGTCTAAAACTTAGCTGTTATTACTCTAAGCTGTCAATCTACCACTCTATAGGAGATTGTGAAGAAATAAAAGTACGTGATGTCTGACTTATTTACTCAGTGTAGTATATTCATTGAATAAAATGCATTACTACGTCTCTAAAACAGTTTACTCATATTTGTAGAACTGTTCTGCCACCTACTGATGCAGACCTAAAATTGTCTTGCAAAAGCTGTTGCAATAGCTAATAGGGAAAAAGTCAGTCGACTTTGATATCATGCTTTTAGAAACTCTGGGCTCTTTACAGAATTTAAAATTTAAGGTAGATGCAATTATTGTTGTGTGACATTAATGCATTTAATTCCTGGTCAGACCTGATTGTTTAAAGCTGATGTTTAATGAATAGCTTGTTACAGTACTGTGATGCATTTGAGTGCTACATCCCTCTATTGAATAGTCCATTACAAAGACAGGTGAGAGAATTAAGTGCTACCTGGCAGGCAGTGGTATTAGTGTGATGAAGAAAGCTAACTGTACTTTCTGCATGACAGTGCTGTCAGGTTCTTTGCTTCAGCCCTCTCTGATTCTGCCATGTAACCATGGTGATGTGGGTATAGTATTCTCAAAACTCAAAACAACATCAGACAAAATTATTACATAATTCATTTGTTAAAAATGATCAACTTGTAAATATTAAATTCCCAATATTACCCAACACATTTTAAATACATGTATACATATCGCCATGAACATAAACTTTCAACCATAATACAAGGTAACGAAGTTCTGTAATGAAGGTTTATAATTGTTTTCTATGCCAGCACGTGTTGTACTCGCATCCAGGAGCAAGAGGCGACCATTTTCTAATAGGCAGGGATGCACGTAATCGGTACGCAACTACGTATTCACCTTTAATAGTGATACATGCGGCAATCGATTGTTACAACAGTGCAAACGTATACTTATTTTATGTGCATTTGTGCTGATATGACAAGAAATTATTGTGTATTTTATATGCTAATTCGTACTTCATTTGCAGTATAAAAGTTAATTTCTTGTCCTACTGGCGCTAATAGAGAATGATTCCCACCTGCACGCAAAAAAGACGAAGATTCGGTTTTTACACCCTAGTGACCACTGTGATCTATAACAACAGGAAGTAACCAGAATCGTTGTGTTTATGTTCTTACATTCTGAAATTTGAGAGAAGTTTAAAAGTTTAAAAGATATGTTTTTTTTTTTTCTTTTTTTTTTTTTCTTCTTTTTTTTTTTTTTTTTTCTCTTCCTCGATTTTTTACTTTGCTCGAAATAAATAAATAAATTTGCCATGAGAAACAAAAATTTCTCTGAATGTGAAATAGAGTCCTGGCAACAACTTTCTTGTTCTGTAATAAAATGTCTCCGTGAATGAATAAATAGAATTCTGGTTGTAACTTGCAATGATAAGTCATAGAAATAATATCTCTGGGGATAGATGAGAACCGTTTTGTTGGCTAACATTAGCTATACTAGTTATAGGTGGCATTAGCCAGTATCCCAACCATTAAGCTACAGTATCCATCTCAAAGTAAAATAACGTAATCCTCAGGCGACTATCAAACTGTGGATGCAGGGCAGTCTTTGTGTGGTTAAACTCAGCAGCTCATTCTCAGTGTCATCACTGAGGTTCACACATGGGGTAGCAGGGAAGAACAGACGATACTCGATAGCTTAGCTTTCAGTGGGTCGAAGGCGGCTCTAAGGTTCCCAGCTTCCGCAGGGAGATCCGGGGAGATGTGAAGAGGCAAACTTCGGTATTTGAGCTGTCTCTTACCCTAAGATATGCCCAAAATTCTCTCCTTTTCGGCGTGGTAGTGTCAGTTATGTAATTTTGTTGGTATGATGTCACTAACACTATCAGCACATCTTTTAACTGTCTATTTTTACTGAGAACTGCTTACCGCGGACATGAAAAATAGGTGCCACTCCGACTTTCGAGCTGAGGCGCCGCTGGTGTGAGGCGTGAGCCGCGAGTCTCACGTGGGCATTGTGGCTGCTCTAATCTGTTAACTGGGCGCCAAAATGAAAATCAATACTTTCCACAGCCACGACACACACGCCCCGCATCCAGTGTGTTCCAGGCTACAGGTCTACTCCATTGCATGCTGCACCGGTACTCATGCATTTAGATACATTTTTGACCAAGTGTAAATTTAAAACATTGTATGCACATCGTTACATTGTGTTCTAGACTTCATATATACTCAAATTGAGTCTATATTTCAGTGCAGTCCAATTTGGATCCTGTTAGCTAACCCTTTATGATGTTGGTTATTGTTACTAATGGGTTGTTTTTTTTTTTTTTTTTTTTGTGAATCAGCCGCCTTATATTATTCTGAGCTACAATATGGTTTAAAACCAGGGGTGTCAAACTCCATTCCTGGGGGGCCGGAGTCCTGTGTAGCTTAGCTCTTTCCTTGTTCCCACACAAATGATTCAGCTCAAGAGCTGTGTGGTAATTAGCACAAGGAGTTGAATCAGGTGTGTTAAATGAGGGGAAACCAAAAACTGTGCAGGGCTCCGTCCCCCCAGGACAGCATTTGCCAATACAAATTCAGCATTAGATGTGATGGAGAAATGTTGATTTTTGGTTTTACTGGTTTCCTGTGTAACCCCCCTAGTTCATCCACACTCTGGAGAGCCAGCGTACCTTCTCGCCCCGGGACCGAGCCTATGTGGCCTCCCTGTTGACTGTGGCCCTGCATGGCAAGCTGGAGTACTTCACTGACATCCTCCGGACGCTGCTCAGTGACCTGGTGGAACAATATGTGGCAAAGAACCCCAAGCTCATGCTGCGAAGGTCAGAGGCCAGCAGTGGAAGGGAACTTCCCTCTGATTGGCCGTAATGTTAAAGAATCCATTGCCACATGATATTTAATCCATTGAACTGTGCTGCACTGTAGTTTGAATGGAGAAGTCATTCTACCAAGGTGTAATTACTAATTGAAGTACTACTTTCCTATATAGAGACTACTCATTGAACCTATCGTATATTGAATTATTAAGTTCTTGTTGGTTTCAAGTATTGCTCAGTTCTTGCCAGTAGGGATTGTTCATTGAGTTCACGATCTGTTTCTATGCAGAACGGAGTCTGTGGTGGAGAAACTTCTGACTAACTGGATGTCTATCTGCCTGTACGCCTTCCTGAGGGTGAGATTAGAGAAACCACGCATGTGAGAGAAAATTTGACGCGTCTGGCCCCAGGCACGTGGGCACAGCTGTTGTTATCGGCGGTTGAGCGTGCCACTGCTGCCCCCTGCAGGATTCTGCTGGGGAGTCCCTCTACATGCTGTTCAGGGCGATTAAACATCAGGTGGACAAAGGGCCCGTGGATGCTGTGACGGGGAAGGCCAAGTACACCCTGAATGACAATCGTCTGCTCCGGGAGGACATCGAGTACCACACTTTGGTGAGCAGGACCCCATACCTCTCACCGAGCTACTGCAGGCAGAGGCCAGCTGGCAGATGGCATGGTCCACTTGGTACTCCTCTGAATATTAGGGATAAATTGATGATTATATTGGTTTTTGATTGCGTTCACTGAAGTATAAAACCACTATTCAGCATAGGTACTGCACTTTTGCAAATGAATCTTTGTAGTGAAGATTATGTGTATGAGGAATGGTTGTGTTGGGGGAGAATGATGGATCCTCTAAAATAAATTCATGGGGTCATTCCACCAGACCCTGAATGTGCTGATGCAGGGTGGCATGGGGAATGAGGCCCAGACAGTTCCCTCTAAGGTGCTGGACTGCGACACCATCACGCAGGTAAAGGAGAAGATCCTAGACCAGACATACAAGGGAACATCATTCTCTCATCGGCCACAGACAGACTCCCTCGACCTGGGTAAGCCAGTCTTGCCTGTGCCATTGTTGTCTAATCATGTCAAATGAGTTTGCCTCAAGATATCTTTCTTCATGACACTCTTAGTAATGATTAAAAATACATCTGTTTTGGAGCAGAGTATGGAGGAAGGTACTCTAGCGGGTTCTGAAGGAGCATCACATAGTTGATTCTTGTGCTACATGATGTTCCCTCAGAATGGCGTTCAGGCGTGGCGGGCCACTTGATTCTCTCTGATGAAGATCTGACGTCTGTGGTACAGGGCAGCTGGAAGCGCCTCAATACCCTTCAGCATTACAAGGTGGGTCAGTTACTTGGCAGGAGATACTATGAACACAAAGGAGGTTTACCCTGGGTGAGGTTCAGCCATTGCACAGCAGATATGCCGACCCCTGTATGACTGCATGAGCACTCTGTCTGGTTATGGGGTGGTGGGTAGTTCAGTGGGTTTCAGATCTGTGCCCATGTCCAGAAGGTTGTGAGCTTGAATTCGCTGCCTGACAAAGTTATCGAAGCAAAGTCCTTAATGGCTGAGCTCATGGCTGTTGGTTTATCAATATGTAGTGGATCAGAAGTACAAGTTACAGGCTGTTATTTGTTTTGTAAATAATCCACATTTCTCATACCACATTTCTTCAAGGTACCTGATGGTGCAATGGTGGCACTGGTTCCTCGTCACAGCAAGCACACGCATCATGACACTCATGACTATGTGGTTGGAGAGAGTGAGTGTCCCTGTAGCAGTAGGTTGGGCCAACCCATTATGACTTACACCAGTCAGACGGATCACCTAGACAGCAGATATGCACAGCGTAGCTGAAGAAACAGGCCAGTTTGTAAGAATTCATTGATGTGTCTCCTCCTGTCAGAGACGCCCATGTTGGAGGATGCTGACGAGGGTGGGGTGCGGCTCTGGCACCTGGTGAAGGCCAGCGAGGAACCAGAGATGCCAAGGCACCGGCGTGGCAGCCTGAGGGAGCGGGAGCGAGCAAAGGCCATCCCCGAGATCTATCTCACACGCCTGCTCTCCATGAAGGTAACTGCATTTGATCATTGTTTCTGATAGAGGAGGACATCAGAAGCAGATTAGCAGCTTGTTTATAATGCTAGAAAGTCTTAGCTTTCAGGAATGTATGTCAGTCATCCCTATTGTTTCCATTGAACTAATGTATTTGCTTGTATTTGCCTCCAGGGCACCCTGCAGAAGTTTGTGGATGACCTGTTCCAGGTAATTCTTAGCACCAGCAGGCCCGTCCCTCTGGCTGTCAAGTACTTCTTCGACCTGTTGGACGAACAGGCAGCGCAGCATGGAATCTTGGACCCAGAGACCATTCACATATGGAAAACCAACAGGTACTGGCCACCGGACCAGCAGTGATGCTGGGCTGATGATGGGACCTCGCTCAGTTCCATGCTAAATTTACACGTCATGTAACTTACATGATCTCTTTAGATGTAGATAGTCATTGGAGAGGTCTACAGTCTCTGCCATTATACAGTGCCTTGCTTAATCTTTGTCCCAGTGGTTACTTTATGGGTTCCTATTGGGTTAAACCAGTCAGTGACTTCTAGCCCAGAGCAGACACAGAAATTGTAGGTTCACTTATATTTCAAGGTCAAGCACTTTATTGTCATTGTGTAATGCAACAAAATTGCTTTTATGGCACCCCCAAAGGTGCATTTAAAGAATGCAAATAGCTAACAGTGGTGGCCTAATGGTTAGGGAAGTGTGCTTGTGAGTGGAAGGGTGCTGGTTTGAATCATGACCAATGGTGGTAAACAGAGCTGTAATCAATGAAGAGCATCCTGATGCAGGTGTTAGGCTTTTCTAGGCGTGAGAGGGCAGCATACAAAGCTACACAAACACCTCAGGCGAGCTGTTTGCCCGGTAGGCAAAATGGTCTTGGTCTAGATCAGCTGGGACAGAGGGATTAATGTGGCTAATTAGCAGTTGTTCAAAACACTTTGCGACAAGAGAGGTGAGAGGGACTGGTCGGTAGTCATTAAGGTGGGTTATCAGGGGTTTTTCTGGAGCAGGTTGATTATATAAGAGAGGCTGAATATGTGTGCAAATACATTTTTTTTTTTCTTTTAAAACAGCTAACTTTTTGTACTGGTCTTTTCCATCCTCTTGTTTTTATTAAATTGCTACATTAAAGTTGCTTGGGGTTGTGTCTCTGCTAAGTTTGCCCTTGAGATTCTGGATCAACATCATCAAGAATCCCCAGTTCATTTTCGACGTTCAGGCCTCGGACAACGTGGACGCAGTCCTGTCCGTCATCGCCCAGACCTTCATGGATTCCTGTACAATTGCAGAGCACAAGCTGGGCAGGGTGAGGAGGGGTCGGCAGGTTATACAACGGACAATATGACAAGTTGTCAGTTGCTGAATTGGCACTGGTGTGAAGCACCAAGCAGTAAGGCTTTGTTTTGCATTCACAGGACTCCCCCATTAATAAGCTGCTGTATGCCCGAGACATCCCACGGTACAAACAGATGGTAGAGAGGTGAGAGTTTGCCACCCTGCCAGGGCATGTGGGGCCAGGCAGGCAGGGGGGACATGTTCTTGCTGATTCTGCAGGCATCATTTTTGGGCAATTTGTCGTTTGCTAATGGGACCATATGGATACTATTGCCAAAAGAAAGAACAATGACAATAGCATCCTGATCTATCACACAACGTGAAATAGCAAAGTAGTTACTTCTAAAAGGTAATACATGCAAATCTGCATGACTAAATAAAAGACTAAATGAAAAGTAAATATTTTATTGCATTTCAATTGTAAGCACACAATTTGACACTAAGTTAATACCAGAGGTGGAAAGTTCAGGTGCAGACAGTACAAATCCAGAACAGGGTATTGTTTCAACCAACCAGTTGGGTACTCTGTGACTGCTCAACTGGTTGGTTGAAACAAAATCCTGGTCTGGATTTGTACTTTCTGGACCTGAACTTTTCACCTCTGGTTAATGCATCACCTCCTCCAGTCTGCTGTGGGTGGTCAGGTGACCCCACAGGGTTGTCATTGACAGGTATACTCTTCACTCTTCTTTGAACAGGTACTATGCTGATATTCGACAGACCATTTCTGCTAGCGACCAGGAGATGAATTCTGCTCTGGCTGAGCTTTCCAGGGTAGGTCTTTAACATGGGTTCTTTTAAATTTCTAGGCAACAGTTAGTCATTTTCATTGATTCATATATTGGTTAATTTATAATACAAACATTTCAGGAAATTTACTGGACAGAATAGATTTATAGTGTTTTACATATTATTATGCAGTATACAGTATTGTGCAAAAGTCTTGAACCACCCCTCATTTCGTCATATTTTGCTCCCAAAGAACCAGACATTCTTATATTTTAATGTAGTCTTAAGAATTAGTCCTCCAGGCTTCCTGAAGGACTTTCAAAGTTTTTGGCTCTTATTTTCAATCCAGTCCCTGTACCTGACTAGTTTCAGAGATGATCAGGCCGGTGATGAGTAGAATGCTAAGTGGTTGGAACACCTTTATCTAGGCACCTTGTATCTTTAGGCGCTTTGCAGCCTGTCGCAGTAAAACATTTGTTCCAATTTCTTTCCTTTAATCTACTCCGTATGCCAAAGATAAACAATTTGATAGACATCAAAGAGTATTTTTGCACCAACAAGGTGATTCCCAAAGAGCTATTAGCCGAAAACTTGGCATATCTCGGTATGGTGTACAGTGTGTCCTTGAAAAATTTGAGGAAAGTGGACAAGTGGAGAACAAAAGAAGGCCCAACAAAAAACTGTTTGCAGCTGATCAACAGTATCTTAAAGTCACGTCCTTAAGAAACAGGAAAAAAATCCCACAAAGACCTGATACAGGAGCAGAGATACATCTGGCCCTTCAGTTCATCCATGTACTGTGTAATGGAAGAGTGGCTTTCAACAAGTCATTCTTATGGAAGGGCATATGCCACATTACACTGGACTGGAAATCAGTGGCAATAGGTCTTGTGTGTTGGGCATCTTGTCAACATTAATGGAGTTGTGAACTCTGAAATGTACCATCAGATTCTCGTCCACCGTGCAGTACCATCTGGACAGCATCCGATTAGCAATGCCTTCATTTTTCAGCAGGAGAACAATCCCAAGCACATTGCCAATGCAGTCAAAGCATACCTCGATATAAAAAAAAAACACGATGCAACAATATCAGTCCTTCAAGAAGCCTAGAGAACTATTCCTGTAACCTTCTTAAAGAAATTACCAGAAAGCTTGCTGTGCTGAAGTATAGCGGTGGTCATATCAAACATTGACTTTAACTTTAATAGCTTGTTAGAATTATACAAACTCTCTTTGATACACTGTATTTATATGTATGTTTCCACATGCTGCAATCAATCACTGTACCTATTGTCCCATTTTCCTAGCAAAATATAAAGTAATCAGTGGTGGCTCAAGGGTTTTGCGCAGTACTGTACATGCATCACTGTTATAATTAGCAATGTAAATCATGACATAAGATGAACACTGATTATATATTTTTAATCTTCTCCATTGCTATTGATCATTTAAAGTCAGACTGGATTGTTAGTTGGTGGAATTTGTTTTCTAATGTGATTCAAAGTCCTTTTCAGCATTTTTCCTGGAGAAAGGCTATGAGGTCACCTTCTATAAACACTGCAGTGTACTTGTAATTAGATATTATTTCAAACACTGGGTTTATGTTGTGTGTGTGTGTGTCTTTACAGAATTATTCAGGAGAGCTGAATTACCTTGTGGCTCTTCACGAGTTGTACAAATACATCAACAAATACTATGACCAGGTAGGTAAAGCAAAAGTTTTATGGCAAATTCTAAAAAACTCCTGAACAACATACATCCATGCAGTGTAGATAAATGTGCAACAATTTATTATGACCCTGAAACATTACAAAAGCCCCTTTCTGATTGTATTTCTAAAGGGAAATAGTAGAGGGAAATATCTATATTCATGTCACACACCTCACATGCTATGGGAATATTATATATGTCATTTTCCCTATGAAGTGAAAGTGGGAATATCATTGGATGACCACTAAAATATTCTGTCAGCTCTCCCCCCAGGGAATATTTCTATAATCTCAGTTCTCAGTTTCTAATTGATCCCTGAAAGCAAAGATAAGTGGATGGACTGTAATTTAAAATGCCTCAACAGTAAATATGTGCATTGCTGACATCTCAGATCATCACGGCTTTGGAGGAGGACACCACTGCCCAGAAGATGCAGCTGGGATACAGGCTCCAGCAGATCGCAGCCGCTGTGGAAAACAAAGTAACAGACTTGTGATATAAAGGGAATCCTGGGAGGCAAAGCAGCCAAGGAGGAAGAAGGGGCGGGGCAAATTGGCCTGGTTGGACAGGGTCCTCCCCACTTCCCCACAGACTAAGCGGAGGAGGAAGGCATAGATAGGAACTCCTTCTGACCGTCCTTGCCGCCTCGTGGTTGTCACATGGATGCTCAGTGTTTACTTCCTCTATTTGGGCATCTTTGTCGGGCCAATCACAGACCACACATTTTGTCTGCTGCACCAACTGAACAAGCGGTGGACTCAATCGCAACAGAAACTATGAACGCCACCCTGCTCCCACAGACATCAGCACACAGGATCACAAGTGCAAACAGTTTCATCTCGGCGGCAACAATTAGATAAGTGAACAAGAAGCAGACATACTGCACCTTGCAGCATTAACAAGTAGCAGGATAAGCAAGTCCAGATTAATTTCATGTGCATGTATGTTACTCAGTGAAAGGTTGGAAAAAAAGCCTCTGTGTCTAGGGAAGTATAGTTTCTGTAATTTCAAGCAACCTTCTATCGATAATTTACAATGAAGTTTCCCCATCGGGAGATTTCAAATGGCACTGGAGCCTCTGACACCCTATTGAACGTGTTGAATCTGTAGACTTTTGTGTTTGACATTACTTGTAAATATCTCACTCTCTAATGCCCATTTTGTCACATCCCAGTGTTATAGTATCTCTTGTGCTATTAGTCCAATATTTTAAAAGAAATCAAGCCATTAAAGTTTGACCATTTAAGCTGGATAAACTTGTTTGTTGTCAAACCAGACTTTTCCCTACCGTATTGAAACCCATTAGCCTTGTTTTATTCTACCTCTTCATTGGTACACAACCTACTGAAAGGCACATGCTTTAAAAAAAAAAAAAGAACTTTTTTCCATCAAATTACTGAAGAACGATGTCTGAATATCACATTCATCTGTATAAATTTGGCTACAGAAGCAAAAGTTTTATAGCAAATTCTATTGTTGCCTTTGTGAATCTGTGCCAGTCAAAAGCATACTTAACCTCTTCCCAAAGAAGAACTTTTCTGGAACTAAATGTGCTGGCACCTTAATTTGATCTGTGATGCAAATTTAAAAGGGGTCTTTCTAATTCAGAGTGTATCATCAATTTTGAGCTTGTCACTACTTTGACCTTTTAAAAACAGTTGCAGCTGAACACAACTAACATTATAACCAAACCTTTAATTAAATACTGACTGAAGCAAAGCATTCCAGGCTTTTCCCCAGTCTGAAGTCTTTAGAAGCACTTTGATAACTTTTTTTGCACATGGGCCATTTATCAGTAGGTGTATACATGTCATTTTGGCTATAACTTCCATCCTCAAAATTATTTTTAGCATGTTTTACTTAGTTCTTTCTGACATAATTGTTAATAATTATTTTTAAGGGATATTTTTAATCAGTCATTGTGAATAACCCTCTTTTTAATGGCAGAATAACAAACTTTGCTGTACACCTAATCACAAGGCAGCATACTGACTGTAGTTCCTTGTACAAACAGCAGATGTCAGTAACCATATGCAACATCCATTCATCCATCCATCCATCAATCCATCTTCTGTGAAAGGGTGGCTAGAGCCTATGTCAGGCTTGGAAGTACCCTGGAAGGTATGCCAGTCAAATGCAAGTTAGCTTTCCTCATTCAAACTGTAATGAAATCCTTCAGGTTTCCTTTGGGTACTTTAGTGTTTACTGCACTTCACAGTCCTACAGTTAGTCTGACTGGTGTCACTAAATTCCCTGAACTATGTATATGAGTGTATGTGCAGTGTGCTGCTTCCTAATTTTCTTTTTGTCTTTTTATGGATGTGAGATTTCTCCCGGTTTAAAAGAAATTTGGAAATATTTACGTACAAATTCTTAAATGTTTGACTGCTACGGTTACTCATTTCCTACAGAAAAATGAATGTCTTAAAGTTTACCATTATTTGTTGTAAAAGTTGCTCTTACTTTTCAAAGTACTGCTTCTACTGATTCATATAGGAATGGTGACAAATGTTGAATAAACAACTGTAAAATCATTAACAGCACAGTGGTACATTATTGACTAATCTCTAAATGCAACTAATTTGACCGTCCTCATGGTATATGGTATTAAATATCTGTAAAACAAGTAAACAAGGAATACTGCTGGAAACATTGTGGGGGATTTTAAGGGCTTTTGTTAATAGTATTGTAAATAATGATTTAATAAATCCAGTGTCTAACTACTTAACCTGTCTGATAAGTGACAGTGGATGTTCCTAGAGTTGGTGACATAATAAAATATTCTGTAAAAGAAACAGTTGTTGGTGTCTCTGTAAAAATGCATGTATGTATGTATAAAATTTGCCATGTGTTAGTACAGCATTAGATACTTAAGGTCGTAAGTTACAAAAATGTCTATATATTAACATCGAAAAATAGACGGGGTCACATTTTATAACAAAACAGAATTTTTTTAAACACAGTTGCATATGTATTAGAAATTAAATATATCTTATGATCCCAATGGGGAAATCTTTTGCATAGACCAGCATGCATATATCAAGTGCACAAATACATACACAAAAAAAAAAACGTGTTCAACTGGTTTGCCCAAAATAATCTATTTTGGAAAAAGGAGTACTTAAGCAAAATGAATGAACTCATTGTCAAACTGTTGTGTTACTTCATAGAGAAAGAGTAATGGGTGTATCGTGCGGATAGTCCACCAAGAGTAGATATACTTTTTGGTCAAATGTGACCATGTCAACATCTCTCTTCTACCATGGCCTTGTTGGAACACTGTGTGGGTGTAACGGCTCTTTGCTTTGATCTCTCTTGTGCATGTTGCACACTTCAGAGTTATTCATCATATCTCTACAGTCTGTGCCTGTGTTTGCACTACACCAAAGAACAGCCTATTGCAATTGCCTGTGACATCAGTGTCATTGACTGCATGCATTTTCCTCAATCTACACAGTGATTCATTTTCTCACCGTTCTCACGCTGTTTGCCATATGCAAGGCAGTTGCATGATACATATTCAGTTCCAATTCTTTTGCAGTTAAACTTGCTTGGTTTATCTTTTTCACTTACTCTGGCTTGCTTTAGTTTTCGCAGTCATTCCATGTCAAATCACTCAGTTTGAGGACAATTTCCCAGGTGACCCTCTCATATTCATATGAAGAACTTGAACCATCAGAATGACACCGCTATAAGATTAATAAATATGTTTACTGCATACACATGGCATAATAGGTTGTAAATAGAAAAAAAAAAACAATGCTTTATCTAGCACGCTGTTTGAGCAAGAAGCTCTCAAAGATGACGTCGTTTTACGTTTCGAATTTTCGGCCATTTTCAGAGCCTTTCAGAGTACATAAAAGTACATTATAGACAAAGTTAGCCCTAGTCACTATATTTCAATGGTGTACATGTTATATCAATGGAGGTATGAATACTGGAAGTTGTACCAAAAGGTTTGTTCAATAAAATAAAAATTAATTAAAATTAAAATGTATTTTCAAAACTATATTAGAGAGACAGACCTAAAATTTGGAAATTCTCCATAAGTTTTTCCAAGGTAATCTGAGAGGGTGACCTGGGACCCCCTGGGTGATTTGCTATGGAATGACATTTTTTTGTGCTTGTATGGAAAGCACATTTTTGTGTGTCTGCTCTATGTTTCACAGTTAGCAGCGACGTGTTTACTCTATGGCGCAGTAGATTGTGCATTTGCAAAAATGTGGGCTTTAGCAGCTTCAGACGTGATGCATATTTGAATAACTTTTTTCCGAGAGAAATATCAACTTCTATTAAAAACCTTTTCCTTACTGTAGCTCACGCGATCCCGCAGACAGTTGTCTCTAAGGATTCTCGAAACTGTCCAAACTTCGGCCATAGCTTTAGCTCCTTAACGTACTGGTCAATCAACAGGTCCCGACACACAAAACTTACAGCTCTCATACGTTATATATTTTTGAGTTACAGGCCTCGAATTTTTCCATCCGTATGCTCAGCGTACGGTCGTTACCGGCTTTATCCAACGCGGAGGTACCGTCCACGTCAAGCGCTCCACAGGCTACACGAATGCGGATAGGACTGTACCTAAGCCGGCGTTCTAACCGCTGCGACCGGGTCGAGTCCGAAATGTGACTTTAACTCTTCAAATTCGCGATAATTGGTTTGTGTTTCTTTATTTTATTTTATTTTTTTTTGGGGGGGGGGAGCAGCTGCTTTAATTCCGACACCGTGTTTCCCGACTGACTTACAGAGACGGATCCCGCGTTTCAGCTGCGTACCTCATTCACCTGCCCCGTCCTATCCAATCCGGAAGTCCTCGCGGCACATAACGGGACATCTGATTGGTGGATCAGTCTCCTATCATGACGGAGACACGTTCCCATTTGATGCTACTGTACGTTGCCGATGCCGCGTATTACTGCTGATAAAGACCCGAAGTCCTGTCAGCGTTCTTCGGATACGCAGGTAATAAATATATTTTTGTCCTGGTTGAGTGCCGCTATTGTTTCCTTTGGTCGTTTTACTATATCCTTCAAAAACCTGTGGAAGCTTTGCTAACGTGTACTACAGTCAAATAATATTTAGAGTGAAGCTACTTCATAATTCTCCAGTGACTTTACGAAGGCATTCATTTATTTATTGGCACATTGATTTCTTTTTTCGTTTCTTTTTTTGCAGGTTAGGTCAATCAAATCCACCGGCTTCAGAACCTAAATTGTCCTCGATAGACAAAGTCTGTCAGCCATCCCTACTTAAACCGTAAATTTCATCGTCTGAAAATATATTGAAAAATATTATTTATTTACAGGGTAGTAACGGTAATTAAATACATAAACAGAGTTTTTATGTTATGTCACGCGTTTATTCTGTGTGTTCTGCTGTATAGCAGTGTAATGCTCGGAGTTTGTCTGTGCAGGGGATCATTTTTCAGCAAATTTGTCTTCTCAAGTTGTGCTTGTGAGACTATATCCTATATTAAGGGTTAGTAGAAGTAATCTTAGAGCATTTCTCAGTTTTCTCTGCAAGAGCTTACATATAGGAAATCAAGTTAAGTACAAACAGAGTAATTCCACCTGGAAGATGTATGGGTAACCCACTGTGTTACTCACTAAATGAGCTCCTCTGTTCCTGGTACTTGTTTTGGCTTTCATCGAGGCCCATGGGCTTCTCCATCAGCTCACTGTCACGAGCTGAAGTGCGCTGTGCAAAGCCACTCGGTCCCGCACTACCTCGCCGCACCTACCAGTATGCGCCGAAATACAACTACAAGTGGACTGAGGTCCACTACGAAGCGAGCCGTGGAAACCTGGACAAGCTGCGCCTGCTCCTCTTCACCTTGGGTAAGAAGACTGACATTAGTCACCGTCGTAATTATCATGAAGAAGCTAGCTGGTACCTCTTCATTTAATAAAGGTTCATAAGGGACCATAACATGAGACAGAGAAGAGCAGCAAACAGTCACAAGGTCAGAAAGATAACAACTCACAAAGTGGGGTTTCTGATGTCAGATCAGACACTTATTCGATGATGCTGCCCTCCAAAGGAGTCACACATGTATTTAGAGTTTACACAAAGAGATGCATAACCACTAAATAACCAGCGTGATACCTGTAAATAAACAAACAAACAACAAGAGGATGGCACCAGCTTTCAAATGTAAATGATGGTATTGCATTGTATGGAATAATTACTCCTGTAGTAGGGCCCATACACAGTAAATAAATGTACAATAAATTCAACACATATTTAAATGTCCCGTTTTACACAATCCTGCAAGAATATATGAATACATACGAATGAAGGAAGAATTAAATTAATCCCATTATTTCCTTTGACTGTTATCAAGCTTTCTTGGTCTCCCCAGACAGAGAACAGATTGACAGGAGGGACTACTATGGGAAAACACCTCTGTACTGGGCAGCATACAAGGGTCAGAGGGCATCCTTAGAGTTACTCCTGAGGCACGGAGCAGATGTTAACGCCCAGTGTAAACATGGCAGTACCCCTCTGCATGCCACAGTGGGGCTATTTCCCGAGTGTGCTCTCATTCTGATACAGGTAAGACCTGATTGTGCACTTATTAGGCAAGCAGGACTAATCTACATCAGTGTGACTGGTTCCCCATGTGAGAAAAAGGCAAGCTCATCCACTCTCCCATGGACTCAAATATACATAACAAAACCTTACCATATATGTGCATGTCATTTTTAACCCTGTACATTGGCAGTGAAGCTTTCTCCCCCCCCCTCCCCAACTCTTATATCCATACCAATGTATGCCAGTCATCGTACACAGTGAATTGATGGCTGGCCTGCAGAAACTTCATATTTGTGTCCTGTCTTTTTGAGCAGCATGGGGCCGATGTGGATCTCCCAGATGTCTGGGGGGTCACGCCCATGTACCAAGCAGCTTGCAGTGGCCAGGTGGAGTGCATCCATCTGCTGGTTAGGGCTGGAGCCAGGATCAACTACAAGAACAAGGTACATCCTGCCTGAGAGGTGCATGCTTGCTTTTATGAAAAGCTCTGATGAAATCTGTGAAACAAATCCCCACAACAGGTCGGCCTGTAATGGCAGGCATTACTCAGCACCAGTTATCACTCTGTAATATATTAATTTTGCTTGTATTTTTAATTTTGACATTGTTAAGGGAAAAAAAATGTGGGGCAAAATATGAGTTTAAGGGCGTTATCATGTTTAAGGGCATCTTTAGAGAGTCCTAGGATAAATTCATGAAGAAGTCCTGGTTTTGTACATTTGAGCAAGATAGTTAGCCAGAAATGCTCCAATGAAATTAACACCTGTTTAATGTTTGTTTGGCACCAGCAAAGCAGTGAAGTATAGAGTGAGGTTATGATGCTTTTATTTGTTTGTTTTTGTTTGTTTGTTTGTGTAGAAGACGGGCGAGGCTCCAAAGCAGCTGTCCGTCAGACCTGCTCTGCTGAAATGGCTGGAGAGCCTGGCGCGAGAGCCACACTCTCTCAAGCACCAGTGTCGTCAGGTAGTTCGCCGTGCCCTGGGCCCGGCCCGCATCTGGGCCCTGGGCTCCTTCCCACTACCTCCAGCTATCAGGGACTACCTCATGTTCCAGGATCTGCAGATCCCTGACAGTACAGGGCTGGGTCCTTCAGAGGATCAGGCCTTTGGGCAAGGAGAACAAACCACCACCTGAGGAGAACATTCATCACTAAAGCTTTTTCTACAAAATAAAAATGCTTTTTGATTGTTGGAGTCATTGAGTCTGATGTGGACCCAACACAGTGGAGGTGTTGTTGGCATGAACTTAGCTTAATTTTTTTTAACTCACCATTGAATTTGTGAATTTGTAAAAAATCTGAGGAAGGATTACTGAAGAATATATTTCTAAGTAGTGTTCTTTGGCTGCTGAGTCCTTTTTTGGAAAATATTCAGTAGGTGATGTGTGATTCTATTGGTACCTATTATCGGGTGATTTATGTTCTTTATTTGACTTGAGCAGTGAAGGTTCCTCTCTTTGGAGACTGTGAGCCCAGTAACCAGCATGTCCCCAGTGCCATCGTATGTCCCGAGGGGCCCTAGGCTGTGGAGAGCTCTTGCTTGTGTTTAAAGCTGGTAACAGTGTCCCAAGTTACCAAGCACCAACATCAGCTTCTAATGACGAAAGGGGGGACCTGTATGTCCCTTGTTTCTGAGTGTTTACTTCACTTTTTCTCATCCCAATTTGATCTCACTATGCTGGGCTGAGCTCTCACTAGGTTGTCTGTTAGCTGCCAGTCTAGGTAAACAGTTATTCTGGATCATGAATTTTGTCATTTAGAATGTTCTATATATAGTGGCTTGCAAAAGTTATTCATGGCACCAGTAATCAGATTTGCCTAAATTACACATGATGGATATACTGTACAGTAGTGACTGTGGTTCACGAACACTGTGGTCTACAAACAATTTGGTTCGCGACCAAAAATTTTGTGAAAAAAATGCATTGGTTTGCATACAAAATTTGGTCGACGAACAGATTCCTCGACCAGATGCCTTTTTTATACTAGTGTAGCACCGGCGGGGCGCATGTCCCAGCATGCCTTGCGTGCAATTGTAAATAAAGGGACCACAACAGGCAACCAACGAGCACCAAACCCAAATACAGAGACACAAGGTTGTCAGACGCCGAACTGCAAGATGCACACCCGATGAAGGATTTACACATGTTAAATACATGCGAGGATCAGACCGGGTACACACAAGACACGGGCAAATACATGTGTGACAGTAGGGAAATGCAACCATTAACATTAACAACAACAACAATACAAGGGTTAAGGACTGTTAATAAAGAGTATGATTTCCCCGGCAAGCAAGTCTCCATGTCTCTCTCTGCTCCCGCGATGACTCGGTCCGCCTCACCAAACTATATTGTGTTTTCTTTAATGTTTTTAACTATAAAAACCAGAAAATTAATTAACAAAAATGATCTGGTACACTTGTGAACGAATTAATCGAATTTCAGTGCTTTCTTATGGGAAAAATTGCCTTGGTTTGCATACAAATTGTGTCCGTGAACTGCAGAGACCACGGTATATTCTTCCTCTCAGTATTTTTCATGGAAGGTCAAAGTCTCTCAGTAAATTTTTGAAGTCAAAATTAATTATTTGTCAGCAAATGTTTTAAAGAAAAACAAAAACCGAAGAATGCTGTTTGCAAAAGTATTCCACCCCTACACATTTGTACAGTATTGTGTTTGTACATAGTATTTGGTAGAGCAGGGGTGGTCAATCTTACCCAGAAAGGGCCGTCGTCTATGCAGATTTTCCCTGTATCTCCCTAATTAGGATACTAATTAGAGGACTGATTGGCTGAGGAGTCCTCACACCTGGGTTTGAACAGCTGACCTAAAGGTTATCCCAAAAATTGCATACATACTGGCCTTTTGTGGATAAGATTCCCCCCCCCCCCCCAGTGGTAAAGCCATCTATTGCTGCAATAACAGCTCAACGTCTTTTGGGGTATGTAGCTATCAGCTTTTTATACTGTTCAGGACTGGATTTGCCCATTCTTCATGGCAGACTTGCTCTAGGTCATACAGCTTGGTTTGGTGTCTATTTTCGACTGCAGTTTTCAAAGATTGCCATGTTTTCTCAGATCTGGATTTTGACTTGGCCACTGAAGAACACATTTTTGCTCTTTAACCACTTATGTGTTGTCTTAACCTTATGCTTAGGATAATTGTCCTGCTGAAAGATGGACTTGTTTTCCCCAAGCACTATTTTTCTTGCAGATAGAAGCAAGTTTTCATGTAAGATATCCCTGTATTTTGCTCCATCCATTCTCCCTTCAATTTTGACAAGATGCACAGGTCCTGAGGCATGGGCCTTGATGCACGGGTCCTGAGGCATGGGCCTTGATGCACGGGTCCTGAGGCATGGGCCTTGAGTAATGCCTTCATTCTAGCTGTCCTCTCAAACAGTCTGGCAGTATGCACTGCTTCTGTAGGTAGTCTGCCCTTGAAATGGTTTTTCATCTTTACTCCACTCTCAGCCACTGATCCCTGTAGCTCCTTCAGAGTGACTCTTGGCCTCATTTTTGCTTCCCTTACCAGTCTCCTTTTCTGAACTGATGGACGGCTTGGTCTAGGAGGTGTCTGGTTCACATTCCATTTTCTCATTATTCATCCAGTGCTGGGATGTCCAAACTCTTGGAATCTTTCCAATGGTAGTGAAAATGGTAGCTTCCTGATCACAAGAGTTCAATACTTATGCAAGTAGCATTTTCCAGTTTTTGATTTTCTTAAAAAGAATATTTGATTTTGACTGAGTATTTACTGTGACAAATGATGAGCTTGTAATAAATACTGCCAGTAGAAATATGTGTATGTCCATCAGTCCATATTCCATACCTCCTTGTCCTACGCAGGGACGTGGGGGTCTGGAGCCTATCCTGGAAGCTACAGGCACAAGGCAGGGAATAAGCCATGATGGGGTAGCAACCAATCACAGGGCACATTTACACACCAGTCACACACACATTCACACCTACAGACAATTTGGTAATTTCAATACACTTTAGCTTGTTTTAGACTGTGGGGGAAACTAGAGTACTATGGTGAAACAGGGTGAGCATGCAAACTCCATACATGCAGCCATGAATATCTGTGTGTATGCATTGTAATTCAGGCAAATCTTTATTTCAAGGGGGGTCAGATACTTCTGCAAGCCGTTGTATATTCATCGTCTGTACAGATCTTGAGATTAAAGTGCAATACAATGCTTTACTCATCCTTGTGGGAACCTTGGCGAGTTTTCACACATCCCTTTGAGACGCAGAGCATAAACGCACAGGGGACAGCAAGTTTTGGGGTAAAGGCACCAGGCTAGCCAAGGTCCAGCACCCCTGGAGCAATTGGGGTTAGGGGCAGTGCTAAAGGCTGGGTACAGTATGTAGCCAATATAGTGGTTTTTCTTAGTCTCTGAGATGCAGAGTACAATTTTCCTCCTTGTAAGTACAGTACAGATTAGTAAGCAGCCCTGGTGCTTGTTGACGTGATGAATAGCACCATGCCTGAGAGAGCCATTGTGGTGTGTCAACAGGTACTGCCTGCAACAACAGCTGACGCAAGTGTTAGAAGAGAGAGCAGGTCCCTCTGAGGAGCACAGAGTCTCACATTATATCCCAAAATAGCAATAACAGTGTACAGCTTAAAGACAAAGCCTTTTGGGGAAACTGAAAAGTTTAATTTGTGAGTCAGGCTTGTTGTCAAGGTGACGTTACCATAAAGATTATGCTCCTTTATACAGACTATGCAGTGTGCAGATCATATATAAATGTGTTGTGCATTTCTAAGATAAGGAAACCCTTTTAATTCCCCTAATAGCATAGAGTCTGCAAGGCCGGCTTTGCCCGACACCCCAGCTCCTGAACCCGTCTCACCTTCGGCGTCGCGCTTACTGGCTGCATTCCCCTCTGCTTCTCATCGGCTGCTCAGGTTTCCTTCACCTCGTGCTGCAGCAGTGGCCTTGGATTTTCAGTTTGTCGGTTTGCTGACCGTGATCTATTTAAGACGTTGCATTATAAATATTTCCCAGGGACTGTTACCCTGTAGAGCAGGCGTGGGGAAACTTATCCGCAAAGGGCCGCTGTGTATGCGGGTTTTTGCTGCAACTCCCTAATTAGATTACTAATTAGACGACTGATTGGATGAAGAGTCCTCACACTTGGGTTTGAACAGCTGACCTACAGGTTATCCCAAAAACCTGCATACACACCGGCCCTTTGCAGATAAGATCGCCCAGGCCTGCTGTAGAGTGAAATGGAGGGGTGATGAAAGGTAAGGATGCTAAAAAAGGAAGCCCTCACTGAGAGGAATGGGCTTCATGTCCACGGTAGGTGTCAGGCTTGGTCTCAGAAGTAGCCTGTAATCTGGGGAAGGAGATGGCAGGTATTCTGTTCAGTCCTCTTGTCTATCTGCTTTATGTCCGAAGAGGTTTGATATTATATACAACTCCAGGGGCACCACTGTGAGTAGCTTTGGAGTAAAATGTGGGGTCAACAATAAAAACAATAATAATGTGCTGCACGGATGGATGGATGGATGGATGGATGGATGGATGGATAACATTTAGGTTCTCTTTGCAAAGCATTCATGGAGACTATACAGCTGCACCATCAGAGTCCCCTGCAATTATGGACAGTAGCTTTTGTTCTTTCTTCTCCGGCATGTTCCTGATCATTAACAAAGAAGAGCAGAACTTGTTCACTTTTTAACACTTTGTGCTCTGTTAACCTTTATATATTGACCACTTATACTTTTCAGTAGGATTTAGGGTGTGTTGTTTTTCGAATGAATGATTTCCATTATGAAAAGCAGTGTGCATGTGCCCAGACATGATTCACACAATAACATCAGAAGTTATTTCAGACCCCTATTTATATGTCAGCCACTCTAATAACAGGTCTGTCTATTATTTTTAACATGTCATTGAAGTGCCTTCTCAGCTGAGAGTGCTAACGGTTTAGGTCGGTAACAATGATATACTGGCACTCAAGTGCTTGTATCAGGTGTTGATATTTTTAACATCGCTCTAATTCCAATATCACTGCCTTCCAATGCTACTTCAGTGGCATTTTACCAACTCCCCCTGTCTCCTATAAATGGCAGGAAAACAAGTCAATAGCCATACGTGTTCAACACATCACATATGAACATTTATAGTACAATGAAATCACCGTGCGGTATATTTACAAACATTGTGCTTGGCTTGTCTGTCTCAGTATAACTTATCTGACCGAAGTGGAAAATATGGGGCTCCACCCACACCAGATGTATTAATGATCGAATGTCCTTAACTGCTGGCCCAGGTTAACTTCCATACAGAGAACTGTCTCGACCATCTGTCCCACCTAAACCAAAATATCCCCAACATGCTGATCTGTTGCCAGTAGAGCAAGGGGTATAGGAGGGGAAACGTGATGGGGGGGGGGTGGGGGGTATGCAAGGCTGGGGGATTCCCATGTCCACTACTCCTGCTGCGCTCACTCAGTCATGCAACAAAAGCCATGTGTGGGACGGCTACGGACCGAAAGGACCCCGACACTGTGAGTAACTGCATATACAACAAAATTATCTGTAAGTGAAATCGATGGGAAAAGGTCTGTTTGCGGCTAAACCACTGAAATAGATGCACCATGTGGTTCGGTTCTGTAGAAGTTTACAATAGCTGTCAGACTGGTTGTTCGAGCGAGTCAAGCCTATAGATCAGTCTTTGTCAATGCTATAAAGCCCTGGAAGAAAAACTTGCAATTAAATGTAACAGAACTTTTTCGAGATTTAGTCTTACACAACCACTTAGTGGAAGTTCTGCATTAAAAAAGGGCTTTTAAAGTAAGTCTATGCATATTATCCATTACATGAAGTTGCCATGGTTACAGTGTCTCTTCTTGGTTAATTTTCTTGTTTTTTTTTTTTTAAATTATAAATATTGACAGGTGTCTTTAGCAGTCACATTAGCAGTTTCAGTTTTTCATATTTAGACTTAAACTACACCTTCATTGTTAGTATATGTTTGTCGTTTTTGAATTACATTTGATTTATAGTGCTTTGGTGGACGCCATAGATCAGGCCTGAGAAATGAGTTTCTGCCAAGGGCCAAATCGGGGCTTCATCATGTCAACGGGGGCCATTTTTAATGATTATTTTCAGGTCCCATGAAACCTATAATAAGACACTTTGCTGAATATATTCCTGCATTCATTTAATTAATAATTGTATTTAAGAAAGCACTAGCTTCTGTGTGTAGCATCTCTGGCAGTAAAAGCACAACAGAGGCCCTACTTGCCACATAGCTATCTGGTCACACTCCTGTGAAGCTCTTTGAATGCAAACCACCGACTGTCTAAAAGTAGCTCATGGCTCTCTCACCCCATGCAACTTGACCCTTCACAACACAGAGGTGACCCTGATCCCGCCTGTATACTGTGACAGAGAGGTGAGGTCAGGGCACTTCCTAGACTACCTTTACGGAGCGTGCACACGTGCCCTAAGAAAAAGAATTGCCGAAATGCAATGGTGGAGTTTTACATTTTTCACATTCTTGGGGTTGAAGCTTGGGTGGGTCTTTTGGGGGGCAGGGTGAGGCTCAGTGGGCCGTGCCGGTGTTCAGAAGGTCGCCGCTTTGAGCCCGGCTTTGCCACGTCTCAGCAAGGCCCCTAACCCCCAGCTCCCTGGGCACCGTAACAGGTGGCTGCCCTTTGCAACTTGCTTGCTCTCACCTACAGAGAGCAAATTGAGGGAGGGATAAAGAGGGTTTTCCCATAGGGACCAATGAAGTATCAGTTACTATTATTATTATTATTATTTGCCATGGCAACAGAACTAACACAGGCCAAACAGATGATGTTGGCAGGTTCCTGAAGATGGACCGAGAAATTATGGGTGACCAGGACAGTCCCAGCGAGTACCGTAACGGTAGGTATTCCCTGAGGAGAGCGCTGGTGCCCTCTTGGACTAACAGAATGCGTTAGACTCTGAAGCAGTGTCATTGTCACTCTACCTTCTTTGTTCCTCCATGACTGCCAAACCCTCTTTCTCTTCAATATTTACTGTATATTTTTGCATGCATTCTTCATAATATTACTATGAAATCTTTTCCAAGTTAACAGAAGTAGAATACATAATGCTCTTTTTGCTATTAGAGCATACTATCATTTAAATTATATAATTTAATTCTAGAGCCTCAGGGATGCAGAATATTTGAAATGGTTGGAGGCCAAGACTGATTTAGAAAATAAGCTGATAATTTCTTTAATGCTTTGTTTGGGGTGGGGGGGGTGTCAGTTTTTACGGGGTAGTTTACGTTTTAGAAGTGACAGTGCATTTTAAAATGATGGTCAGCTACAGTGTCACTCTGATGTGTCTATAGGGGGATACTACCTGGTTCAGGTGGGGAACATATTAAACGGACGCTACAAAGTGCTGACCAAGCTCGGATGGGGCTACTTCTCCACTGTATGGCTCTGTTTGGACCTCAGGTACCTCCCCCCCTCCCCGATTCTCCTAGGGTGCTCCCAGTTTGTGTCTCAAATTTTATTGTTTGGACAGTATGACATGGCACTTAGCCATCTCTCCAATTTGACTCTCCCTGCTGGCCCCTGGAGGATGGGCTCCCCCTTTGAGTCTGGTCCCTCCCAAGGTTTCTTCCTTCTATGGAGTTTTTCCTTGCCCCTGTCGCCTATGGCTTACTCACTGGGGGCTTTGGGTGGGGATGCTGTAAAGCGCTTTGAGACGATGTAATGTTGTGATAATGCGCTATGCAAAAATAAATTTATTTGTTTGTTGTTTGAATGTATCACTCAACAGTGGGAATAATCCCACCATTCACAGTGCCATATTGCAGCAGAATCACATGACCCGTCCCCGCTTGCTTTTTCTGAAGGCTCTCCCGGCGAGTGGCTCTGAAGGTGCTGAGGAGCGGGCCAGACTTCACCCAGGTGGCGCAGGACGAACTGGCCCTGCTGCGCTGTGTGAGTGCCTGTGCCCCCCCTCCCCCCAGCCGCGCTCCTCTCACATTGTGTTCTGGGCAGACTATTGCACCTTATGGGAAAGTTAGGGGCACCAGTTCATCTAGCGACATGTTTTTGGACTGCAGGAGCATACCAGAATAACCTGGGGAAAACACGGCCTACCGCAGGGACAGTATCTAGGTTGCCACACACAGAGCACGGCCTGGAAATTACAGCCTCATCCCTGGATGTGTGAGACCACAGTACAACCTTTCAGCTCTGATTAATTCACCATATACTCCTTGTACCCTCCATATGGTGCTAAACTCCATTGCTGCTCTATTTCAGTTTAATATCTTTGTCATCATAGCAAATTATAATAGACCGTACACTTTGGTAGAAGTTAAATCATCGTCTCTCAGGTTTTGGCTGGAGAAGTAGTCTGAATTACCCATAATTCTTTTCCCTATTGACATGCCCCTGTCTTCTTCCTTTTCTTTCATATCTCCAGGCAGGTGGCCCCAGCAGTAAGCATATGCAGAGCCAGCGCATTGTCCGGCTGCTGGATGAGTTTAAAGTGGTCGGAGAGAACGGGATCCGTATCCTTTGGCAGACAGCCGGGTTCCGTGTGCAGTCTGCAAGCATAACCTGCAGTCCCATGGTCTAAGATCAGACCTTGACTCCGTCTTGTCAGACATGTGTCTGGTTCTGGAGCTGCTTGGTCCAGACCTGTATAGCTGGCAGGAATGTTTTGGAGACCCTGGACTTTCTGTGCTCTGGGTTAAACATATCATTAAACAGGTATATATAAGAGTATATATAAGAGTATTCATTAATAAATAAGCTCAAACTGAAAATGGGAAAAACTAATAGGTATTTGTGTGTGATTCTGCATTGTATCCCTATAGACTCATTTATTAAAAGCTGTACAGAATAAATAACTGGTTATAACTTTTGTTGTTCACAGGTTCTGCAGGGACTTGACTACTTACATACCAAGTGTAAAATAATACACACAGACATAAAGCCACAAAACGTGCTGTTATGCTTTGGGACGCAATCAAACAGTCAGACAGCAGGGGGCGACGTAGGATCAACACAGACCACTGGCCAAGAAACACAATCCAGGAATGGTGATGGTAATGTATACGCTAACAGCAATGTAGTTATTATTATACTGCTTATTATATTATTCTCTGAGAGGTTCATGTTAAAGCATTGGGCTGCACATGCACTACCAATTTTATTTTACTTGCAACTCATCAATCCCAGCCAGCTGCACATTCCTAGTGTCATACATCCATGTGCTGCAATGCCAAGCTCAAGCAGCACGCGTCTCTGTCGGCCTCCTTTCCAGGAAAGGACCCTTGGACGTCGACGGCACTGGAGGACATCACGGTGAAGATCGCAGACCTGGGCAGCTCCTGTTGGGTGGTACGCGTTAACTTCTGTCGAACTTCTCAGAGGATAACAAAGGAGGCCATCGGCAAGTGTCTTTACTTCTTTGGCTGAATACCTTGTCTCTGTTCTCTGCCAGTATAAACACTTCTCTGAAGAAATCCAGACGCGTCAATACCGGTCTCTGGAGGTGCTTCTGGGTGCAGAGTACGGCCCGCCGGCTGACATCTGGAGTGTCGCGTGCATGGTGAGTCGGACCCACACATCCAGCCTGCGTGAGCATTATTGTCATTTCACTTCAAAGGTATGCCTTTCATACTGGCTTTCTTCTAAATCAGCTGTTTATTATAATTTTGTTGCTTGATATTTTCTCCGCAGCAGTTTTACTAAATCATGTATTTATATATTAAATTGGACTGATTCAAGTAAAAGTAGTTTGCTCAGGGTTACCACGGCGACAGCGTGTGGCTCTGCAGGTTAGGACTCCGGGCCCGTGGAAGGTTGTGGGTTCAAACCCATAGCTGGCAAATTAATGTCACTGTTGGGCCCTTGACTAAGGCCCTTAATCCCAATTGCTCCAGGGACTGGCTCAGCACCCTTCCTAGTCCATAATGTATGTCACTTTGGACAAAAGCAACTACTGAAATATGTATTATGGTGGGGTTGCTGTCCTTAAATATTGAGCTGTCCTCTGCCCTTTTAAGTGCACCAAGAATACTTGCATGCTCTTAGATTTCCTTGATGTTAATGATGAAGTATATCTTTTCTCTAACCATGTGATCTAGTACAGGGCCATGATTGGGCCCTGAAGCCTGATCCAGGGTAAAAGGCTCATTTTAATACTTGAATCTACCAATTTTACAGGCATTTGAACTGGTGACTGGAGATGCCTTGTTTGAACCTAAAGTTGGACGCTGCTTCTCATTAGAGGAAGGTTTGTTGAAAATATTGAGTTTTTTTTTTTTCATTTTATTTATTTAAAATGAATAATACTTGTGTCATTTTATTGATTAACCTACCAATTTTTTACAGACCACATTGCTCATATTATTGAGCTTCTGGGAAGAATCCCTGCCGCAGTGGCTCTTTCCGGAAAATACTCCACCGAGTACTTCGACCGCAGAGGTTAGGAGTATGTTTTATAAATATTTCTTAGTTGTGTATTTTCAAAAATGTTGAATTTGATTTGATTTTCAAGACTGGAAAAGAGAACAGTATTACTTTCACCCCTTCACGTTCATAAGGGTTAGGTACGGAAGACCTCAGCGAACGTGAAAATTCACGTATAATACTTCGGTCCCCGTAACCTTAACGCATATCAGTGAAAAGGTGTATATTTTCAGCTTATGCGGCATCTGCAAGTTTCTTCTGTCCTGGTCACCCATCTTTTGCCAAACTCCAAAAATATTCCCATTTTATTGTTCATAGCCAACTCACAAATAACCAAAACCGTGAATATTGTGAATTTGTGAATCCGAAGGGGCGACTGTATTTTATTTTTTTGCACATTTTTTTCACACCAGCATTCAAAGTACTATCTCCAATTTCCATGGAACTAACCCAAGATGAATTATGGTCAAAAAAAAACAATCCGTTGAGCCTCAACTTCTTTGTTCTCCTCTTGCGGCACAGGAAACCTCCGCAGGATCAGAGTGCTGCGTCCCTGGAGCTTGTATGAAGTCTTGGTGGAGAAGTACCACTGTGGGCTGAAGGAGGCCTCGCTGTTCTCTGACTTCCTGCTGAACATGCTGGACTTCCTTCCGGACAGGAGGGCCACAGCTGCCCAGTGCCTCAGCCATCCCTGGCTCAGCTCCTGAGCTCTAAGGGGCACCTTGTGCTATCTGACTTGCTGCTTCTTTTGACTTGCTGGCCACTCTGATCACTAAGCGTCTTAGAGGGCTGTTAGAAAGGAGCCAAATCTTTGGATTATCAGGAGCAAAAGAATACGGAATGAAAATGGCCAGGGGAACTGAAACAAAGCAAAAGACATCTAGTCTATGGACAATATATAACCTTTATTCTAAATTTTATGGAGATTCTTTGGAGATTTTGTCCATAGACCTGGAGAAAGCTGACCCACAGGCCTTATGCGGCCTGCAGAGTTATTTTTTCTATATTTTTACTATAAATGGTATGTCCAATCCATGAAGATTTTTGGCTGTTTTTTTTTAATAACAAATATGTTAAACGTGAAAAATTCACTTTTGCTTTTTTTAAAAATGCATTCAGAAATCAATAGAGTCAGTGCAATCTAACTATATGTAGTAAGTGTATAATAGTAGCTTTCATGGGGCATGTAAATATTTATTCAAACATGGACCCTGCTAAAAAATACAGGCCCAGCTCTGTAATATAGAGACTGGGTGCTTGTGCATGATGCTCCTTGGGTCATGCTGTGACAATTCTTCATGTGGCATTTGTTCTTGTTTTGGGGTAAAATCATGGCATGTGTTTACTGAGAATATTATTACATCGTATGATGCGGAAAAAAGTTAGAGTCTGAAAATTAGTGGAGACTATGGTGGAAATACCATAATTACAGAAAAGCCTGGTCTCAATCTCTTCCTATTATTCACAGTACAAATTTGTCTTGTAATTTTGTAACATTTCATGATGATGAACTCACAGGATGGGAATATTTAGCACAAGCGTATTATGATTGGAAATTAGTCAAGGCTAAATTTCCCTAATGTGCAGGAAGAGAAATTTGACATTTGAATGTGTCACATTTTTTCAAAAGGTAGATTTCATGGTGCATTTCAAATTTAGTCCCGTGTTGCCTACAATTTGTGTTTCTTGGGTGACTGACTTTTATTTGTCATTACCCACAATTCCCACCAGTTTAATTAACTGATAGATAGATAGCGCCATAAGACTCCATAAGATATTGGGCACCATCTGTCTAGTCTAAAAAAAGTATGCAGGATGATGCAATTCTCAGACAAGAGCAGCAAGAACATCTTTGGTCCTAACTTTGCTCCTATAGTGAGATTTTCTTAATTCTGGGAAATTCTATATGAAGATATATCCATGAATTCTTAGTGATTTAAGCCTTGAAATTACCCCAAGAAGTGTCCAGTATAACAGGGTAAAATTTACAAATCTGTTTGTGTGCACTGCTGCAGAATCTCTGTTATACGAGTATTTTTACTATTATTAAATTATATCTTTAAAACAGTAATTCATGAACTGTAATATAATGCGTTTTAGGTTTATTTATTCATTTATTTCCTTCAGATAAAATAAAGCCGTATTTTGAAGTGCAATACTGTAGAAACATTAATTAGCCCTTCTTCCCATGTAATTATAGTGCAAATACTAATGCAAACAGTCAATTATCCATCTAATTATTTGCAATGTTGGTTGAGGGTACAAGGAGCAATGGTGTACATCTGATTTCAGCATCAGAACCAAATCAGACCTAAAACCCTTGACTCTTAAACACACATGATATTCCCACAAAATTGGTAGGGACACATCTCTATCCTCTATGCATAAATCTATGCTCATGCTAGCAAGCTATAATAGTTAAAAAGTTACAGCACGTAAAAAACACTCTGAATTATCATGTTTTTGTACTTGATCATTTTGCACTTTATTTCAAAGTAATATTAATTTAAAAACATGTATTTGGTCGGGAAGATATGTGTAATTCACATTTCATCAAATTTCAAATCAAAATCAACAATGGTGATGCCATTGGTTGAATTAAAATAGAATGGAACTGGAAGTTTTAAGAGTAAAATAGGCTACTTCGAAAATGTCCATCATAGTAAATCTTTGTCCAAGCTCCATAATTTACAGGCTTTGACCGTTCCTAAAATTCACTGAATCCGTTATGAGAAGCCGCTATAGCTGATTGACTTCTTCTGGAATCTCTCCTGGAAGTAATATCGAAGTTTTGTATAAATAAATCTCTGTAACATGCGAGATCCGTTTAAAATACGCCATTTACTCTGGCTGGAAATAAACATGCTTAGTTCCTGGTTGCACATTTGAAAGTATGGTAGTGCATTAAACTAATAATCATGGATTTCATTTAATGATAACGCATTCTGCCACATGACTGTGGTGATTTTCATTGTTCTTTGCCACCTTCCGGTTTGCTAAACATACCTGCGCTACTTAATAAATTCAATGCTTATTATATGACAGTAATTTTACCTTTATTGAGAAGCATATATATAATTTCCAGCATTAAAAAAAAAATCCATAACTATATATTTCGGTACTATACTGTCGAATCCTCTTTATGCGTGATGTCATTACCGTCAAATTGACCAGAATGCGACCGTCTTCAGTGATCTAGAGGGCTACAGCCGTCCTCCCGAGAAAAGAAAACCTAAAGTCATACTCCTGCCTTATTTACTATATATATATCCTATCTGCCGGGTCATTTAGGGGCTTGAAGAGACGCGGATCCTAGCCGTGCAGTTCAGGTCAGAGGATTCCTTAATCAACTTTCCGGGAATGCATGACATTGACGTCATCCCATATGCTATCCGTGAAGCTTGCTAACCGGCTCGCCATCACCCCGCTTAGCTCCTATTTATATCGGGGAGAACGCGTAATCCGTCCCTACTGTATGCCATATTAACGAATAAGCCAATGGATGTTATAATGTAACAATTTGTAACAAGCTAAACGATAGCAGACAGGGTCGCGCCGTGTTGAAGCGGTGCCGTGGCTATTGTTTAGCGCTAGCGCTTGCGGACTAGCTGCTTGCTGTTGTCCATAGACAGCTTGTAAAATACAGCGTATATCCCTATAATTTCGTTCTTTTTTAATGTTCAAAGCCGGTTAATTACATAACAACAATAGTAAAGAACCTGGTATGATAATTCTAGCGGCGGTCTTATAAGCATCCAGTAATGTATTAACATTATTTAGACAGTATTTGGTGTCTATTACAGTGTTGATATGCAATGTCAGAAACATGTATAGCAGAAACAAAATGGTGCATATTTTTAATGAACAGATTGTTGCCTATGTCTCCCCACTTGTGTCCCACCTGCTAGAGAACAATGGAGCCCAGACAGCAGGCAGCCCCAGAGCTGACTTCCCAGGAAGTTAACCCAGTCTACCTGCAGCAGCTCCGGGAGCTCGATATCCCCGAAGAGGCTGCCAAGCAGGTCTCTGCTGCTGCCCTGTCCTCCGCATCACTTCTTCATCTTTGGGACTGGCATTTACTGCGTCACCTGTGTTAGTTAGTAACCTGGTACCAGACTAAGGATCTTTTTGGGATTCCTGCCTTCAGTGATGTACTAGCTATTACTGTCTTGTTCAGATATAGGTACCTCAACCAGTCTAAATTTAAATCTGGTGCTGATTCATATGGGATATTTAAACGTTTTGCATAGGAAATGAAAATCAATAAAGCCCAGTATATAAAGTAAAATAAAAGTATATAAAGGAGATTTTTCAGGGAATCTCTGACCCCCTCTCTTGGGAAAATAATATATGTTCATGTGAAATTCACAAAATTGAAATGTTCATTCATCTAACTTCCAACTGGCTGACAGATGAGAGAATAACTCTTCCTTCTTGGCTTCAGAAGTCATGGAACTGCCTCACCTCTATCCGTCACTGCAGCAGTGTCTGTACAGTAGATGCATTCCTCTGCCATTTTATTGCACATATTTCCATTGCTAAGATGTGTTACGTTTGTGTCGCTGGTTTCCCTCAGGCTCTCCTCCACACCAGGAACGTGTCTGCTGAGGAGGCAGCTATGTACTACTTCAACAAACTGGAGAATGAGGTCCTGTCAGCAAAACTTTGTGGTGTGTGGCAGGGTCGGGCCTGGATATACTTTTTGCATTAAAAATTTAGCTATTCCTTTTTCAGGAGGAAGATGATGAAGATTTACTTTTCAAGATGGTGTTCGTAATCAATATGGACCTCTCCATGGGTGTGGGAAAGGTTAGTCTTATATTGTTCAGGCTGGAATTTGGTCATTTGTAATAATAATGCATTTTATTTGTGGGCGCCTTTCTAAAACCCAAGGTCACCTTACATAGTCCATAGAAGACAAACAA
>JAODJU010000108.1:27692100-27707110 GCA_026776725.1 Gnathonemus echidnorhynchus
TAAACAAGTGCAGAGAATCGATATTTCTGATATCCGGTGGAAGTGAGTTCCAAAGACGGGGAGCAGAGCAACTAAAATTTGATTCTACACCAAAACTGGATCTCTGCATATGCATTACTTTGTTCTCGTCAATGACATCTCCAGTTTTCTCATTTCTCATTGGCATGACACCTGTGTTAACCTAGTCGGGTTAAGATTAGCACATGCCTTCTCCAGACTATGTGCTATGAGCCGTGCACTTTAAGAGCTGCAGGCCTCACTGAGTGACAGTATTGTTTAAGGAGAGCAGTCAGTTCTACCCACAGTTTAATAGAAGCCCAGCCAGGAGCACATTGGGAGGAACCCAGCTATCTAAAATCCTGAAAAAAAAAACTGGTCAATTCTGCATTTCTTGGCACGCTGACTACAAATGGCTAATGTGACACAGCAGGGATCAGACCCAGCTTCCTACTGTAGGACCTCTCTGAATGGGAAATCTGTAGGTTAAACTGGCCCGTGAAACAGATTATAGCAATACCAGTAGCGGAGCCAGAAATCACAAAATATCAGCGTGGGTGGACTGGTAGAAAATCAGGTGGGTCAGACCCATAATGCACTTTGTGAGAAAATCACACTATGGACGACATATTTATTTATCAGTTTTTAAAGGACCTGTGGCATTACTAAGACCAAAAGAACAAAGAGAAAGAAAAATGTATTTACTTCTCAACAGCACTTTCCCTCCGACTGATATAACCACACACACACATACCTGTCAGACACAATCATTTTATTGTGCTGTGGCGCTGAATGGGTAGGGGGGGGCAGGACCATCCAGGGCCTCAATGCCACCACAGTAGAACACAAATCTGAATACGAGAAAGTGCATAATATTTATAGTAGCCCTAATGGGAATTACTGCAAATGTGAATAAAACTGCATACTTTTAACTTCCATACAGGTGGCAACACAGGTGGGACACGCTGCTGTAGGGCTCTACCAGACTCTACAGGGTAACCCCAGCTGGAGAGAGCTGGCCTGGAAGTGGGACAGCACTGGGTAAGCACTGCATAGGTAACTGGACTGAATGCTTGTTCAAAAAGGTGGAGTCTTTCTGAATATAATGGAGACTGGATAATTCCTGCATTTACAGTGCATGGATAAGAACCTCTGGATACTCCAGTTTGTAAGTTCGAACCCTAAAAGCTACCTTCATTACATTTTGTGGTACTTTTTTGTGGCCCTTGTTATATTACTTCTTGACCTTTGAACATGTTTTGTATCATTCATTGAAATTTGCCTTATTGAGCAGCTTATGCTGCAGTGATTAGATCATTTGAGCTGCAGAAATGAATGATTTTCAATGCTGATGACAGCTGAAAAGTTCTCTGAAACTCAACAATATTGGGCTACAGATCACATCAGCAAGAGTGTAACCTTACAGGTGTATTTAGTTAAATAAAGTTATCATGGGCAGGCTCATTTACTTTTGATATTAGGTGACACTTCAAGGGGGAGACAAAGGATGGAGACATCAGTTTAAATAGAGCTTATTACACTGCCTGCTTAATATAGCAACAGAAAACCAGTTTGAATGATTGCATTTCTGTCTTGGAGGAGATGTCAGAAACCAGTGGTTAGCAGTATTCATCTGGCCAATTTAATATCTGGTTATGGATTTGAGGGGCAAAGCTCTATGTGCCCGGCAGGATCTGCTGGGGCCCCCTGGTCACCTCCCTATGTTCTGCAGATCAAAGAAGGTGGTGATGCAGGCCACCAACACGGCACACCTGCTGGAGCTCCAGGCCCTGGCCGCCAGCCTCAGCCTACCCACATACCTGGTGCAGGACACGGGCCAGAATCTGGTAGGATGCTGCTGTCTCCGTTCCCCTCCTCACACACAGAATTAGGGCCCCAGCATTACAGTTACAGTTGTAGCTAAATATGCTGGTGGTTTCAGGGAAGGTGAAGCATTAACCAAGGAAATAACCTTTTTAGTGCCACACGTGCATGAATGTGAATGAATTGAATATACATAATAATGTACTACCTGTTAAAAGAGTTTGCACACCACAGGGTTTTACCACATTTCTATTTATTTCATAAACTGTACGTTTTATTTTTGGTAAGCACTGGAAAGTTGAGTGAACCACTATAAATGAAAATACAAGTCAAATAAAACAAGTTCCCTTTATAACATGGAAAGAGTATGTAACAGTGCATGACTGTCATCCTATTAACTGCCTGTGCGATGATGGCATAGTCACATCTATTTTATAGGCTGTCCCTTAACTTTAGATGCACTAGTTAACTGTTTCATCCCATGAAGCAGAGCAGTATTTAATGTCCATAGTAGAAACAATGGCTCAGATTTTCTCTGCTGTTATAACTGTTAGAGGAGGTTACTTTGATGAATCAGAGATATGACATTTTCTTACTAATAAAGGTACTTGAATGGTGAACATACTGTAAAGTTATTTGTTAGCAAAGAATTTTCAGTATATTTTTTTGTAAAATGTAATTTAGTAAAGTTGAGTAACATGTGGAGTATATGCAAAAACCTAGACTGCTAATGTAAATAATAGAAAAATACAATACTGCAGTAGTCTCATAAAATTAGTCCACAGTAAAACAATCAGTACTGGTGATCCCCTGGGTTAAATGTGTGTAACCTGTAAGCATTGTGATCCAGCGTAATTGCTAAAGGGTTCATAAATGCAGGAGTACACAGATGTGACCATTCAGAGTTTCTTCCCTTGTCTAGGTGGAGCCCAGCTTGCGCACGGTATTAGCCATCGTTGGGGAGGAGGAGCGAGTGAACAACGTGACTGGGAGTTTGAAACTACTCTGAGATCTGTGCTTTGCAGTGTGATGCAGTACTATAGGGCGAACTGCAGAGGGCAGCATTGCCTTCCAGCAGAGAATCTCGGCATGCAAGGGCGTCAGAATGAAACTAATGGGTATTCGCAGCCATTTTTATTCTTTTCCTTAACTTGTGACTGGCATAACCAAAAGCTGCTAAAATTATGGAGAAAAGCTGTTTGTTCTTTAAAATTGAGACTAGTTGAATTAAATTTAAATGAACTGTAAATGATATCCCTGTTTACCAGTTATTGTTAAATCAGGGCAATTAATGCATTTAAATAGCTTTGTTTTAATTTCAGTGTAAATGTCCTTTAAAACTCAGTTCTCAATTTTACGATGATGAAGAGGAACACCCTGGAATGGTTCTTGTTCATGACAGGTCAATGAGGAGCAGTTCAGTGTTGGGGATGCTTATGTTGTACGATCCATTGATGATTAAATGTAATAAAAATCTGCCTATAGCCCTCAGAACAAATGAAATCAGCTCTGGATTCTGTGTCCCATTCCTTTCTGTATATCGCCTGACGTTTTTGCAGAGGAAGGTTATCTCAGTTGTTACAGGCAGGGATTTTGGGCATTATTGGCCCTTGCAATCATCCTGTCTCTCCCCCCATTTATGGTGCCCCTGGTTACAGGTCAGCAGAGGTGGGACGTTCAGGTCCAGAAAGTACAAATCCAGTCCAAGATTTCGTTTCAACCAACCAGTTGAGAAGTCTGTGACTGTGACTCTTTAAACGCAACTGGTTGGTTGAAACAAAACCTTGGTCTGGATTTGTACTTTCTGGACCTGAACTTTCCACCTCTCTAGGTCCAGAGCAAATGGACTGCAGGAGTAAACCCTCTGAGTAATGACACAGCAGATGAAAGATTAATTTTGTGTGACAGCAACTGTGGATGCAACCATGTCCTACTCCCAAATATGCAGAGTATACATACGTAGCTCTATCTGTTTGTAGAGATGAGTGAGCAGCAACATATAGACAATATACATACTACAGCCATAAAAAAAATTAAGAGACCACAGTATATGTTTAAACAAATCTGAATCTTGAAATCCTAGTTTAATCATGGTTCTGCTGGCAGGAGGCTATACTGAGCAGCAGGCTGCTTCCAGGTTCAAAATTTCTAAGACAGCAGTACACAAGAACAATTTAAAGCAGGGGACACTGGGAGTGACCAGAACTAGCCAGGTAAAGGGCGGAAGCAACATTCTAGTGCCAGAGATGACCGTTAACTTATCCGAAAGCTTCTCATGAACCACAGAGTGACATCAAGTGACCTTCAAAAGGAAAGGGAAACCTTACGTGCAGGTGTGAAGTGCCTTGCTGGGAGAGTTCATATCAGGCTCCTAGAAGCAGGACTGAAGTCCCATAAAGCAAGGAAGAAGCCCTTCATTAATAAGAGAAGAACACGGCTGTATATGCATCAATCATTACTAAAATAGTCCTATTTGTGAAAGATTTTGTGTTAAGGTCATTTTTTACAATTTGTCATTTTGACCTGGTAAACAGTGTCCATCTACATTGATGTGTACGGCAAAAATATTATTATTATTATTATTAATATTATTATTATGTTATTGATGATAATAATAATAATAATAGTGATAATAATTTAGATTTACCCAGGTAGCAGAACTTATCATCATATTACCTGATTTATTGGAATGTAATTAATTCTTTAGAACATTCTATTTCAAGACTGTAGAGGGAACAGTAAATTACTACAGTCTCACATTTAAAATCAAATGTCATTGTGTTTTGCTACATTGCAGTGATACCACATTCATCAAGGAATTGAGACATGCTCCTCTCTTCAAATAATGATTGAGCCCCTATTAAATGTGTGCATTGTCAGGTTTTTACATCAGCCAGAATTACCACTAGCCTGCTAAGAGAAGTTGATCAATCAGGTAAATCAGTCAGGTTGTCATTAAAATCAAGTCATGCGTGAGAGTCACGCATGACAAAAGGGACGATCCACAGCGTGGCTTGGAGGCAAGAAAACCTTATTGGAACTGATAAACTAATAAAGAAACCCTTAGGACTCCCACAAGGAGTCAAAACAGAGGCAGGAAAAAACTACAACTGAAAAAGATAAATTAAACATCTGAAAAACAACAAATGCAGCACATGCAGGGACCACGCAGGGCACGCACAGCACTTACAGCAAACAGAACCTAATGTGACGACCAGCTGAGGAACGAGAGAAAGGCAGGCACATAAATGTACAAATACACGCCCAGCCCATTCAGCAGCCTGGAGAGAAGGGGACAAACAATAGGGACAGAAGGGGTGCAAAACTAGGGGAACACAAAACGGGATGGCTAGTGACACCAGCTGGCCAAATGGGGTATGACAGACAAGGTGGAGACTGATCCTGACCAGCTGAAACTTGCTACACTTTTATGCCTTTTATGGTGTTTTTATTGATTTCTAATGTTTTCCGAGGCCATTTTCCCACCAAGCTTTTTCTGGTCCTCAGGGTCATGAGAACGGCAGGTAACCCTCCGGCACCTTCTCAGGGGCCCTAGGCAAAGCTTTACTTGGGAGGCCCCTCTACCACAATAATTAAAGACCATTTCACTTCCTCCACTAGCCCATAGGAGGCGCTGGCCCTGCCCTGCATATTGCCTCATGCAGAACTGAAAGCAGGGAGGCTGGAGCTGCCAGCTTCTGTAACTGTTCTGCATCAGTTAAATGATTCATCAGCGGGCTGCGGCGCTGGACCAGAGATGAAATGACAGTGGGTTGCTTCCCCAATAATGGCCCACTGTATTTCTGCACGTTTAGACTATGGTAGGATAGATTTCATTCTTGCATTTGTTTGGTTTGTGACTGAAGCTCTGGCTGTGTAGGTTCCTCCTATGGCGTCACCGTTCCTGATGGGCTGTGTGTCTGGACAGCTGACCACAGTGCAGGATTCACCTGGAGGCCTTCTTGCTCTGTTCTGAGATGAGCTGTATCCATTTTCACGTTTGTGTTTATTACACATCCATATGAAACGGGGGCCAAAGTGGCTTAGTTTTCCATTTCTGTGTGGTCCTACAAATACTGTGTCAGTTTGTTAGGAACAGAACGTCTGCATTTTCGTATAGTACAGGCTGTGCAGGAAATATTACAGGACTCTCTGAAGGCAGTGTGCCATTCATGCCCTTGCAGGGTTGACAAATTTGGTCAGCTGGCTGGCGTGAGATTTTCAATCGAGACAAGTCTGCACACGCATTTGCAGTTTAATTACCTTGTAAATACACTGTGGGGTTTGCAAAAACCCCAACGCTTTTGGTGTAGCTAATTTTAGGTTTTTAATGGAATAATATAAATTTCCCGCAAGATTACTTGTGTGAGCATGAGAGTTTGAAAGCGTGAGTAACCCTGCTCTTATGCCCTTTTATCATGGTCATGGTCCCCCAACTCTGGTCCTGGAGGGCCAGAATCTAACACGGTTTGTAGATTTCCCAGTTGAAACACACCGAATAAACCTGGTAATTAACTGATTAAGATGTGATTGAGCAGGGAAATCTGCAAGCTGTGTTGGATTCTGGCCTCCAGGCCCAGGATTGGGGAATCCTGTCATATGTATTAATACTAGGCACACGTTTTGCAATCTAATGTAAAAATTTTGGAATATTAAGACACTGAATGAAGTAAATGGATTATACATGAGAGCCACGTTATGGTGTAGAATGTCTAAGAATCTGAAGAATCTGGTTCAGAACAGAGTGGCTCATGCTGATTAAATGACAGTTTTTCACGCAGTCCTTACAGAAACATACTGGGAAATGTGATCCTAAAGATGTTTATATTTTTTCATTCAGAGTTAATAATGCTTAAGAAGATAACAATATAAGCAAAAGAGTGTAAAATTGTCAGGGAAGGGGGCCTGTGTTGGACAAGAGCCGCCAAATGTGCATAATACTTGGGTGTTTGTTGTCTGAGTTAAATTGTTTTGGCTTTTAAATCAATTTTAAGATTTGCTTTATGATTGACCAATAAAAATTCACCTCTTAATTTTTAAAATCTTTTTACAATAAAAACATTCCCTTGTGTAATTCCTGCTGGTATGCGCTATGCTCCATATCGTGCGGCTCACGACTCACAAGTCAGATTTATGTCTCATTTATTTAATTACTTCATATAAGCAGGCAACCATGAATAAGAAATAGCTGACTGGATGTGGCTTTAATCCAGTGTGCAGTTGTGCTTGGCAGCGCATGGCAGCTAGAAGCTCCATCCCTTCTGTTGGTAGATGATGTGCTTTTTGCTTTTTCAATCCAAGACAGTGGCTATCGCTCTTGGAGAGGCGTGCTTTGCTTCTTTCAGGTGAGGGAAGACAACCTACCCTTCATGAAAGAGTTCAAGATGCGCGCGCCTTTTAGCTGTAGTTCTGTTCGGCTATAACAGACATGCAGGCTCCGCCTACAAGGCGCGTGACATGCTGGTGATATCCAGTGCAGATACGTAGTCAGGATTATTAAATAGGCATGGCGTAACAGCAGGCAACACTGATTGGCTTGTGTGGCTGTCCATCAGTAAGTAAGATGCAGTAAGCAATGAGGTCAAGGTTACTACTGTACTGTACATGTATAACCACTTATAGGCCATCCGTCTATAATGGATGAGGTCTGCTGGTCCTAGCCGTGCACCTTTACAAACATGCAGAAAAAGCATATATATAGAGGACTCGCATGTAACAGAATTTCGCTTATAACAGACAAACAGGATATATGCAGGATATAAATCACCGATTGAACTTTTATTTCAGAGAAAGTTAGCACTTAACCTCAGTTCTCCGTTGTTGGGGAGGGGGGCACCAGAGAAATCAGCAGAAACCCAGCAATTTTTATAGGTAGTAAGCAAACTGGAAAAATAGAAAAGGCATATGTGCAACTAAGGAAAGCAATTTAATAAATGCCTTTGAGGCTTTACTATTCACACGTTTAATACAGGGCACTGGAGACAGATAGAATGCATTCATGAAGTCCTTAGAGCTCTGAGGTTTGCTGGGCTGGTTACTGGCTGTTGTGGTAAAGAAGCCTGGTGCAGTGACTGGAAGGGATTACATTTACTCCATACAGTGGAGAGGCAGTGGGTAGGTATGTCCACAGTGCTGGGCTGCCCTGTCACCAAATGTAGCTGTAGGCTCGGCATTCTTGTTCTGGGTTGTTCCGGTACACAACCCGGTACCCACATTCCACAGGGATGCGCTGGCACTTCTTGGGCCAGGATGTGGGCTTCATTGGTCTGCGAGGAAAAGACAGTTAGGAGACATACAGGTGCTGGGAACATGAAAGGTTGTCATAATTATCAGGCATAAGCTTCTATTTAAAGCCTTCAGATGAAGTCCTTTTCTTAAGTCCCTTTCTTTTCTGCTTTCTAATTTTGGTTTACTTACGAGGCACAAATAAATCCACTGGTGTGGCAGAAGCACTTGTCACAGCCTCTGGTGAATGTCTGTCCCGGTTTGAACAGGCTGCTTTTGTACACACATTTACCTGTCGGCACAAGAACAATAAAAACAGATTCCCTCTCCATAAAAAGGCTCTTTAACTTTTACCAAGCAACCCATGAGGGACTATGTTCAGTAGATGTATCTAAAGTGAACATACTAGGAATGCAGCTTTCATGTTCTGCCCTTTATATTTTATCCTTGTTTTGTTTTACATTTACTGGTGTGCATCACCCAATACTTAAAAATATACTAAGTTTGTATAAACTTTACAACAGTTTATCAGTCGGCCACACTGCACTCTTTGGGGGCCAGTACATGCATAGGAGACGTACAGACCATCAGGTGTCACCTCCTTGACACTGTGTGATAGTCTCCGCTGTGGTGTCACTACACATACCTGCTGTCTCAGGCCTTTACAAACTCTTTAAGACTAAATGAACATTCCATCAACACTGCCCTTTGACGAGCCATTACTGTGACTCTCTCTGAGATATGACAAAAAACAGACATTATTGAGATGTTGAGTTTTCCTTCTGTCCTGCCAATGCCACACAGAGGACACAGACCACAGTATCTTACCTGTGTGATGGGAGATTGAGGCCTGAGTCCCATGGAAGTTCCACATGAGTGTAAGTATCATACTGGTGGCCCCTAGAAACACCAGTGAGCGGGATAAGGGCACAGTCCTTGCACACAGAATACTGGTCCACTGGCAAAGAACTTTTCCTGCTGGCAAATGAACCATGCTGACACTTTTGCTGGTGTCTCCGACAATCGAAGGTAAGCTTTCAGGCTTTTGCCTCAAAGTGGTAATAAAAGATAAGGAAAACTGAGCTAAAGAAACGGCAACTGGTGATGCACAATGTGCTCAGTCAGTGTACTGACAGCGGCAGAGTATTTATCCCTCTGCTGTCTTGGGCACCTGTGCAGGAAAGGCACAGAAAAGAAGTCTGGGAAAAATATGAAAGCTTGCTTCTTTCAGCTCTGTGGTTATTTTACTTCCTCTATTCCCTTTTGATGTGTGATTTCAGCCAAAACATTGCCCTCTCGTTCTCTCTCCCTGCTTTGTTCTTGAATTCTGGGAGTTGACTGGCACTGCTAACATCTTTCTAAACATTTTCATGACTTTTACTGAACTGTTGGTTTTCCATGAGCAAAGCCCTATATCTGGAATGTAAACGGCTGGTCTTCGATGCCAAATGGATGAGGGTTAGGGTTCAGACCATGACACTGACAGCCTGCAGCTGTACGCCTGTATGCACGGTGCCAACCCTTGACATTTGGAGGTATTACCTGGCTAACGTTATGTCTGCCACAGAAATGTAATGAGGTGACAAATGAATCACAATTTTTT
Organism: Gnathonemus echidnorhynchus; assembly: GCA_026776725.1. Taxonomy (NCBI): domain Eukaryota; kingdom Metazoa; phylum Chordata; class Actinopteri; order Osteoglossiformes; family Mormyridae; genus Gnathonemus; species Gnathonemus echidnorhynchus. Next base: position 27,701,750 of record JAODJU010000108.1, read on the forward strand.
TTCCACTAAGAATCAAGCGTCATTTCCTCTCACGATTGAGTAATATACAGATCTGTGCAAAAGTCTTTTTAACAGTGCAAAAGGCAGACAGAGGGAATGATGTTGGTGACTATGTTAGAGTCACCATATCAAAACTTCTCCTGAAATCACCCCAGTATTTGCAGTAACCATCCAATACACCCATGTAGTGTTTTTCACTGGACCTCGTATAGCTAATCAATAGCTCATTGACTTTTAAAACTAGTGTAATTAATTGATTGAACTGGTTGTGAAATGTTAGGAATACACAAAATGACTGAGGTACCTCAGAGGAGAGTTTTGGGACCTGAAGCTGTGTTCATCCAGCTATCCAGTGGAAAGTCCTGCTAGTTTTTACTTCATTGCCTGTAATTTGCATACATTCTAAATTTAAATTTCCATTTTTGTTTCGAGCAGATGCAGACTTTCTACCCAGATAAATAGCTTTAAACTTTCCTTTGGCTGCCTAAGACTTTTGCACAGTGCTATATGTTTCTCTTTATTTATGGTGCAGCCTATATTTTCTGTTCTGAAGTCCCCACATCCAAAGTCAGGTGATGCAGGAGCAATGTGGGCTCATTCTTGTCAAAAAGCAGTGAAATGTGAATGACCATGCTCTGTCTTTGACCAGTTGTTGGGTACACATGGGTCAGTGCTCCTTTTGGGCCTCGAAAACTGTGATTCCTTGATTTTAATTGCTTCTTTGTGCCCAGTCCCATCAAGAACCTAAACTAACCTTCTGGCTTGGTGTTTCCTGTCTGCTTCTCTTTGATTTTTGTTGCTTTCTTTCAGGGGACCCAGTACGGACATGAATCCATGAAAACTGCCAAGTCACTTCCGCTGCCCTCTGTGCCCAAACTCTGTTTCTTTACCCATCACCTTATCCAAACTACCCATCCCCACTAACGTCTTTATTTACTGTTCTTTTGGTTTAACGTGAGCTGCTGTGGGGACCACACACGGGCATGCTGAGCTAGACTAATGGATGAGGTCACACAGTCAGGAAGCTTAGAATCGGCACTGCTGAGATCTTATACAATAGGGTGTAAATTAAGCGTTACTTCAGCACCTCCCTAAAGAACCATCAATCAGCACTTTTACTGTGCTGTTGATGAGGTACATTGCATCCAGAGACCCCCTAAAGCAGCCGGTCTGGGGCTACATCACCCAAGGGCAGGCAGGAAGCAGACAGGAGGCAGGCGAGTTTCAGACAGTCCGAAATACGTGACATCTGTTCTTACTTCCTCTCAGGGTTCTCCGGGAGCCGTGACGATTATCAGCAGAGCCACGGTGGCATGTCAATAAGCAAGAGCTTTGCTCATCCATACGGCATAAGCCTCCGGGGCATTCCGTCCTGTAACGGTGTGGGTAAAAATAGCACAAATACACTAACCTGTTCACTGAAGTGCAGAGGAATGTGGGTAATATTATAAGATGAAGGATTTTAACCAATAGCAGAGGAAATTGTTTAAAAATGTAGAAAATTAGTGTAATATTCGATCTATGACTCATTCTTATAACAATGTTAATCTGCTATTACCCTGGATCATTAGACAGATTGTGGCTCTGCGGGTTCAGACTCTAGGTCCATGGTGAGAAGGATGCTGGTTCAAATCCCCTGTCTGTGACTCTCATAGTGTTGCGTTCTGTGCGAGCAGGCGAGTGGACAAGCAAGCGATCCAGCCGGGAATGAAGGTAAACGGGGATTTATTCCGTATACAGGGGAGCACACGGGACAAACGTTAATGACTGATCTAGGGTGACGGACGAAAATGTGGACTAAATCCACAGAATAACAAGCAGGAAATGGAAAACAGCAGGTAAACAGAAGGATTCCACATGGGGTTAATGAGGTAGGCGTGGTCCACACGAGGGCTGAACGGGTGATTGTGACAGAACCCCCCCCCCCCCCAAAGGCGCGCACTCTGGGCGCGCACAAGGAAAGGGGCAGACGAGACCGGGGGAACAGGACCTGGAAGACAAAACAAGTCCATCAACGGGGTACTGGAAACAGGACAGAAACACAGAATAGGCATAAGGGCAAAAGCCACGACAGGACCCGACACAAGACAGGGAACGCTGACAGACAAACCAGAAAGGGAGACGCCGGGGAAGCAAAACAACGAGGAACAAAAGGACCAGGAGTGAACAGAGGAGGCACAGAGGGACGAGGGACGGAAACAGGAGGAACAAAGGGACCAGGAAGGAACAAACCAGGAGACAGGAAGGGAAAGGGCGGAGGAACAAGGGGAGTCTGAGAGAACCCAGGCGGGTGAGGGAAGGCAGCCACAGGGGCCACAGGCAGACGGGAGGCCGGAGGCGGAGGGGACCACACAGGGGACGAGGAGACAGACGGAGGGACCAACAGAGGAGGCGAGGAGGAAGCAGGAGGGGACACCGGGGAAGACGAGGAGGAAGGCAGAGGGGACACGGGGCTGCAGGTGGGACTGCACCAGGAACCTCGGGCACAGCAGGAGGGGGAGGCGGGGCTGCAGGCGACACCGGGACCTCGGGCGGAGCCACAGCAGGGAGCTCGGGCAATGCGGCAGCAACCGCCGACTCGGGTCCAGCAGGGGGCGCCACAGCCGAAGCCTCGCTGGGCGCCGCGGTAGCCGGGAAGAGCCGACCCTGGAGGCACTGGCGGAGGTGCCTCCAGGGTCAGCTCTTCCCAGTTGGGCGTCTTCCCTTTAAGGGACAGCGGGATCCGCGGGATAGCGTCCAGTGTGGCCCTGATTCTTTTAAAATCCAGGTGACCGCCCAGGAAAAGGGAGGTTGCTAGTGACGGCAGCAGCGCGGCTATGGTAATCCCTGCTGGCTGCTGAATCGGGAGTGGTTCCTCCCGATATTCAGCGGGGGGAGAGGCTGTGGGGAGAAAGCAAGCCCACAAAAAGATCGTCGGGGCTTCTTCCTATCCTTTACCCTTGCGCCTCTTCTTTCTCCTGCTTTGGTGGGTAGGCTGCGACAGAGTTGCCCCCGAGAGAGTGAGCGGCTGGAGCCGTTTCTCTGTCACCCTTTCCATCAGTAACCAGAGGTTTTCGTGCACATCTGTGAGGATGTGCGCTTCCGTGAGCAGGGTCATCTCCTGCAGGAGGGTCCCACTCCGGCTGTCTAAGTCCAGTATGCCGGGGTCCTCTCGGACCTCCGGCTAGTTTAACCAGTAAATCACCTCTTATGACCAGCGGATCGGCCTGCTGCGGTGAGTCTTTGTGGAGATCAGTCATTCTGTTGCGTTCTGTGTGAGCAGGCGAGCGGATAAGCCAGCGATCCAGCCAGGAATGAAGGTAAACAGGGATTTATTCCATATACAGCATACAGGGGAGCACACGGGACAAACGTTAATGACTGATCTAGGGTGACGGACGAAAACATGGACTAAATAAACAAAATAACAAGGAGGAAATGGAAAACAGCAGGTAAACGGAAGGATTCCACATGGGGTTAATGAGGTAGACGTGGTCCACATGAGGGCTGAACGGGTGATCGTGACACATAGGAGAAAAAGTAGGATATGCAAAAACTGTGGAATTCCCATGTACCTATACTGATACGTGTACAAGTGTCAAATAGAACATCAACATTATTCCTGCATGACAAACTGCAGGTTGTTCAAATTACAATAATTAATGATCACTCTACCTCTTAACACTGTCTCCTCACAGTGTGATTAGGTTCAGTTACTCCCTAAAACAGCTTTCATCCAGAGTTCAGGTTGCAGAAACAGATACACAGCAACTTCAATGACCGGACTGGGGAGCGCAGGACTGGGAGGCACTCTTATATCCGATTAACAAGGGATCAGAGGAGAGGCAGCTGGATTGATCCACACGAGGGCTGAAATAAGAGGCAAGACAAATGAGCAACAGGTGTGTTTCATTTTGAGCCGCAGTAGTGAAAGAACGATAGGACAGGAATGCAGAGTGTGACAGTATAGCCATCGTATATTACTATAACTGTATAATATTGCCATTGTATGATATCACCATTGTGTAATGCTATCAATTATACCGAATTATGATACTGCCACTGTGTGACACCACCATGGTATAATGCAAAGTGTGACACTGCGATTAATAAATTCCACGGCGTGACCTTGTATGTTACTGTCAAAGCACTAGAAACATAATATTACATTAACAGATGACCATTTACATCAGCACACTATGATACAGAAAATCTGGATGAATGGGGTCAAGAGGCTGGGTTTGATGTACTGGCAGTATGTGTCTACCAGAGTGAAAAAGAGGCCAAATCTTTGGTTAAAAACAGCTCATTCCTTCTGAACTGCAGACCAAGGGCAGTTATCGGGACCCCCCCCAAGTACGTATGCTATTTGGGTCTGTAATTATTATTACTATTGCTATCATATATGTGGGCTAACATTTTGTGCACTGGGAACATGCGAAGCACAAACTTAAGCGCATTTCCTTGACGGACTCTTAATGCAGGGGCACTGAGTAGTCCGGTCTCTTCAGATGGTGGAAAGCGAAGTTAATGACAGAAAGAAACGAATCAAGCTTCTGAAAGCAAGACAGTCTGAACAAGAAATCAGAGTGAATTACATAGTCGTAAAATATGACTGCACAGCATTGCATAAATAACTGATCAGTTTCAGAATTGTCTTTTGCTTCTTAATGCTGGCAATCTAATATAATACTTGGAGGACATTAAAGTCAATTGTATCTACCCCCCTTAACAGAACAACTGGCCCCAGGCTGCCCCCCCTCCCCCCCAGTTGAAATGGTCTAGAACCTCCACTGCTGTAGACATCCCTCTCTGCAGAACATCTTACTGTTAATTGCACAGAAAACAATCACTGCAGAAGGAAATCATTAGACGTTCACCAATTGGGCCCTAGGGAACTATATGCAATCTTCCCTTAATGATTCCCTGGGTCGTAACATGCTTTTAATATCTTACTGATCTGTCCAGCTGGGTATGGCGTCATCCTGTTCTTTTAGAATAGGACTAAACACTGAACCAGTGACAGACTCTAAAGTCACAAACAATCTCTTTTCACTCCAGTTAACAGTTCAAGCCTCCAGTTGGAGGCAGCTTAGCCCTTTTGCACATCTGTTCTCAATTATTTATGTGTTTGTTTATTTGTTTATTAAAAACTTTCAGACCAACTGACATATAATTTATTAGTTATAATTTACACAGCAAACGCAGACGGCATTATAATTGGACATTTGGTGGCCCAGCTATGGTTAAAACTGCTTGGATGCTCTGGTGTGTGCTGCCTCACTCTCGGCGGTTGCCTTCAGGGCCTGGCCTTTCCGGCTCTGTCGGGCCCCGGCTGGGGGGTGGGGTGGCCCTTGGATCTCTGGGCCCGTGGTCCGGTCT
>JAODJU010000108.1:27707210-27720713 GCA_026776725.1 Gnathonemus echidnorhynchus
CTTCACTTGAGGAAGCAAATAAAAATAAATAAATAAATAAATGAAAATGAATGAATACAAATAAAGTAGTCCTCCGCGGGGGGGGGGTGGTGGAGGGAATATTAAAAAAAAAACAACTTCTGCTTGAAGTACTAAGTGTAGCTGAAGAGTATACAGAGTGCTGATTTGCCAAGGGCTGTAACTTAAGCCCCTTGATACCCCAGAGAGCACTAAAGGAATGACGCATATTTCCTTTCAAGTCCAACCTTTTTTATTTGACTTTTTGAATGAAAATCCCAAGACATGGCATTTCAGTGTTGGAAGGTTGACACATTCATGCAGTTGACCTGGAAATTTCAGTGGATTGAAGCTCCTAGCAAACCAGTGCTTCACACTGTATTATCCCAGGGAATATTCCCTGGAATCATAAATGCAAAAAGGTATTCAAAAAAATGCTACAATATTATTCACCCAGGCGAAAGCTACTAGTTTGGAGTTTTTAACCTCATGGTAAAGAGATTTAAAGATTAAAATCAATAATTACTTCTTTGTCGATTATTGTGAAAAACTGCAATAGTGACAAATTAGCTCCCTGTTATCTTTGACATTGTTACCGCATGTATAAACCAATATCAACATAAATTAACTTGCTCTTGGCCTTGGAACAGCATGAAAAGTAAGACAAAGGAGTTTTAATACACTTTGAAATGTATGCACACGTACTCTTTGAGCACACTCATGTTACATCTCACCTCCTCGGGTGACAACCTTGCATAAACATTCACTTTTCATGACATCACACCTTACTCTCTAAATGTGCCAAATGCATAATCAGTTAAATCAAATTAGTTAAAAAAAAAAGGAAATGCAATGCACATACTTTAAATGAAAAAAGACAATTGCACAGTTTGGATAATTCCTTCGGCACATTTAAAATTGGCTTCTGATAAGGGAATCAGAATTTACAGTGTGTTGAACAGTGATGAAGAACTACAGACCCACTCAGGTCAGACGTGTCTGCTTCAGCGGTCTGTCTCAGACACCTGCTCCCTGCAGATACAAAATGCACAGCTGCACGCCCATAGTCACTGAGGAGGTACTGGGAAACTCAACCAAGTGAAAGGCAGGTATTACCCTGGTCCAGTCCCTCCTGTAGATTTGGCACATACCCCTTCCTAAAGCCTACAGAGTAGTGCTTTTCAATCCAGTCCTCGGGGACCTGCAGCTGGAAGCAAAACTGTGGTCTGTCTGGCAGAGATCTGACAGGGAACAAAAACGTCGACAACCTGTGGGTCCCTGAAGACCAGGTTGGGATACATTGCTCCAGAGAATACCTTACTCACTCAGGCTCACTAGATGGTGCTAAATGGTACCCATGACAATTCATGGTAAAATTGACTACTGTGTTTATCTATTTACAGTAACGTCTGAGTAGTTACAATTAATGCATTTGTGCAATCAGATTGCTGGAAATGTGCTCTTGCAAAGCAGCAGTATTCAATTTTTACAATTTTGTTGATCAGGATAATTCTAAATTCCAAAATATATTATCACTCATGCATCACCAGAGAAACATGTGCTCCAGGGTCTCAAAGTTGGCAACCAGACATATATGCGTGTTGAGATACAATATATAATAGTGTTTACATTTCTTTGATATTCGAAGGTTACAGGGTTTCAGTTTGTTTTTTGCTCATTTTCTCTTGACCATCATTTTGATGTTTCTTTTGCTTAAAAATAGTCCAGTTGTTTAGGTGTTTGTATTTCTGACACAAGAAACATTACATGATCTCTTACTATCCAAGCTAATTATAGAGAACATAATGATGAAGATATGGTACTTCTTATATTTCATAGTTCAAAAATCTATAATGCTGGAACCTGTTATGCAAAAGTCCATTTGTTCTAAAATATCTCATTCAGAAGAAGTGTCCATTTTTAAAAGGTACATACTCGTAATGATATAAAGGAAATAATATCAAGCTTTTTTACCAGGTTATTTAGATCAATACCACAGCCCCATGAAATGGGCTTAGGAACTCTGAGGCCTGACAAAACATTTAAACAACAAGACCAGCACATCATACCTGTATACACGCTATAGGTCTGGTGATCATCACGCAGCACATAGATCTTGTCAAACCTCTACCATCTCTCGATCCTCTGAGATTTCCTACCATGCAGCCAAAGTCTTTCTCAGATACCCTATGCAGGAAGTCAAGGGTTTCCAGAAGAAAGGCACAAGGGCCCCATAATGAGGCTCCTGCTGCTTACAGAGGCAGCTTTCATCTCGCCCAGAAAATCCTGTGTAGATCGGAGTGGGGAGTGTGGGATTTCTGTGCCATATTGCCCCAGAACTTCATATCTGAACACTGAACACTCACACTCATAAACACTAATAAGATTTCTTCTCTCATTTTCATTTTATTATTGTTTGGCCACGGTAATGTTACTCCTGTAATGTGTGGCGAGTCGATGCCCCCCACTTCAAGCACAGAGCTGGTGATAGTTTATCAGTGCAAACATGTATTCATACAAATTTAAGGTACCTTGAAATCTTCATCAATAGCTTATAAAGACAATCACATCGAGGCCTAAACAAGAAGACGAACAAGCTAACTTTAAAAAAAATAAAAAATACATATAATATATATATATATATTTATATGCTAAATGGAAAAATACCTTCCCTGGTGTTGATGTGTGATCACCTCTTTTAGACATCAAATAGTGAATATGTTGTTTTTCAGCTTAGATAACAACCATATCCGAAGGTGGACTTACATAATTTACATGTGACACAGACATTTAAAACAGCTGAATGTTTTCCAAAGTAATTCAAGTACCTTGCCTTGCACAAAAGTACCAGCCCACACAAACAGGTGGCTGTCTACATTTCATCCATCACAAACCCATCTGACGTCTTTCGTAAATAAACATTAACAGATTTATTCCTCAAGTGATCGTTTGAGAAGAGCAATCACAGGCTACTTTTGAAATTACTCTCTCCTAGCAATCTATTTATCCGCCTCATTTTCTCACAAATCTTAGATGCTGCAGATGAGATCTAGCCAGTGCCATATTTGATGTCACTCTGGATCCCACATCAGTAATTAACCAGGCTACTTACTGGGATGGTGGATGGAACAAAGGAGAAACTCACTTCTGAGATACAGATTTCGGCATATTGCAGTCTGATAGATCAGGAAAAATGACGCTTTTTCAATGTGAATTTGTTTATGAATTGTCATAGCAGTGTCATCCCTGCCATGTTCACAGCAGGTATCTGCAGGAGTGAGCAAAAGAAAAAATCTGGGTGAAAAGCACTCAGGTAATTATGCTGGCTGTGCCGATAATGTGTGCAGACTCAACATCCTGTTAAGGTGAAACAGCGCCGAATGAAGCATTATCGTTCACTGTTATTGCTCACCATTACCAAAATTTATGTCCCGTTGTGTATAGTATGGCTTCCTGAGATTTTTGCCATGATTAACAAATTTGAAACCAGCCTGTTGTAGAGGTGTGGATATTAAGATGAATGTAAAAATCCAGAAAACTCTAGTATAGCATATACAGCAGTATTCAACTCTCACAATTTTGTTGATCGGAACAGTTCTAAATTTCAAAATATATTATCGCCAAAATTCTGGAAACTATATACTAATGCTGGCAACAAATTTCCTTATTACAATTTGCACCTATTTATTCATAAAACGCTATTATTATTACATTGTTTTAATCATTTGCTAATTATTTTGCATAACTACTAATCCAGACCAATACAAAACTGTCAGAAGTTATCAAAATGCATGTCACTGGCTTCTATCCCCAGTTTTTGGTTGTCAACATACCACACTTGGTGTTAATACTGAGTTGACTGCAAACACACATACCCCTCTAGACACCCAACATTCCATCACCAAACACCCTGTTTCTTCCTATCAAAACAGCACAGTCAATCTGGAAACAGGAAGTTTACAAAGGAGAGGTGCACTGCCACCGCGCCGATCCTTCTGGCGCGGCTGCCTGCCCTCCGTGTCTCCCACTGAATCGCTGAGAGACCAGGTCAGGGCGTCCATTGCTCTTATCACGTGTTCAAGGCTGAGGGTGGTCAGAACATCAGGGCCTGAGTTGTTCGCAGCATGCAGGGCTTTACTAATCACATGTACAAGCCAGATTAAACCAGTAAAAATGTATGAGGAACGGCCTTTTGCTGTTGTCAGGCCGCTTTCTCTGAGACCTATACCCTGGCAAAGAGAAACTGAACCAAGATGGCTGACATTAGTCAGATGAGAGCAAGGGATTCTGGGAGTATATCCAATGACTTCTCAAATTGCTGGGGACATTTAGTCAGGCTGAAGAAAAGAGGATGTTGATTTGAAGAGTCTTCACCGTGGTTTTCTTTGAAAAGACGCCCTTCATTCAGAGCTGGTCTAGGAGCCAACAGATCTAATAATGACAATACTCTGGGTGGTCGTATGTGTGATTTTTTTTTTTTGTATGGAAAAGAAACCAGTATGTTTGAATACCTTAGAAAACCCAGCCTAGTAAATTCTGGTCCATTGGTCTGATCAATTGACCTGAATGAGATGTAGAGACAGATTTTTTTTTACCCTGTTTCTTGTAAGGACATTATTACAACTTTATACATGTTTTAAATAATGAAGTTTCTATTGGGAAATTTCTGTCATGTTAAAAGTGTCCAAAACTCCACCTTCTGTTGTAGAAAATGAAGTGGTTGCTGAAAGTTTCTTAGGTAGCACCCAGGCGTCCCTGACGTGTCAGTGACGGCCACCGTTTACCTCATAGGATTCCTCTTCTCTTCTTATTTTTGAATATTGGAAATAACTGTATCTCCAAAGGAAATCAAAAACATACAGAAATACATACCACAGAACGTCACGGCTGCAGGAAAGTGTAACGTGTTTCAGAGTTGTCATTGCAGTCATCGTTGTCACCACCACTTTCGTCGTAATCAGAGAAAGCTGCTGCTGTATGTCCCTTTTCTGTTCTTCTCCAAGCAGACACAATTAGGCTGACTGTTCTTGCCTTATTTTTAAAATACTTACTCCAAGTTCTATATTACAAATGGCTGTTTGTAAGCCTCCAAGATGAGACTGGGGCGGAGCCTGAAGAGTGGAGGGAGGGGCCAAAGGAAGAGAGGAGCCGTGTTTGAGAGAGGAGGGGTCTGCTCAGTGGATTCGGTAACCTGCCAGCCTTGGGTCTTTGCCGTCCTGGATTTCAATCTAAGAAAGCAAAAAGAAGAATAAAACTAAACAAGAAACCACTACTGACACAGTGACAATGATTGCAGGAAATAATGCCACAGATGAAGGAGCTGGCAGCATACAACAGCTTCAGAATAAAGAGGGAATGTAAGAATGTTCTAAACATGGGATGACATATGAACCTTCTAACATGTCTGTGCCTTCATACGTATGGCAGAAGTGTCAAAATCTTCACAATTACAAAATTGTGATTGAAAAGTATTTCGACAGTTAAACTGACTGAATCACGAAACCAAAAGGATTTTTAATTGGTTGTGTCATCTCATGACATCATAAATACATAAGTGCACAGTTCAGGTCCAGAAATAACAAATCCAGACCAGGATTTTGTTTCAACCAACCAGCTTAGTACTCTGTGAATGTCATGATACAGCTATTGGCAGGATAAGGCCCTTTTTGCAGTTGCATAGCCAAGGGTTACAAAAATAGCCAAATGTAGCAATAAAATAACAAAGGACACTAAATTTGTTGCTGCATTATGACTATGAATAAAAACATCACCACACTTAGTGTGGCATTATTTTTATGCAGGACTGTGATTATGTTTAAAATATTAGTACTGCTTGAATTGTAGGAATATTTAACATTCCTAATGTGTAAACTTTGCAACAATAATATTTAGAAAGTGTAGAAAAAAACTGACAAAAAATAAAATAGTTTACTTGAGAAATAATTAACTTCTGTATTGGTGACAGTAGACACTCTTGCTTCAGAGCATAAAAAATGATATTCTGTATATTTATGTATAGCATCCTCCTACATATCTTACTGTGATATTCTGCATGTTAGTTAGATCTGACTCCTAACTGTGTCAGTAATAACTACATGAACAGAGTACAGAATGAAATCAAATACCTTGATTAATGCCTTACTAAAAGCAAATGCATGCCACTCGAGATGCCAAGTCCTCAAGATCCCGGTTGGTGACTCCTCAGGCCGACATATGATCACGTCCCACCCTCCACAAATGGCCATCTGCCACAGCCAGATGTTACGTGGGCGTCTCCTTGGCCTGGTCCAGCCACTGAGGTCCTCAGCAGTGAGGATCCTGTGAGCCGTGTCACCCTCAGGGAAACGCACCACATGGCCATAGTGCCATAACTGACACTCCCTCATAATGCAGATAATGTGCCTCATTTGGCACTCCCTGGGCAACAGCTCAGTCGACACAAAGTTAAATCAGTGGTTCCCAAGGATTCTCTGAAGAAACACAGTACCAAAGTAATCCAGTCTTCATCTCAGGTCATCTATGTCTCACATCCAAACAACAAAACAGGGAGCACTAGGACCTGGACCTTTGCTTCTCACAAAGATATCGGAAGCGCCACTCACCCCTCTCATGACCCCCCAAGCTCTCCCAAAGTCTATGGACTACATAGGAAGAGTCACCAGAGACATTAATGCCAATGCCAAGGTAAGTGAACCACTCAACATTCTCTCTGCAGAGGTCAACATTCTCTCAGCAGACAGACACACTGCTGACAGCTGTGCCCAAGAGGTCGCTGAAGGACTGGATCTTGGTTTTTTTCATCCAGGACACTTTTAAACCCAGACATTCAGATTCCTCGCTAAGTCTCTTGAGAGCTCCAATCAGAGCCGCCACTGACTCTGTGAAGGTCACAGCATCATTGGTAGAGTCAAGAATCTTTCCTCACTAACAGGTGACCCACAGCCACTGGACCCCATAGCCCTGTCCAGCACCCAGTCTATGCAGCATTGAACAGAGTAGGAGCAAGAACACACCCCTGATGAAACCCAGAATCAACTGGGAAGAACGTAGAGTCTCAGGATGTCCTACAGGGCAACTCGAGTCAAACACTTTATGAAAATCCTAAGAAACCCTTTTGATATTTGTGTTTGCTTTTGATGAGAACCTTCAGTGCCAGGATGTGGTTGAGGGCAGACTTCTCAGCTGGTAAACCAGACTGCTCTGGTCATTGGTATGCAAGCAAGTGATCGTGGATCCTGTGACCCTAGTATGGACCTTAACTGTCACTAAAAGTAGTGTTATCCCTCCGTAGTTGCCACAATCCAAGCTATCACCCTTCCCTTTTCAGATGAGGACAACTAGTCCTGTTTTCCAGTAAGTTAGGATGATGCTTGTCTCTAGAATAGAAGCAAAGATTGCTTGAAATGCCAGGAAGACAGTGTTACCACCAAGTTCACCTGAGATACCACAGCTCCCCATGGTCTTACCTACCCTGAGCTGGTTCACCACCCATACAATCTCAGTGAGATTGGGTGGTTCACAGCTAAGGAGGATCAGCCTCAAGAACTTGGACTCAGAGATGCCCAGTGTCACAGCCAGAGGATCAGCTTTAATGAGCTACTCAAGGTAACTGGTCCAGTGGGTCACAAATGCAGTGTCATCCATTATGACTGTTCCATCACCTGCCCTGACTGTGACTTTGCAAGGAACAGATTTGGATAATTTGGATAATGCTTAATGCATAATGCTTTGATTCCTCTATAAGCAGGACATGAGTCACTAGACTACAGATGGTGTGTCACTTGCCCGAAGATTCCTCTAACAAACACCTCCTTATCTGCCCTTAGAGCCCTCGCAGTCATGCTTCTCAGTTCCTGGCACAGACCAGAGTTGCCATCAAACCATGTGTTGCGACTCCTCATAATATCTAGGGTGCCCTGCGAGATAAAGCACCTTCCGGAAACACACAACCCTCAGCAACCTTCGGGTTTTTGAAAGTTTTCATTCTCCTAGTAGGCGGTAGCCTAATGGACCAAAGCGAAATCATCAACAACAAAAAGTCTTTGGCCAGAATTCACAAACTCAGCACTTTTTTTTGTAGAACATGCAGTTTTGTAGGTACCACCAGCATCTGCCCATGAGGATGAGACTGATTTCCTTCACCACACCAGCAGTGCTAGAATACCAAGTTTAACGATGTGGCTCAGGGTGCTTGAACCAGGGTCCAGCGACCCACAGACCCAAGCTAAATCTTCAACAACAACAAGTCTTTGGTCAGAATTCACAAACTTGGCACTTTTGTAGATCCTGCAGTTCCGTAGGTGCCACCAGCTTCTGCCCATGAGAATGTGATCGATTTCCTTCACCGCACCACCAGTTCAATGATGCAGCTCTTTTGCCACCTTCACCACGATTGCCAGACCTGTGGGGACCAACACAGTTCTCATAGCCCGCCCTGTCAGTGTTAGTGGTTACACTGAAGTCACCTATGACCAGGGGAGCGTCACCTCGTGGGCACCTGTCGACCACCAAGCAAAGTTGCGAATAAAATGTCTCCCTCACCGAGACATCACTCACTGCATATCACTCACCACGATCGGTGCATACACTGAGACAACAGACAAGACACCTGGAGAGTGCCTTAATCTTTGTTTCATAATATGCTCATTGAAAAGAGTGACATTGGACACCATCAAGAGGAGCCGATCTGCCACAGCAATAGCCACTCCCATCAGAACGACCAGACTAATAATAGGTATACTGCTCTACAGAGATCTGACCACTTCTCGGACAGCATACCTTAGAGAGTGCCAGTGAAGTGCAGAGTTTATGAAGCTCCTCCGACAGCAGGGGAAGATGGTCATCTTGCCGGAGAGACGAGGCGTTCCAGTACCCAACAGGTCTGACCCCATTGGCTCCCATCCCTACCCCCAGCCCCCCATCCCTCATTGCCTTCATGGTGCGTGCAGCCTTCCTGTGGGTGGCTGAAGCAGAGCTACTCCCATTGAGAGCAGAAAAGAGTCCCCTCTGCTGTCTTGGTGCTGGGTGAAAATTTTTACGGTGGCTGGAGTGCCAATCCCGCCACCAACCCCCAAATTTTTCCCTGCAAGTTGGAGGGCCATCTGCAGGGCTGGATCCAGTTTACTGTCCTCAATCCTCAATGAAATATTATTTTTAAAAATTTGTTTTTGCTTTGTTACTTGAGCTACCTAGGAACAACAGATTCTCTCCACAGTGTGAAGCCATTCAGCCCTCCAGCTCTCCCCAGCTCAACCCACTGGCTTTCCGCAGCTCGCTGCTGCTCACTGCAACTCCCTGCTCTGGCCGAAGGAGAAAGAAGCAGAGGAAGCTGGCTGTGCCCATTGCTACCACCTTACCTGACCCAGTGCCTCCGGCGCCCTGCCCACCTACTCCGTAGCCACCACCAGCTCGACACCCTACTCCACGGCTACCACCTGGCTGGATGGGATTGAACTGGAAGATGCCCTTTTAGAAGACTTAGAGCAGAACCCTCTGGGCCTTGCCCTGAGATCCATTCCTTGGGTCCCTGCCTCAGCCCGAGGTTTAAGCTGATCCAGTCCCAGGTTCCAGGGAGGCCACCAGTATCAGCTGGGGCCCAAGAGATGGGCTGGCCAAGTCTCTGTCTCCCGGAGGGGGAGATGGGGGTACACCATTCATGCCAGCTACCCAGACTCCCGCTCACGCAACGCTGACTCCCCAGGCCACACTCCTGCAGAGGCCCAGAGGAAGGGATCTGTGGCACAACTCTGTGCTGGTCTTGCTGTCTCCTCGGCACCCCCCAGCCTTACTGTCTCCTTGGGGTCCCCCGACTCTGCCATCTCTCCTTCAAGGCCCTTTAGTCCTGCTGTGTGGACAGATCCCACCTCGCCTGTGGTTGGGCCCAGGAGGTTCTGCATCCCAGAGTCAACGTCTATCTACCCAGGGTCCAGAAGACCCCCCAGCCATTCCCCGCTTCCTCTGGTCACACCTTGGTTCCTGTCCCAGTACTATGTCCTACCTCTATTTTGGTCTGTGTCCCCTGTGGCTCCCTCTTATTTTTGCCCCGTCTCTGTTGCCCCTCTACTTGTTTGTCCTGTCCTGGAATGTGTCATGGTGGTTATCATTCCTGCTGTCCTTCTGGTCCCTTGTCCAACCCCTGCCTTTTCTGTGACCCTAGTCCTGTGTGTCCTGTTCTCTGTTTTGCCTCTTGTGTCTTGCCTTGGTATCTGCTCTGTGGTCAGCTTTGCTCCATGTCACCTGTCTGGTCCTGTGTCTTGTATTTGTTTCCTCAGTGCCATTGAGGTTTGGTCTCTGTCCCTTCTGTCTGGTTTCTGATCCCATATGTCCCATATAACCTGTCGGATTCGCTGTGCTCTGTCCTGTCTTTGGTTTCGTCTGTCCGATCCGGTTCATAGTGGAATCTCCCATGTCCAGAATGCCTGTTTTGGCAGGGGGATTCTGTTATGACCTGTCCTGTCCATCCCCCAGTATGACCAGCAGGGGTTGCTGCTGGTCCGCCAGAATCTGCTTGTTTTCTTCCCAGCTGAGTCCTGTTCGCAATCCCTGATACTAATGCGGTAAATGCTAACACCTGAATTGTATCAGTCCCTCATTAGTCCAGTATATATGTGCTTCCCAGTCCTGTGTTCCCTAGTCCGGTCATTAACGTTAGTCCTCCTGTTGCCTGTGCTTATCCCTGAGTCTTCCCATTTTGACCCCTTGTGGTCCTGTTTGTTTCCCTACTCTTGTTTGATAATAAAGCCTCTTTTTTCTCCTGATACCTGCCCTCGAGTATATTGTTTCTCACAATGTGACAGATGGTCGTTGTGATGTAATAATAAAATTATCAGGGTCAAACATGTAAAACATACATTCAAAACACTGATATGTATCAAAGAGATAAACAAGTAGCATTTCCATAATTTAATATTTGGGTAGCATTATGAGTCATGAAAATGCTCATCAAAAAATGCACGAAAGTGTATCAGTGCAAAGGACCCTTGTACTAGCTGACATTTAATCTATGAGTTTTGAATAAATTAAATTGTGCTTATTCATAATTGTCTAATTGCTTAAGTATGTTTTAGAAAGACTCTTTTTTCCACTAATTTTTAACATTTCTATTTCTGGACTCCTTGTAGTGAAGGGCACTTCTTGATAATATTTAAATCCTCCTCCTGGGCTGTACTTGTACTGGTATCCTTCTCTGCAGGGTGAAATGCTGTAAACCTATATTAAACAATGGCACTTATACAAGCAAAGACTGTATGCAAAAGACTGCCTTTCCATTAAGCAACAATTATCACAGCTGTCTGATAGAAATGGTTTCGAAAATGTCTTCAGATGTCTTCTGTGGTGGCAGAAATGACGGTAAAAATAGGCAAGCCTTTGGTGCTTAATGGCAGGCTTCCATTGTCATTTTTAATCTTTTAATGCACATAGGTGGATAGTTCAGGTTCAGAAAGCAAAAATCTAGACCAAAATGTTGTTTCAACCAACCAACTGAGTAGTTTGTAAGTGTGACTGATTGGTAGAAAAAAAATCTTGATCTGATTTTTTACTTTCGAGACATGAACTATCCTGTGTCGATGCATTTCTGTATTATATCGATTGAAATCAACCTGTCTTTGTCTCCATACTGGAACATGCTGCGTCCCATATTATATGGGACGATAGTGGCAACCATAGTCCTGAGACAAGATTTAATTAAATAAGATGGGGCTGGCATTTTCACTAAGTGAGAGGGAAATCAGGCTACGGTTGTGTCCACACGGCATGACACAGTACACAAATGTCAGCTAAAAACAACCCTGGGTCACCTATTAGCAGAACACTTCCTATCTGACCATGCGCGTTTGGCCAGCTCCATAATGCTGCGAGTCCTTTTCAGTATGAAATACATGACGATTGTGTTCTTCATTTAGTGAGCTTGAACAGATAACATAAGGTAGTATGTTATTATTGTAATTATAGCAAAAAAATCTAAGACATTCAATATTATGGTCCAAGTATTGCATTGCCAATCATGAAACTATCCATTTGGCTTAATGGTTTTATGGTGACTAAGATTTGTTGGGTTTGTTATTGCAAACAAGAAAGGTTGTGAAGTAATGGAGCAGTCCTGAACATTTTAACCATTTGTCGGTGCTACATATATTTAACAGAACGCATACCATATGGCTGAGGAAGTATAATGAGTCTTAATTAACAGAGGAATTATTGATGGAGTGTGTTTTTATTTATTTTTGTTTCGGTCAACTGTGGATGACATTGTTATTAAAGTATCCATTCAGAGCACTGGTGGGAATAAGCAGGGAGAGAAACCCACAGAAGAGCTCATTAACATGTATAGATGCAGTGGAAAGAAAAATTGTAATTGTGGAAGGGAACCAATACTTTTATGTCTGTAGGTTCATAGAGGTTTGTCATATGGCCTGTTGGTTATAGAATGCTCATCACATACGATCCAGAATACACTAAGATTAAGACATAACCCTGTTGCAAGGCTGGACAATCTCAAATTTCATTGCTATTAAAAATGTACTTATATTGACCACTAGTTAAAAGCTTATCTGATCAAAGTGCTTACAATTCCCTGTTTTGTTACAGTGCTGCTTGCTCCTTTGTATAATGAAATTACAGTCTAGATTAGTGAGGTAATACCACTCACTCACTTCAGACCCAGATTAATCTCTTAAATTAAGGTTATGTTCATCAGAATTACATAAGTAAGTCCAGCATCTTCTTGCTTCAGAGCACTTTTTTTGCCAATTTGACTAATTATTTCTTTATGTCCCTTGTCTTTATCGCTTCTTGCAGGCATTCTTATTTATTATTGGCTCTGGGGACATTTATACAGAAAATACCTACCTTTTCAATTAAGACAGAATGTATTCCTTAACATTTACATATTTTTTTCAGACCTCTTTTTTTAGTGTAAATGTATTTTCTGAAAGTCAGACTTAATGAAAATACCATAAGTAATAAAAAATTTAGCTGCAGTGTTTTATGTTGTTGCATTTATTGATGTTAAATGTCTTCACTTTCCAGCACAAAATTAAAGGTTACTGTGCAATTACCTCATGATTAAATTACAGTTTTGGACTTTCAAAAACTCATTTAGTTACTGTATTCTGAAGTTATTCTCTTTTTCTGTCCTCAAAGCAAGAAAATGCATGAAAAACTGTACGCTAGAATAATGCAGGGCACTCAGCAAAATCCCAGCTTAGCTGTGAAAGTGTTATGCCAAAGGGCTGCCCAAAATAACAGGTAAATAATTCAACATGACTCTGCATTAGCCATCACAGCCACACAAGAGCCTACATGCTAAGTCATACATATGAATAGGGTTGCACACGGTCAGGGTGTAGCCACAACAATGTCTGTACAATCGCCAAGGACTGCAAAGCCAATGAGGTGTAAAACTTACACCAGAAATTGAAAATCTGCAAAAACATCCATCCATCCATCCATTTTCCAAGCCGCTTATCCTACTGGGTCGCGGGGGGTCCGGAGCCTATCCCGGAA
>JAODJU010000108.1:27729511-27741641 GCA_026776725.1 Gnathonemus echidnorhynchus
AGGATCAAAGAATGTAGGCCCTCTAAAATAGACAAACGAAAATACATTGTTGATAAGCGTTGCAAATTGTTTTGGGCCGGGGGCCCCAAGGGCCCCCTGCACCCCAAGGGCCCCTGGGCAGCGGCCCCGCTGGCCCGGTCCGTAATCCGTCCCTGCCCATGGCTACAAGTCTAACAACTGGACATGCAATCAGGTTTTTAAGCATTTGTGAAAGAAGGGATTGTTCTGAAGAGCTCAGTGAATTCAAGCATAGTACTGTCATAGGATGCCACTTTTGTAATAAGTCAGTTTGTGTGTCTATTGGGTCCATGGCTAGGGCAACGTATTCTGTCATGAACAGAACGCAAGGGGGCCTAAGTGTGGAACATGGTGTGTTCATTTTCAACCAGGCAGATAGAGACAAAATTGACAGGCGGGATCTTTGTCAGCATCATGGTGCAGGAAGGTTCGGTAGCTGGGGAAGTCAGTCCAACACCGATAGCTCGAGAAAAGGGTTAGGCATACAGGGAAGGTCCAAATGGAGAGGGGGTGGGGCAAGATGGGACAGGAAAACTGCCAGATCAGGACTAGACAAAAGACGCAGACAGAATGCTCAGTATGTCGCATTGGAGTGAGAACCATACCTGGTACTGAGTGCAAAGGCGATCCAGGTATTAACAGGGAGCACATGAGCAATCAGTCAGCCTTAATGAGTCAGCCTTCTCACAAGTAGGGCGTGACAATGATACTGCTGTTGGCATGTTGGTGCAGTGATTCTGTCAATTTAAATCCACTGAACACTTTTATATGTAGCTTTTTCAGACAACTTACAGACATAAATTAACTATTTTAAATTGTGTTGTTTTTTCATTAAAATCTTGGTTTATTTATAGTGCATTTCCACACTTGACTGGCAAATCTTTTTAAAGAATAATCTCTATATAATACATGTTTTCCATGTAGTGTCTGATTAGGATGGTAAATTTCCTTGTCAGAACGTGTCATCACCGTTAAAAAACTTTGGATATGCTGATTAGAAAGCAAACGTTTCCTTATCATAATGCATTACAGCCATTTAAAAACCATTTGTAATTCATTCTGAGTCTGACAGCATACATTTCCTTATCAAAACGCACTATCGCTGTTTCCTGCTTCCATGGATATATGAAAGGTGTGACTACATTCAATTAACAAATACTGTATATTCGTATTTAGATATATAATTTGATTGATTATTAAAATAATTAAAGTTGTTATTTTCATTATTTAAATAATTTAAGTGAGACCAGCAACCATTACAATTATCTGTCAAAGTCACCCATCAAACTCAGTGGGCGGGCTCTAAACAAAACCTAACATCTGATTGGTGAAATTGCAAATTAAGTCACAACAGATCGCTCCAAATCTGTGTGTCTATTCTTTAACGGGGACTGATCTTACCTAGTGTGCAAAAGGATCCTCATAATAAGTTTAGATGGCAGATGGCTGTGTTTACATGATGCCCGTTGCAGCCTCTGTTTTTGCCCCCTGCTGCCCCCTGTCACTGCAGTTCCAACTTTGGAGTGATCTGGGATCTGTCGCTGGGAGGATTTCCTGGTGTAGATTTCCATCGACATAGTGTTTTCGTGAAGCAGTAATCAGAGATCAGATAGAGTAAAGAGAGTGCTAATAGTGAATGGGGTTCGCAAGGTTAAGCCTCTTAGCACCTTGTTACCAACGGCTTTGTTGTCACTAAGCACTATTGCTTCAGTTTTGGTGCAAGGGTTGGAAAGAGCAAACAAATAATTTTTGAGTTATCATGCTGATGAGATGAAGTGCCAGAGGCTGCCCTTCTCTTTGGTATAACTATGTGGCGTTGCTTTTGTCTGGGTCTTTGAAAAAGATCTATCAAATAGTTTTTGAGTTATCATCTTGACAATAAAGCATCTGTGGTGGCAATAGACCAATTTCAAAATCACATGTATTCCTCATTTCAAGAATATAAATACTCACACCATTGCATCCTCCATGTGATGAGCAATTGGCTTATCGTGTTACCCTCTGTCTTCATGTCAGTGTGCGGGACATTCAGTCTAGCCATTTCTCTTATATTATTGCTCTCTCCTTCTTCTCTAATATCAAGCACTCTGGGCCAGCATAATATAAGCACTGGCTTAGGATACCAGATCACCAAAGAGAAAATCTCTAAAGACAGAAAAATGCATCACAGTGCTATGAAACCTTGAAATGAAAATGAGTTCATTCAAGGCAGTGAAGCTGGACCAGCATCCTCAAAAGGCCAGTTGTTTTATTGCAGCTTGAGACTGGTGTTCAGAAGAAGGTGAACCCATGGAAAGAACAAACTGATCAGTGGTCATTGCTGACACACCACAACAAATTGTATCCTCTGTGTTTAACCCATATGTAACATTGTGCCATAGCTGGGGGCAGCTAATTCAGCGCCCAGGGAGCAGTGCTTGGGGGCGGTACCTTACTTAGGGTACCAGTGGTGCTTTGGTGGTCGGGGATTCAAACCTGCAGTCTTTCAATTATAAGTGCGCTTCCCAAACCATTAAGCCACCACTGCCCATGAACAATCTTTGCTGACATGTCGCAGTTAGTGACACAACAAATGATATCAACTCACATTCCTGATTTTGCATTGCACTCAAACTCATGTATCTATGACATCTGCACTATAACGTGATTAACTTTCACAACTAAATGGAGTAAATAAAAGCTGAAAATGAAAAGCAGAAGCATCAAAGTCTTTTGGAACTTCAAGCAATTTCCATCATTTGTTCATCTACTGTCTTACCATGTCTGACACACATTGTCCTTGTTGCAGTACTTCATGATATTCATTAGGTCTTTGAGTTAGCCTTGTTATACTCAAAGTGTAGGCCATGGCCCGAATTAGTATCTCAGTCTGAGAATGACATGGTACATTAACCAAACAGCTGTCCCCCATCTGCCCTTATGTACTTGGCCTAGCTTGAATACGATGCTTAGTAGAAGAGAATCGTTGAAGATGAAATGTGCTGAACAACAATGAAAATATCTGCACTGGTCATTTTCTGCTGCCAGAGTTATTCCTCTTTTCCTGTTGGATGTTGTAAATTACAGGTCATCCCCAGGTTACGAAAAAGATTCAGTTTGTCAGAGTTTGTCCTTAAATCGAATTTGTAGGTATGTCAGAAAAATAACAATACAGGGAAGAATAAATAATAATAACAATACAGGGAAGAATAAACAATAATAACAATACAGGGAAGAATAAACAAAAATAACAATACAGCGATAATAAAATAAAAGTGACTGCGTACGGTACCGTGCGGCACCTCGGCCCGTCGAACCGCAGGGGCTGTGCAGTGCTGTCACAAGAGTCACAAAGTAATATGTGTGTTCGTTATAGAGAGTTATTGCATTTAACCTGAATTTTTACTATAATAGGTTTTATGGTAGTCTATTTGTGAGTACAAGTTAACTCGGGGACTGTCTGTAGTGCATCAAGAAGACAGACAAAATCCTTCATCTTTCTTACCCCCCCGTATCGCTTCAATCTTGTTGTCTGTTCGCCCCTGCTTAGCATATCTGGCCTCAGGTTGAAGATCAACACTCTAAAAATATCTCATTCTGAAAGACACTGTGCTTTGAAGTGTTCTCTCTCTCTCCCTCTTTTCTTTGTTTTCTTCTTCCACACGCCAGATATTTCTGAACATGTTCTGTGGACTTCAAAGCTCTGAGTGAGCTGCTGGAACAGACCCCTCCACAGAAGCTGGCCCACTTTTGGTGCCTCTCCCTTTCTGTCTGCAGCTCCACACTCACTCCCTCTTCCAACACATCATTCCTGGGCAGGATCACGTGGCTCTGCATGCAGGGTTGCATTCCAGAGAGGGAGAGTGAAAGGCCAGCAGAGAAGCAGGAACCCACATGATGCTCCACACAAACACCAAGCAGCTCTTCTAGCTCTTCTGAACACTAACAATACTAAGGATGAGTGAGTCAAGTTGAGTCAATATTGACTGTTGGGTAATCTTTGTCAATAAGACAATTGGTATGTAAAAAACTGCATTTATGCCAAAATCATCTGGCTCTGACCAGCCCTGCTGCACCCGTCACACTGAGACTACATCAGATGTCCGCTGAGACCAGAAACTATTCAAACTCCAGCCACAGTGGCCTTACTTTGTACAGGGGGAGAGGGATTTCAGAGGCTGGACTGTTCAGAAGGCTTCAGGAGGTGTGCAGAAGCTTGATTGTTGCTGTTTGCCAGTGATTGGGTATGCAGGCCCCTTCCAACGCAGTGTGGCAGGGTCATAAATCGATGCCTGTCCTTGGCCCTCCAGCAGGCAAAAATATCAATGCTGGATAAGCAACTGAGTTTAGACAATGACATTGGAGAAGATTAAACAGCAGGATTTTTTTAGAGCAAGTTTGTATATTTGACAATGCCTCGCTAAAACTTCTCTTTACCTTTATATGACCTGGAAAGTCCTTTACTGCTTCTGAACAAGAACATGAGAAAGTCATTAATAATACAATAATATCATCTATAATATGACAGTAGTCAGAGTGCTCTGATATGCCTTATTGATATTTTTCCAATTCCGTAGAATGATCTTTATCTCAGTGCTTTTATTATTCTTGAAAATCAGTCCGTAAATATAAACTATAATTGCAGGGTTCATTTTGGTTACTTTTATCTTACATGCTATGTCTGTGAGGTGGTACAGTGGTCAGCACTGTGGCCTCACACCTCTGGGACTGCAGTTTGAGTTTCTGCCCTGGTTCTATGCGTGGAGTTTGCATGTTCTCCCTGTATCCCTCTTTCCTATGCGTACTCTGGTGCTAAGGTTAATTGACAGTTCTAAAATGTCTGTAAGTGAGTGTATCCTGTGATGGGTAGGCGACCTGTCCTGGGTTATTCTCTGCCTTATGCCAGTAGCTTCTGCGCTAAGCTCCAGATCCCCACAACCCTGCATAGGACAAGCAGCTGTAGAAAATAGATTGGATGATGTATATGCCCACAGGAGGCATTGTGGCATTATGGGTAATTATGGGTACTGCCACCTCATGCCTCCTGGGTTAGGGATTTGAATCCCTACTCTGCATGGATGTGGAGTTTGAATATCCTCGCTGTGTTGGATGGGTTTCTTCCTGCAGTTTCTAATGGCATCTTTTCCACTGGCGCACAGGAACCAGGACATACCTTACTTGCGCACTAGTTACAGTGCAGTTCCAGCTTGGTTTGGTTTTCCACTGCAGGAGGGTCGTCTCAGTAAAGGCGAGACAGTAACATTAAGCCACTGAGGCGCTTATTTACTGTTCACACGGTGTACATCATGTTTTACTATGAGCTAACTGCTGCTAGCATGATTCTGACGATCATCGTGTTAGCATCAAATGCTAGCAGAATTAGTATTAGCTTTCAAAAATTTACATTATGACTTTATTCCGTTCAACCCTTTGATAATACTCGGAGGTGAGAGTATTTCAAGTTCCGAGCTATTGGGAATGAATCAATCCATTGCCATGTGCAATATTACTAATAATTAATAATATATATAATATGCCATTTCTTCCTCCAGATGATCCATGCATATCGACACAGATCACCAGTATCTCCATGCATTTTCACCAATCTGATGGTAGTGACACAACCAGCTTGGTTTAGTCACACTTTCGGCCCTGATAGTAAGCAGGACCATGTCACCATGGTTACGGCTCAGGTACAGCTTGAATAATTTACAATGGAAAACCAGCTATTTGCAGTATGACCCAGGTAAGGCTTGGTTCTTGGTGGCAGTGGAAAAGCTGACGACAGAGTATGTATAGTGGCGCCCCCTCCTGGACGTCTGCTGGTATAACAGGCTCCAGGCCCTTCCGTAAATGTGAGCAGGATGATTCGTTAGAAGATGGTTGGATGACATGTGCATTTCTTTTATTTAGCAGATGCGTTCATCCAAAGCAAAGAATGTTGTTTTTCATAAGAAAGCAGAGTCCCTGGAGATATTGGGGGTAAGGACCTTGCTCAATTCTTACTTTCTTTTGCAAAATAACAACATTCAACTGTGGTGAGACCAGGAACAGCTCATTAATAAGTTTATTGAGTTACATGAAAGGACCACAAAGAACTGCAGCTTGTTGGTTTGTCTGTATATCAGTATGCAAATATATTGGAGAAAATCACTGGAATTTGAGAGACTGAAGAAAAGTATTATTTTGCACCAATGGCTGTTCAGTCATTTTTGTTTCTTTCTTTAAAAATGTTATCATCATTCTCATTCTGTTTCTTTGCCGGAAGGCTCTTGATCTATAATTATTTTGAATGAAAACAATTTATTTTTGCAATTATTGAGCAATGATAAAATTATATAAAAAGACTCTGCTATCCTAATGGAATCTCCTAAATTGCATCAGAAGGTTCTGAAATGCGGGTCTCAGATGACGCTGTCAGTCTCACATTCACAGTTATCGCTCACTGAATCCAGGCTCTTACTGGACACAAGGTTTGACTAACTTAAAAGACATATTCCAAAGATGACTTCTTTTGACCCAGCTGCCAGGGTTCTACATAGAAAAATCTGACAAAAAGTGACAACCTTAATCCCTACCCAGGCTTAAGCTTAACCATGAGTAACCATGAGTACGGCTTTTGGCATTTTTAGTTTTTTGATTATATTCACAGATTTTTATAAAAGTGAGTTTCCCCATGTGGGGACTGAAAATGACAATGACAAAATAACAGGTTTTTATCATACTGTGGGGACCAAATATCCCCAGAATGTAATATATAAATGACCACACACAGATTCATATGCACAAATACTTGATAGGCTCAAGATTCCCATGACACTGAATAGGACAAGCAGGTCTAGAAAATGGATGGATGCATGGATGGATATACAAGTCATCATCGACTTACAACTGCGATCGGTTCCGACTCATCAGTCATAAGTCTTGTAAGTTGGCCATTTTTTTCATATGCAAAAATGATCATATGTATAGTATACTGTATGATAAAATTATATCATCTTTAAGTCATATTGTTCGGTGTTTTTTAACCTTTTTTCTTTGCTGCCTTTTCTTTCGTCAGTTGGGGTGCATACACTCACTCTGCCAGACGCGGGGCAGTCGTGGCCACGTTTGCGGCCTTGGAACGGTTGTAAAGTCGGTCAGTCGTATGTTGCATAGGTCATAAGTTGACGACGACCTATATATGTCATGGTTAGACCTTTGCGCTACTGCCCAGGCAACTTCACGCATAGCAGAATCATGTGAGTGAAATTAAATAGATGAAATTAATTCTCATTTTCTTTGGTCCAAATTAGCCAAAAGAAGAACTCAATTAAGCTAAACTCCATTCACATATCAATTTTCTCTTTCCATTTACAGAGGCCGCATTGTCTGAAATAGAATGTTTTATAATTAAATAATTTCAGTTGTTTTTCCAATCTCCTCTCACTTTTAGATGGTGTTTTCAAAAAATAGCTTTGCTATCTCTAGCCTGCTGTGGTTACTAATTGGTGGTCTCTATTGATTATATTAATATTCCAGTAATCTACTCATTAATTTGATGTTTAATCAAGTCACTTTTTATAGGCAGGAACCAACCCCGGCCGGGATGCCTTCCCATCTTAAGAAGCACAATCACTTGCTCACACATAACAATCAATCTGGGCAGTCCAGTTCACGTAGGTTGCATGTTTTTGGACTGTGGGGTGTTAACTCACACACATAAGACAGTGACGTGTGGCGGCAGATATACTAAGTTAATTAATATTATATGTTTATTATCTACCAGACTATGTAAGCTTATGCAGCTATGGAACAGGGATAGCATTCATTTTAGTGGTGATTATTTCAAGATGCAGGAATCATACAATTTAAATCAAGCTAAATATTTGGAATCAAAGTGATGACAAAGACAGGGTGGGCTACTCCGAGAGGCTAACGGGGACATAGCTTATCCGTGACTAACCTCGCATTATTGGGTGAGTCCGTGGATGTCTTCTTCTAAGATGTTGTTGCATTGCAGTAAAGCTGTTATGATACTTATTGCCTGGGACAACTGCATTTTCATTCACTTTTAAAGTGAAGTGCTTCCACAAACTGATGCCTTCACTCTTTATTTGGACCCTCTACCATATTGCCGAGTAATCGAGAAGGCAAATTTTAATCAATGTTTTTATAATCGAATGATCAAGTTCAATCAAATGATCATAACATCTATACACAAAGCTAATATTACTTTTTTGTTAATACTGGAGTTTGCTGTGAATTGGTATAACTTGGGGTCCAGAATTCTGTCCGTGATGGGTTCTCCCTCTAAGTGCTTGCCTTATCTGTGACCCCAGAGAATGACAGTGCCTTAGATCATTGTATCTTTTTGTTCCTGTCAAAATGGCAAGTTAATTCAGCAACAGGTGACTGCCAGAAAACACTGAAAATCCATGGACAGACACTGAAAGTTCTCTGGCTGTATCCTATAGCA
The DNA here is from genome assembly GCA_026776725.1 of Gnathonemus echidnorhynchus. Lineage (NCBI taxonomy): Eukaryota > Metazoa > Chordata > Actinopteri > Osteoglossiformes > Mormyridae > Gnathonemus > Gnathonemus echidnorhynchus. Next base: position 27,737,967 of record JAODJU010000108.1, read on the forward strand.
AAAAGATTATATATATGTTAAAAGGTTCCATTAGAAGGACTTACTCCTGAAATTCCCAAATGTGAGTATTAAGGAAATACTATTTGTGACCTTATTCAATCTCATTCCATAATCTGATCAGAAGATGAATGGCCCTTGAAAATTTTTAATGAATATTCATTATGATAGAATATGTACTGGCAGACCTAATAGTAGCAGCAGTATGAGTTCAGATGAATGGAACATTAACTGAGTTTTCAAGGCTGAGTTTTCGCCATGCTGGACCACTCCCCAACCTGACCTAGTTTCGCTTCAAACATACATATAAATCATCGCATTTTTTTCATTCAGATCAAATGCATCTGCACTGTTTCTCTTTGAACTATCCTCAAAAGACAGAGGGAGACTTGAGAAAAGAGGATGGAGGGTTGCTGTAGCAACCAAGAGGAGTGATGCCAAGACTGGTCCTTGGGCTCTTTTTTTAGAACTGGGACCTTAGGAAGGAGAAAGCACAACACTACGGGGATGGGAAGGCTGGAGCGTGATCTGGAGCACGCCTGGGAGAGGAAGATGGCAGGTGGGCAGGGATATGGAGTAAGGGAGCATGTGAAAATGTGTTACATGGAAGGTAGGCAGGGATATGTAGTATGGGAGCGTGTGAAAATATGTCACATGAAAATGCACAGTCACCTTTTGCCTTTGGATAGCCTGTGAGAAACCGTAATTAAATCAAAGCAGACCCTTTTTGGAAGGTGCCCAGGTTTAAATTATTTTTAGATCACACTCTGCAGTTTCTTTAATTTAGCACTTCTGGTCATTTGGTCATCCTGGAACTAAAATCTCTGCCAGCTATGAAGATCAAGACAAGATAACAGTTCATGATACCAGAGTTCTGTTATAAGTATGACATAAAATGCCCTCCAGCAGTCCAAAAACATGACATCTCTAAAGGTGTCTGGTAAATGGACTGGCCGTCTTCCTGGCCCATGAGCTCATATATTCATATATTAGAAAAGTCTGATAAGGTGATCAGCTGAACTGAATGTGATCCGGCTTATTGTGTGTGCCAGGTGTTGGGAGACGGACCTCTAGGCGAGGAAAAAAGAAAATTATTAGCGCTTACGCTTTCAGAAACTCTCAGACGAACATCATGAGATTTGATGAATGCATAGTATCAAAATAAAATATGCTTTATGACAGATAATGCATATTAAAAGCCAAGGTCCTGGGATTCGTGGATACACAGGCATTCAGAATAAAGACAGAGAAACAGGAACAGAATAAAAGGTACAGTGAGAGGAGGGTAAAAAAAACACACGCACAGTTACATACAAACAGTACTCTCTCTCCAGGAGAATCTGCAAGGCTGCTGCATCCAATGCATGCTCAAAGCGGGGGAAACCATGGCAACCAGCAGGGCACAGGAGGCTGTGGCAGTCATGTTGAAGTCTTCTGCTTTGAGCTGTGCAGTTCCCCGGCTCTGCCAGTGCAATGCCACATGCACAGTGCACTTTCAACACCTGTCATGTATACCTGTATGGGTTTAGAGGCCAAGGCGCCATATCATTCTATGATCTCAATGCCCAAAGGCAGGACAAAACAGGACTCTCTCCAGTTTAATCACTGGGGTTCAGTATTTTATTTGGGGAGCAGTCCTTCACTGTTACCCCACCTACAAGCAGACTTCTTATATCCTCCTGAGACCCAAGGAAAAAAGTGTCCTTCAATTTTAGGTTATTTGTCTTTGGAGGAAATAAGACATCTTACAATTTAGATTTTTGCTAATTTATTTTTATTTTTAATTTCACAGCATGTCCTCTAGTGCACAGTAGGAATAAATACGTTTCCTAACATCAGTGTAAAGATAAATGCAAAAATAAAATGTCCACTACAATGGACATAAATGAATGGGTGGGGTCTCAGGAGGTTACTGCAGTAAACATTATTATGCTCCATGAATTTCAGACCTAGTGATGTGAATCACTGGCCACCTTCTGTTTTCCAGGAGCTTCTAAAGTATGTGTGTATATGCTCAGCTTGCCAGAATCCTGTCACAAGGAGGCCCAAACAGCCCCTCCCTCCCTCCCTCCCGCTGACACTAAACCTTGTGATTTGCTTGTGATTTTCATCCAGCTTGGTTGAGTGCTACACACCTTCCGTGAAAAAGACATCTATTTCAAGGCCTTTCCATTTCTATGCCTGGGACCCCCACTGTGGTGCAAACTGTTTCACATGAGCACAAACCTATCACCTGAGAAGCACATTGTGTCATGACCTGCTCGTACGATCCTCCTGTGTGCCACACCCCCTCATCAACCTCGTGTGAATTCCTGATTGCTCCCAGCGTTCTGCATTTCCGTCCCTCAGTTCTGTGTATTTAGTCCGTGTGCTAGCCTGTCTCCCCGAGATCCGTCATTAACATGTGCTGTGTTTCCCATCTGTCCCAAATAAATTCCATCCTTTGGATCTCTGCCTGCTCGAATCGTCATTCTCCCCGTCCTGCCTGCTCGCCGAATGGCGGTTATCACATATTGTCAGATTTGGAATCTAAAGTCCTCCTTCAGCTCACGCCAAAGTCATGCAGAAGAACTCAGAATTTTGCCAACTTGACAACTTGCTGATAGACATTCCAGTGATTCTGAAATTATTCAAACATGTTAAAAACTCAGGCATGGATGAGCTGAAAACTCAGAACCTTGGGTATCATGCTCACTTTCTGCATTTCCTGCAGCATTAACAGTGGGCTTGTTGAATGTTCCCGGACACACATGTACGTGCATGTGAGCTGGCCCTCAAAATTCCATACTCACACATGAATGCACTTGCTTGCACATATAAAACTAACATACCTTTGGAATATGTTGTGAAAACCTGATTGGATACAGCTGCAGCCAATCAGACGACCGATGGCCAGAGATCAGCAGTCTGGGCTCCAGCTGCTGGATGTGCACTGCAGTGCTAATAAGAGTCAGCACAGTGGCAGTCCATAAGCTGCAGGCATTCTGCTGAGCACGGCCAAGCTTACGGCCCCGGCAGCCCTCCAGGCACCTGCTGCCGTGAACTTTCTCAGGGTGGTCACACTCTGCGGTAAGCTCGCTGTCGTCGGACATGGGGGAGCCAATCTTAGTAAACACATCACTGATCCACAATCAAAACTACTGCCAGGAACCCAGATCCCACACTGCGAGCTCTTCTGTCCCCTCCCTCTGCCCAACACAATGGTGTTCTCTCAGGTTTCTGAAGCAGGGCTGAAGGTATGGTAGTTAAGCAAGGTTATGGCAGCAGCAGTAAGTCCGATTCATGAAGAGAACATTTAATCTCCACAGTTATCTATCAGAGTAGATCAGTTCAAACCAAGCAGTCAAGCACATCCCCTGGGAACCCCTGTCTGCACAGCGTTGTTTGGGATGCAGCTACACCTGGAGGCCACGCCCCTACAGTCACTGCAGTCTGAGACTCACCCCACACCAAGAGGCCACGCCCCTACAGTCAGTGCAGTCTGAGACTCACCCCACACCAAGAGGCCACGCCCCTACAGTCCCTGCAGTCTGAGACTCATCCCACACTAAGAAACCACACCCCTACAGTCAGTGAAGTCTGAGACTCACCCCACACCAAGAGGCCACACCCCTACAGTCCCTGCAGTCTGAGACTCATCCCACACTAAGAAACCACACCCCTACAGTCAGTGCAGTC
>JAODJU010000108.1:27744048-27758195 GCA_026776725.1 Gnathonemus echidnorhynchus
GACAATATATGTTTTTCCTCCATTTCGTTTTCTGTGCCCGGTTCGGTGCCTTGTTTCTATTGATCGCGAGACAATGCATCACAGCGCACAGCGGTCAAAGTTCAACAAAGTTCATCTTTGACCAAAGTGCTCACACAAACTCCGTGAGCGGCGCGCAGCACGGAGCGTAGCGTATGCCGCGTTCGGTCTGTAACCAGTTGTAGCCTATTAAGGACCATATAAGCCTGATTAAGGTAGGGTTGAAACGAAAACTTTCTGGCAAGGGGGGGCGCCAGGAACAGGGTTGAGAACCACTGTGCTAACCCATCACAAGGCAGACACCCTGCATGGACTCCAAGTAACCTCAGTGTGTTTTTGGACTGTGGGGGGGGAAACTGGAGTGCCTGGAGGATACCCCATGACAACAGAGGGAGAACATGCAAACTCCCCACCCTGAGTCATGGTGGAGACCTTGGTCTAAGAGGTAAGAGGTGAGATAACAATGATACCCATTGTACCACCATGTTGCCCCCCCAAGAAATTCTGTTTAAGTGCAATGGTTAAAGCGTGTTGACATATGTATATGTGGGTTAACCACTTGGAAACTCATGGTGTGTTATTAGTCACGTCTGCACATTCCGTGTGTGACCATGGAAGATGCATGCAGTCACAGCATTCAAAAATACCATCATGGCTCATTGACGGATCGAACGCACTGCTGCAAAGTTGCACTTTGCCCCTCTTGCATAGAGAGGACTGTTTGCGTTGCCAAACGCCGACAGAAGGTTGTAGCAACTTGATTCTCGTGGCATTACTTTGCAGCCAGTTCACAGCCATTTACTTGCGCATCAAGTCTATGTGATTAGAGGGAATTGGTAACCATTCCCAAAGCCAACCAACCCCAACTGGTTCACAGTGAAGTTGATCCTGTAAGAGAAGAATCAGCTCCACACCCATACACAGCCATTTACACAGATAAACACACAGGTGTATTCTCCTGAAGAGAACAGTGCAGTGCACGCTAAGCACGCTTGTAATCACTGGGCAGAATATATACTGTCACACTTTGGCATTCAGCCATCCCAGCTGAGACCTTCTCAATTCCGTTAATAATGCAAACACTGATCAGTTATCCACTTTTCATTGATTCAACTCACCGAGAAAGAGAATGAAATGTATCAGTATGCAGCCATGCACTGATTTCGCCGCCTCTGTGCGTCGTTTCTGACTGCAAGGCCCACGGCACCCAGGGCCTCACAGCCTGTCAATGTGTGTAAGGCATGTGAAGACCATCCTTCCATAAGCAGGCTGGACAGAGCGTCTGGGTCCGATCGAAGGATAATGCCCAGCTGAGCTTTCAGGTAAACTGTGGCATGTTGAATCTGTTTTAAGGATTTCTATTTTCACAGCAGATATGCCCGTCTCTGCAAATGTCCAGCAACAAGACAGATACATGCCAATACCTCATGGGAAGAGGACGGCACATTTGCTGTCCTGTCACTGTACTGTAAATCCCGTCCACTTGTGATTTATGTCTGGTATCACTTTTCCTTCCTATCTGTTCTGAGATTCCACTTCTCTCGGGCCGGCGTCCTGGAGAAGCCATATGGGGAGTCCCCACAGAGAATCCGAAGGTGATGTTTGGGTAACACACCCAAGACAGCTTACGCCCTAACAAGCCGTGCATCATGCTGGCGGCTCAGCCACCCCAAACGCCCAGAGGGAGAGAGCTGAAGGAAGCTGGCACAGAGGGAACCTGCACCATAGCAGATCGGCTCAGCGCTTAGGGGGCGTCATGGAAAAAACTGCGCTTTGAGTCTTATGAACAGCAGCCCTTGGCACGCAGAGTATTATCAAGAAGCCAGTCCATTACATATACGTGACGGGCAATGCAGGGACGCTGATTCACTTAATGGCATGTCTTTGGCCTACTACAGAGCATGAAGCAATTGTTACAGAGAATTAGAATTTTTTAATTATATTCATTGTTATGTCTACTCACAAGAAAGAAAAAAATATAGTTGTAAAACAGAACTAGATATGCAGCTCATGAAAAGAGTGAATGGTTGTAAATGAGAAAGAGAAGCGATTTCTACAGCATCTGATGACAAACAGCGATTCTGAAACCTTCTCTGCCCTCTGAAGTCCTCCTCTTCCTAAGAACTAAGATCTTCCTAAGACCTTTGCACGTACATATGTGACCTGAGATAATTCTGTCACTCTCATGGACTAGGAAAGAAAAACGAATGAATGTAAAAAGCCCACTGCCCAGTTCCGCCAGAGAGGGATTAAGATCTGGCCCAAACGGCAGGGTAGAGCAGCTGGCCCTCAGTGGGAGCGTCTGCCCGACTGCCCCGCCATCTCTGGCATGCAGGGCCTGGGGGCCGATTCAAACCGCCATCTCCCCTTGGGCTGAGAACTTTAGGCCGAGGGCCAATGGCATTAGGCTTCTTCCTAGACGTTGCTGAGAGCGAGGGTCTCCTTCAGGTCAAGCTGGCCCAGGGGAGGTTTCGCCATCCTCACTGCCCATTGGATGCTGCCCAGGCTGCATAACGACTCCACACCCCTCACATGATGGTACGGCCCGTTTGATTTCATATTATTATTGGACAGTGTCAGATGGACAACAGCGAACCATAGATGCGGTAATACCACGGGAGCACAGGAGTGGGCGTGACTTGGGTGCATTTGCAGAGGGGAATGTAACCAATGGCAGCTAATCCTCTGGGAAATGAACTATGTGGCAGAAGTGTTAAGGCTGCCTGACAAAAGCACAAGAGATCTCTGCTGGACTGGAGATCAGTGGCACGCCGAGGAGGCCTGTCAGACCGCTGACGCTCTCGCCAGCTTCCCTGGAGCCAGGAAAGTCCAGAATCCTTTGCACCATCATTCTAATTTATTTTTCACTCCTCCAGCTAATACTGTACCTTATTCAGATACTTTTCCTCTCTCCTCAGGTAGCTGTTGATTCTAATGAATTAAACAAGATAAATAAACCTCACAACCTCCAACATCCTTCTTGGACCCTTCCCACAAATCCTATCCTATGTCCCATATGCTATCTGTCTGCTAGGAAACTGTCTAGCGTAATTTTCTATTATAAGATATCATATGACATATTATTTCCATAACAATATCTCAAACATTATTTTCATAATGATATCCTCCTAAATACACCCCAGACACACTGAAATACAGTATACAATGTAATACAAGAATCAGTCAGACGATGATTTTAAGAAATAAGGTAAAAACAGATTGGTGATGTCATATTCATATATACATATTACATTAATACCTGTCATTATGTGGAAGTACTCCAAAATAAGACTGAAGAATCTGTTGAACAGTTACAGTCTGGAACAGGAATCTGCTGTCTGATGTCCAAGGGTGGGGATCTCAGGTAGGACAAACTACAACCTCACTTTTTGGATGATGAGTCATTAGAACCGTTACAACCGGAAATACAAGAAAAGCCAGGTCAATAATAGAAGCCCCTCTCTGTCCTCATATGGAAGTGTGCTGGCTGGAAGTTTTTGGCACACCTACGCACCCCGGTAAAAGGCGATGGCTGAGACAGAGTTACTGATGAAGAGAATCCCCAGGGACTGAGGCTAGAGTGGGTGGAGATGGCAAGAGTTAGTAATGGCCTTTTCTGTTCCTCCCACAATATTTTACGCTTAAAAGGGGGAAATTGCACATACCATTTTATGCTAATGAAGCAAGTCTAGTCATGTACGGGAGGTCTGCGGGGACAGACTGAGCAAAAACAGAAAGAAACAGCGAAACTGTGAGCATGTATGCAAGTCTACATGAAATGAAAGATTTAGGCAGAAAAAAGATCAGAATACTTGACTTGCTTCTTGTATTATAAAGAATTACAAAAATAGCCTTCGACATGGGAGGCCTAAGATTCTGACCAAACATGACGTGGTAGTGCTGGGAAAGACGACTGCAATCAGAGAGTCAAAGACTAAGTTAATAGACACTCATTTCCGTCATGAAGAGAACTGCTGGCTTGAGTTCACAGACCACTCGCTACAGGGGCTAAAATGCCTGACCTGATTTTTCGTTGTATTGACTGCTTTAAGAGATCTGCACACTGGTTTGTTTGTTTTCTCCAGCTCAGCACAACCTGAGTTATTATTCTGCAGCCTGTGGAGAATGTGCCTGCCGCCCACGCACACGCCCGGCACAGACAGAGATGGGAACACTGGCCAGTCGTGACTGCTGTTTCCCACCACCGATGCAGCTTCACCACAGTCAGAAAAATATATTTAGCGGGGCTAAAAGGAGCTGCAAAAAAAGGGAAACTGTCCTGAGCTAGTTAGGCCTGGGGAGGTGACTGAGAATGGCGTCAGGAAGCTGGGATTAAAATAGGAAGCATTTACATAGAATGCTGAAAGGAACAGGTCCTCATTTGTATCTGTTTGTCTCACCTGTCTCCAGTGTTCGTCTCACATCTAATTGTACTTTTCTCACCTGTATCCTTGTGCTTGTTTCACATGATTTTTTATGCTCGTTTCACCTGTTTCATTGTACTTCTTTCACCTGTTCCATCGTGCTTGTCTCACCTGTTCTTATGCTTGTTTCACCTGTTTACTTGTAATTTTTTACCTGTCTAGCTTTGCTTATCTCATGTTTTTCTGTGCTTGTCTCTCTTCTATTTTGTACCTGTCTGGATTTGCTTGTCTCACCCCCCCTACTGTGCCTATCTCACGCACCCCCTGGGGCCTGTCTCCTGCACCCCACTGTGCCTGTCTCCCCCACCCCAGGGTGCCTGTCTCACACACCTCACTGTGCCTGTCTCCTACACCCCACTGTGCCTGTCTCCCCCAGCCCAGGGTGCCTGTCTCACCCACCTCATTGTTCCTGTCTCCCCCACTCCCACTGTGCCTGTCTCCCCCACCCCACTCTGCCTGTCTCACCCACTCCCCTATGTCTGGGTCACCCACCCCACTCTGCCTGTTTTACCTGCCCCACTCTGCCTGTCTTACCCGCCCCACTGTACCTATCACACCCACCCCCCTGTGCCCGTCTCACCCACTCCTCTGTGCCTGTGTCACCCACCCCACTCTGCCCGTTTCACCTGCCCCAGTGTGCCTGTCTCACCCACCCCACTGTGCCCATCTTATAATGCAATACACAATTTGACATTTTTCACCAGTTCATGCAGATATGGCAACAATTCGTGACACAGGTCTGTTTCTGTGATTTGAATTCTTGCATAGAGATGACATTTTCTCTAGAAGGACCACTGTCCTTCTAGAGTAATATTCTTCTACAACTATAAATTTGAATCTCTAAACAATGCAATCTATCCTTAATTACATACCACGAACTCCAGCAACCCTCCACTGGTTAATGTATTTGTCTCTCCAGGTCTGTAGTATCTCACTTTAAACTTAATCTGTATACTAGAAAAAAGCTCATCATCCTCCTTCCCTTTATAATTCATGAGCTTTCACTCCCTGTGTGAGAAAATACTTGCTGAGCTGGTCAGATGCTGCTTGCCATTGGAAGGCCTACCTCAAAGTCCTCTTTGTTCCTAGATAAAGAGCTTCAGAACTTATCAGCTGACCCCACATTCTCCCTTTTTTTGGTTGATTATTTGGATTTTTTAGCTCCCGTTTCCTCCAAGGACTCATTGAAATGTGGTGATGCTTCAGTTTTTTGAAGAAGAAGAAACGTTGACCTCATTCGGGATTGATATTCTTCATTGTGAGAACAAGCAGGTTCAGACCAGTTTGGCCCAGGGGGAGCAGCATATGGACATTTTGTGATTTATTATATGAGCAGTGTCTTTAAATAACCCACTGCGACGAGCGAAAAAGCTCCTCGCGCTGGCCTGCACCCAATGACCCTTCGGTGCACGCCGATGTGACTGGCCCGCTTCTTTGCACCCTTCCTGTGACAGACCTCTATGGCTTTGGTGAAGTGATCATGAGCCGCCTGCGGCTCCGGGGCTGTCGCCACCCTCTAAACGATCTCAGCGTCTCGTGGAGAGACGCTCTGCTGGAAAGTGAGTAAGAGCAGGGGCGGCGATACGCGGCCTGCAGCTACGTTAAATGCCACAATGCCCCCATCCACAGCTATATCTTTCTTCTAAGCATAACCTTTCCATTACATAATAAGAGGCTTAACGCAGGCTGTGCAAGCATGAGCAGAAAGGTCAAGCCAGTGCTGTAGCACTGGTCTCCTGCAATAACAGGGTCATTTATATAAAGCTATAAGGCTGAACAGCAAAGCTATTCCACATACACTTGCATTGCCATTTCTTCCTAAGCTCAACTGCATCCTTGTCCAAATAATCCAATTCTCTTGTTCCCAAACCATGTAATTAGTTATGCCAATGTTTTTATATGCTGTTGTTATGGTACTGTAATTCAGTGGCTTACTGTAGAGCTCTAGTGTAAAATCCTGGCTCAAATGGAGCTGAGCTCCACAGGCTATAATAGTATTTTTCAGTCAGCTGCCACTGACACATAACTTAGCCAAGTGCTTCTAATTCCCAAGCAAACCTTCACCAAGTTAAAACATGAATTTAAATTTATCACCTGAGTTTGAACCAAAATCTGAATGAAAGGCATCACTGGCGCAGAGAGTCATCACGAAGCTGTCAGGTCTCCTGCTCCTGTCCGTCCTAAATGATCGCGGTGCTTGTACCATCATCCTAGTATCAACTTTCAGAATCTGCTCCAATTAACCCACAGTCTGACTCTTCCAGTGCACAACAGTAGCAGTAATAGATGATTTCCAGACATCTCCTGAGATCATGCGTGATCACTCCTTTCCATACATATTCTCATAACTGCAAAATCAGGGCTATTATTTAGATTATATCCTATCCTGGGTAGTGATCACAGACACACTGCCTTCTTATTTCTTCGTTATGGCCTAATGAAGACAGTCTATAGGGGAAACAAAATCTAACAACTGTTTTAAAGCTTTGATATTGATTATCTAGGAAATGTGTGCATATTTTTTAACCTTCCTGGGCTACTAATCCCGGAAATGATGACAAAATAAAAGTGCACTTTTCAACTGAATTTCATAGATTTTAAGGTTTGCTAAGGTTAGAATCACATATTACATTGTAGTATGATGATTGATATCTATGTGCCTGTATGTAAGAGCATGTGTTGATAGAAGACAGACATTTTTACCCTCGTATGTATGTTTGTATAGTGAAGTAATCGCCCAAATCCTGTAACGTTGTGCTTACCCTGCTGAACACCTGCCATTGACATTTAATAATAACAATCAATACTTTATTGATCCCCACCAGGAAATTGTCTTTACACCTCCCTCAACTTGCTCTTTTTCATAGAGCAAGTCATCCACAAAGGGCAGCCACCAATAGCGACACCCAGGGAGCTGGGGGGGTTAAGGGCCTCGCTCAAGGAGCCACAGACACGCTGAGGCTGGGTTTGAACTGGTGACCTTCTGATTACAGACACACAGGCTTAGCCCACTGAGCCACACACTGCCCCAATCATAGATGTGTGTCATTGTGGTGAATGCCCCTGTGTGCATCCCACCCCCATCATGAATAGCGTCTTCTCATTGGCTGGAAGAGGTGTGATGTGCAATGTCTCTAGGCAGTCATCAGTCATAAATGAGGTCACGGTTTATATGTATTTACAGCATTATATATGTAATCTGACTGCAACGCAAAAGGTCCAAAAGACAATGCAATTAAAAGTAAGTCCAAATTCAACATTGCATTTACAGAATACCAGGAATGACAGTCCAAGCACAGTAAAACAATGGCATTATGACAAACAGCATGAGAGATTACGGATGCTTAGCTTCAGTCACCAAATCCTACACTCATTGCCATTGGTTCACTGAGAAAATGTTCTCGACATTTCTCTAATTTCCACAGTGGTAGTTATTGCAAGTTTCAACCCAATTAATTTGCCCCTTGTTTAATTATGAGTTTGTGTTTAGTAATTAGACATCCGTGAAGAACATATGACAGGGGGCAGCGTGTGCAGCCATCCTGAGCAGAAGCAATCTGTTCCACACTGCCTTCATGACTCATTGGCTCTGGAGACTGGGCCGCACTTCACCCCAAACGTCCCAGCAGTGACCTAACTTTTCCGCAGAGCCCAGTGAGCCGTTTCTGTACTGCGGCCCCCTGTCTGGCTTTGCTTCTAAAAAAAAAAAATCACAATTGTATGTCTTATGTTTTATGCTTTAGACACCTCAAATTGATTACTCCCTAAATTATGAAAAGCCAGTACAAGCGTAGTGCAGAAACAAGTGTCACGGTGTCAGCTATTCACTTAACTCTACAGAGAGGGCAAAAATCCATATATAAAGACACACGAACACATAAAACAAATATTAATTTGGATTAAACTATTTGGTCGGTGTTGTTCAGTGCTGCGTATATTGTCAATGAAAGACTCAATGAACTGGAAGCACACTTGGGACAGTTCAGTCATGCACACGTCGACAAATAATGTACCTTTCAAAAAGGGAGATTACGCTTACGCATGTCAATGTGTGTCCCCGAAGTGCTCGCGCTGCTGGGGGAGTGAACTATCTGCAGAAAGCTGCGTTTATTCGGCGTTGTCTGTGAAACTGACGGTGCAGAAGGGAACAACACGTGTGAAGCAGGAGTGAAGGAGTGCATTTCAATAACCATCTAACGAAATCAGTTTCCTAAATTCTATTTAATAATTTATGTTGATCAGGGCAGATAAAACCTTCAGTCAGAAACATTCTGTTTATGTCATTATACAGGTGAACTGTCTACTTGGCCTTCTTGTCCTTGTTTGAATACTTATTTAAAGTATACAAGACGCATAATTTAGTTCTGCTGTGATTGCTATCAGAACGCCTATTTTCAGAATAATCCAGTTGTCTACAAATAAATAATAAATGTCGGTCACGTAATAAAAAAACGGCTACATCACAGATTTATACACCGTGGTAAAACATTGACTTATTTCTGCCATCGCATTGCATGCACTGTCATGTCTGTCATTTTGCATGCAATAAAAATCCATCTACCCGCTGCGAGCCCTGGGGTACGTGTGTAAAACCCACTCTACACACACAATAACGAACGCGTTAGGCAGACGTGAGACGTACATGCCACCTGCAGGGTCACAACGTGTTTCATTTTTCTTCTTGTGTGGGAGGAGTTTCAAGCTATGTGTTTAAATAAACCAATTTTTACAGATGAAATTTAAGGTTTAAGGTTTGAGTGTAAATAAGAAAAGTTAAAAAAAGGAGTAACAGAAGAATTATTTTTAAAAAGCAAATAAATGGCAGATGATATAACATTTTGCCTTTGCAATCACGTACCACACAGCAGCTGCATCCAGGCACAGATCTTGTAGACAGTGGCGGTGTTGCAGAAGAAGAAAAGAGCGAAACAGGCGATGCAGCCCAAGATCAGAACCATGGACAGCAGAACGAAAAAGGAGGCCGCTTTGAAGGCGCCCGAGGGTATGGAGCTGAAGTCGGCGAAGGTGCCCTGGCAGGAGAGCTCCCTGCTGGGGACGCCGTTTCCCACGCAGTAGTGGAATAAGCCGAAGTAGCCCGCTTGCGGCGTGTTCAGGCTGTCCCCGATCCAGTAGGGCTGAATGAAAACCACCACGTTGATGATGGCGAAGCAGATGGTGAATATCGCCCAAAGTACCCCAATTGCACGGGAGTTTCGCATGTAGTTTTCATGGTAAATCTTGGAGGCTTCTTGCGAAGGCAACATTTTCCCAATATCCTGCCGTCTTTGTTTCTCACTATCCGCCTCTTCAGACAAGCCTTCGTTTAGTTGATCGAGCTATTAACCTGTAAACTGTTCTAAAATTAAACTGTCCTCTTGTTTTTCTTACTATAGTGCTATGTGGATTTTTTTTCAGACCTAGCAAAAATTGATAGCACAGCCACCCGCATATGGTATTCCCTATAACTACAAATTAGTTAATAAATATCAAACTACACGCACACATTAATCGACACAGTCAATCAATGTATATTATAAACACAGTCAAGCGAATTAATACTGATTGGAAAAATACTATAAGGATTCCCTTTCCCCATTTAAAAGAGGCAGGAAAGCGCCAGATGCTTACAAATAACAGTGTGTACAAAGAGGTACAACTATAGTACTAACGTTTCACAGTCAAGTGGTCAAGACACGGTCAGCTGAACCCCGTGTACCTGTAAACGACAGCTGTCCCTTTTACTTTGCATCCGAAATAACGCCAAAGACGAAGATACCGTTTCTGGATGCCGCTGATGAACGATCCACTTTCAGGCGGAGATGCAGCTTAACTCGCGGCAAGGACATCGGCGTCGGGCTCGATGGAGAACCACTATGATCTGATTTTTTTTTCTGATAGCGAAAAAAAACACTTGATTAATTAAAATAATGTTAAATGTGACTTCTGTATATAATGCTGCCGCGACTCCATAATTATGTTTCTTCCCTTTCCCTCGCTCGTGTCTCTCTCCTGCGCGCTCACGCAGAGTGCGCTGATGAGGGCGCGTTCGTGTGTACTACATTGCAGAAATTTGCATCTGTATATAAGCTCCCAGCTAATTTTATATCTCATATGTCCCGGGCTCATTTATTCATTAAATGTAATTGAATACAATCACGTAGCTTTATCTATAATTTACAAGAAAAAAGTTCACACGAAAAATGATCCATCCGTGGCTAAATGTTTTGATTTAGAAAAAAATAAGGAGGTTACTTTTTTAACACGTCCGTAGGTAGAAATCCATTTTGATCACAATGTATGCTAGAATTAGTCATGGCGCCACACGATTTTAGCAAATCACAAAACAAACCACAAACAACACTGTTGTTTATTTGTTTGAAAGGTTAAATAATTCTATATTTACTCACTGATATCATATTTACTCACTGAAATACTGAAAATTAAGTGAATACATTCCCACAGAGTATCTGGCAGCCAGCAGGGTAAGAGGCTGTTCTCCTGGGGACGAGCCTGCAGTTCCTGCAGGTGACCTGCAGTATTACAACAAATATCCCTCACACATCCAGACCTATCACGCACAATTTTATTTTACAGGAGGAATTTTAAAGTTTTGGTATAAGATTTATAAGTAAAATGCATCCAAACTAGGAACTCAAATTTAATTAGACCTACGTCTCTTAATTAACAAGCTTCTCTAAACGTCCATGTACTTTATCTCCAAAACAATGCTACCCAGCATAAAAATACATAATTTGTATTCTTTGTGAACTTTTTTGTGTATGCTTATTGTGAAGTATCATAACAATCTTCTGATGATACACATAGTTTATGGAAGCGTTGTGCTTATTACATTTATAATAACCACTAAACACCTACCACGTTTATGCTCAAATCTTTATAATAGTAGCAAACTTTTGTTTTACAGTCACACAGCATTAATACATCCAGCCCCAATCTACAACCAGCAGTTTATAACCGTTTTGTCAGGAACCTCTAATCGTGGTTTTTACCTTTCCGTTAATAATGTCTGCCATATATGAGGCATTGGCTATCCTATCCACTGCCAGCTTCAGCTACTATACTATACTACAGTTTGTTGAGCTTGTTGAATCTTTCTCTTTATGGAAATTCATTCTGGATGTACTGAGATTCATGGTACTTTAGCGTAATACTTGTATACATAACAATACAGCTAATTTTTCAATTAATTTACATATGAATATACAATCATTTAATAGATTAACAAACACGAGCCTTGTAGTTAAGAGATGAAGCAGATTGTTTCGCACAATACTTCTTAAATTCACTGCTCAAAAAACCATAAAAATGTTAAGCTTTTGAACCATGCATTAATGAACTTGCTTTAGTGAAATAAATATACATAACCATAAAAATGTAGTGCAAGGTTTTTTTTTACTCATAATGTATAGCTAGATATATAGATAAGTATATTTAGGAGTGTGTATGCACATATATATACATACAAACACACACATATGATAATAATTGATACTTTATTGATCTAGGAACTGAAATTTAATTAGGTCTACGTGTAATACGTCTCCTCTCCTGGAAACGACACTTTATCGTGGTGGAGGGGTTTGCGTGTTCCAATGATCCCAGGAGCTAAGTTGCCCGGGGCTTTATGCCCCTGGTAGGGTCACCCAAGGCAAACAGGTCCTGGGTGCGGAAGTAGATAGATGTGCGGCTCACTAGACCTGTTATGATAAGAAAAACATTGGATCCACGATTTCCCTTGTCCGGACGCAGGTCACCGAGACCAGCCCCTGGAGCCCAGGCGGGTGAGGCTCAATGGTGAGCACCTGTTGGCCAAGCCTGCACCCATGGGGCCTGGTCGGGTACAACCCGAAGAAGGCACGTGGGTCCCCCCTCCAATGGGCTCACCACCTGTAGGGGGGGTCATAGGGGTCGGGTGCAGTGTGAGTTGGGCAGTGGAAGACGGGGACCTTGGCGGACCGATCCTCGGCTGCAGAAGCTAGCTCTAGGGACATGGAATGTCACCTCTCTGACGGGGAAGGAGCCTGAGCTGGTGTGCGAGGTTGTGAAGTTCCGGCTAGATATAGTTGGGTTCACCTCGACGCACGGCTTGGGCTCTGGAACCAGTCTACTTGAGGGGGGTTGGACCCTCCTCCACTCTGGAGTTGCTCATGGGGAGAGGTGCCAAGCAGGGGTGGGTATACTTATTGTCCCCTGGCTGGGCGCCTGTACATTGGGGTTTACTGCAGTGGACGAGAGAGTAGCCTCCCTTCACCTTCGGGTGGGGGGACGGCTCCTGAGTGTTGTTTGCGCTTATGCGCCAAGCGGCAGTTTGGAATACCCACCCTTTCTAGAGTCCTTGGAAGGGGTGTTGGAGAGCACTCCTCCTGGGGACTCTTTTGTTCTGCTGGGGGACTTCAATGCTCTCATGGACAATGACAGTGAGACCTGGAGTGGCGTGATTGGGAGGAACGGCCCCCCCGATCTGAACTCGAGCGGTGTTTTGTTATTGGACTTCTGTCCTCATCACAGATTGCCCATAATGAATACCATATTCAAGCATAAGGGTGTCCATATGTGCACTTGGCACCAGGACACCCTAGGCCGCAGTTCGATGATTGACTTTGTAGTCGTGTCATCGGACTTGCGGCCGCATGGCTTGGACACTCGGGTGAAGAGAGGGACAGAACTGTCAACTGATCACGACCTGGTCGTAGGTTGGCTCCGCTGGTGGGGGAGGAAGCCGGCCAGGCCTGGAAGGCCCAGGCGTATAGTGAGGGTCTGCTGGGAACGTCTGGCAGAATTCCCTGTCAGGAGGAGCTTCAACTCCTACCTCTGGCAGAACTTCTCGCATGTCCAGGGGGAGGTGGGGGACATTGAGTCCAAATGGGCCATATTCAGCGCCTCCATTGTGGAGGCAGCTGACCGGAGCTGTGGCCGTAAGGTGGTCAGTGCCTGTCACGGTAGCAATCCCTGAACCCGCTGGCGGACACCAGTGGTGAGGGATGCTGTCAAGCTGAAGAAGGAGTCCTATCTGGCCTTTTTGGCCTGTGGGACCCTAGAGGCAGCTGACAGGTACCGGCATGCTAAGCGGAATGCGGCTTTGGCGCTCGCTGAGGCAAATCTCGGGTGTGGGAGGAGTTTGGTGAGGCCAAGGAAAATGACTTCCAGATTGCTTTGAGGAGATTCTGGTCCACCATGCAGCGGCTCTGGAGGGGAAAGTGGTGCAGCATCAACACTGTTTATTGTGGGGATGGGGTACTGCTGACCTCAACTCGGGAGGTTTTGGTTCGGTGGAGGGAATACTTTGAAGACCTCCTCAATCTCATCGACACGCCTTCCAATGAGGAAGCAGAGTCTGGAGACTTGGATGTGGACTCTCCTATCTCTGGGGTGGATGTTGCTGAGGTAGTTAAAAAGCTCCTCAGTGGCTGGGCCCTGGGGATGGATGGCATCCGCCCGGAGTTCCTTAACCCTCTGGGGTCGAGTATGTTGTCGGCGACATCGCGTACTTTTCGCAAGTTTATATCTCGCTGAAATCTTAATGTAGAATCATGAAAAAAACGTTGGATAAATCCGTAATCTGTCTTCTTTTCAAAACGTCCATTGTCAGAAGTATTAAAGTTTTTTTAATTAGGTTAAATCGGCAAAAAAGTAAACCATGTCACCTTACTTTGTTTTACCTGCATCAGGGGCGTGTAGTACCGC
>JAODJU010000108.1:27764438-27799694 GCA_026776725.1 Gnathonemus echidnorhynchus
GTCAGGAGGGAGGTGGGAAGGAGAAGGAGGCGCGGGCAGAGGGAGTAGGGAGAATCGGGCGGAGCGGAGCTGCAACAAAGACAGGGGTTAGAAGTGCTCGGATGTGTCATACTAAACAATACATCGCACGGAGCGATCTCCGTGCGGAGTTTAAATAGTTGGGTAGGCGTGGCGCTAATTCCTGGGGGCGGCGCCATCCGCCGTCATGACACAAGTACTCTGTGAACAGCTAAGAAACATTAAAACATACAGCATAAAAAGGAAAAATATTACGAGAAGATATACAACAGAGACTCAGATCATGGTCACACAAAATCCTTTGTTTATTGAAATATTATGAACATCATAAAAATCCAATAAGGAGAATAAATGGATGGCTAACTAGTTTGGATTTGAGATAGGTTGGATATAATGGTCAGTTAATTCATCCTGAACTTAAAGAACTAAATAAAAAAACTACAGTTAAGCTGTCTGGAATGGACATAAAAGAGCAGAATTCAAAGTAATATCGAATTTTGGTGTTGGCTCCTGGGACGTCCTGGAATACAGCCCCAGTGAAATTCATTCAGCTTACTGCTTATCCTGGTCAAGGTCAGGGTTATCCTGGAGCCAATCCCAGGGAGCAAAGGGCACAAGGCTGGGATGCCAGTCTATTTAAGGAGAAAAGGCAGTGGTGAACCCTGAAAATGATGTCATTTCATCACTGGGCACAAGGGTGGGGTGTATCCTGAATGGGACGCCAGTCCATCACAAGGCCCATGCACACACCCACATAAACACAAACACATTCATGCACTATGGGCAATTTAGAGACATCATTTACCCTGACTGCATGTCAGGTTGATGGTGTTAGGATCGATCCCTGTCTTGCCTCATTTCATCAGCCATTTCCCGGTTTGGCCAGCAGGTGCCGCCCCATTCTTCTGGTGTTTCCTTAGGTTGGCATTGTTCTGTTTTCTAGTCTGTTCCCTTGCTCTGCAGGTCACCATGTGGCTTAATGGGCTGAGTGACTGCAAACTGAGCATTCCTAACAATGTCAGTTCAAGGCTGGCCTGATGTCAGCCTTCGTTAGGTTAAATACTTTGAGTTTTATTTTTCCCCCCCTGGTTATTACATGTATGTGCTTGTATTTCAGTATAGTTCTTTCTTTTGCATTCTTGTTTCTGGTTATCCATGCCTGTGTCTGGTTTGGTAATGTATTGTTTCACATCTGTTCCTAGTGATACAGTCCTTGATGTTTGTTAATTAACCTCCCCTGTTTCCTGTAGTTCCTAGTTAGTTCCCCTGTTCATAATTTTGATGGTCCATACCTGTCCCTTGCCATGCCATCGTTGCTTGTGTATATTAGTGCCTGCCCTGGTCGTGTCCCTTGGTTGGTCATTGTGTTTGTCTCCTGCATGTTCCATGTAGGTGTTACTGGTTCTGGTTAATTGTTGTACATATTTACTTGTGTTCCCTCTACGTTTCTCCCTTGTAGTTTCAGCTCTTGTGTATCATTATTTAACCATCCTGCCTAATTTTGCCCCCTTAAAGTTTCTGGTGGTCTGTATTTTCAGTTTACAGTAAAGTCCCTTATTGTCTGTAAGGCAAACCAGGATCATCCTTTATCTTGCCCCACTGTAGATAACCCACATAACAGGGAGAACAGGCAAACTATACACATGGCAGAAATTAAACAGTTCACCATCTGGGTTGCCAGCAACAACAAACTGGGTTGTGGTGGTGACACCTTCACACGCATCTTTACTCTGGACAGCCCCTTTCAAGGGAAAATATCAAGGATGGATTTTTGATTAACTACAAACCCAACATTTCTTAAGTCCTTCCACTTATTTAACATGTTTATGAGAGAAAGCAACTCAAAAGTACTTTTAAAATATAACAAAAACATCATTTCTTCTGAGAAGATCCTGCCCACCCCATTTAGCTCATTTCTGGCTCGCATTCTTTTCCTTTTTACGAAAGGTATCACTCTGCTAATGCCATTCATGTAATGAAGACTTCTTGCACAAGTAAAGTTTCACCAGATATCTGTGCACTGGACTCTCAAAATGACATGCGTTGCAAATATTTATGCGTTGCACACATCTCACTTCTGTCTCACGACGAAAAGGGGGGACCGTGGTATGATAGATCTGTGTGAGAGATGGAGAGCCCAGTGCACAGGGAGCTTCGGGGAAATGCTCTGTGTCCAAAATGAAGAGCACCTGCTGGAGAACAGGTTGTCAGTGAAGAGTTATCTAAACTGATGGCCACGTCCCACGAGCCTGTGGTTTAATGAGCTGGTGTACCACTCAGCCTCCACATGTTGAATATATTACATTCTCCCATACATTCTACAAGATGCACTGTTGTGGGTGTATATTTACATTGTATGTAGTGGATGCTTTTGTTTACAGCAGCATGCAAGTGAGGATCAGGATGATGATTCCCTGGAAACGGTCACTTTCATGCACAGGTTTACCCAGGCTGAATCCCAGGGGCCTCTGCTAAAAAGGGGCCTCAACTAGCCTTGCTTAAAATTGTCATCTCCCACACTTTTACTTTCTCCGCTCTCTGTCAACTTAAACTGACAAGGGGCTGCTGACCATATTAATGTGCTTCTGTCCCTGGAGCAACTGGGGCCAAGCGCTTTGCTGAAAGGGCCAACAGTGAAATTACTCTGCTGACCACAAGATTTGAACCAGTGACTCAGACCAGCCCACACATAAGTAGTTTTATGTCTGCCTTGTGTTTCTACCCTGCACTGCCTAGGATAGGCTCCAGACTCCCCTGCAACGTTGACCAGGATAAACATTTATAAGGTGCATGAGTGGATGTGATGTAGGTAATAACACTAAACCAGCTATTAATAACTAAGCTTCTAAATATGAACAATGTAACTTCTTATAAAACCTTTGCATTCCAAATAATTACAAAGCTAATGCAATTTGCTAGTAACTACTCAATTTATCCATATAAAAGAATAAAAACCACTATTTAACCACTAGAATACAATAACTGGATGAATAATTGATTTAATGCATATTAATTTATGCTCATAGCCAGTTATTTCAGGGGGATTGAGTACAAGGTGGGTTCACTGAGCACAGTTTTAAGTGCTGTAAAATGCATTTATGGATCAGTGTGGTGTCCTGTGTTGTGAAGCAGCTGTGAGCTCTATCAGCAGGCTGCTGTACCAATTACAGGCCATCAAGGTGGACGTGCCTTGTGCACAGAGACCACGGAGATAGTGCAGTGATGCCAGTGAGTGGAGTTCTTCACAAGTTATCTGGCTAAGTGAGAAATCCTGCGTCGGGAAACAAGCCCCTGTTGTTTGGAGTCAGGGAGAGCACCAGCCTCGGCTGAATTCGGGCCTGTGGTGGCATGTTGGCGGGGCATTGAGCCGCTCTCACTGCATGTGACCTTGATGCTGACTTCAAACACAGTTGACTTCCTCCTTGCCCCTTGTTGATCTCCTTCCACATCAGAGTCACTGGCATTTCCTGCAGGAGTCGCAACATGAGGATGCGATGATGCGCGTATGAATATTTAAACGCCCACCTTCTTGGGGATGATGCATGATGAAGCGTAACGTACCACGTCTGCTTTGTGAGCTGTAATTTCTTAATACTACAGGACATGGCATCCAGGTCCTTTAAAATAATGTACTGTGCTCTCATGTCATGAGTTTTTGCTTCTTTAGATGGCATCGGTTCTTCTTCCTGCAAACCAAATCTCATGTCACTTTACATTAGAGGGATTCAGGTCATTATGTATTAACATGAAAGCTCAGTTCAGCTGTTTGCCCCTGCCAAATTGTTCAGCTGCTATGGAAAACGCATCACGTTTCATTTTGCTCAAGCAGTTCTGTGGGGCTTGTGAAGTCTGAACACGGATTACATCCACCCTATTTAACAAACAAAAGCACCCCCCTAGCGCTCCCCAACCTATCCCTCACTGACCATGTAAACACACCCCCACTGCCAAATTCGGTCTGCCTAGCCAGATACTCCACGGCATGTTTTGTGTCGCACAGACCCGGGATGCTAGATTAGAACCTTAGATTAGTGATCAGCAGCACCCTCCATTCGGAAGGACTGACGGAGCAAGATCAAACTGAAAAGCGTGACTGACATCCTGGGAGGGCGGGGGGGTGGGGTGGGGAATGGCAATCTAGTTTCAGAAGATTGTCAAAACAAGCCCGTACTCTACATAAATATAATCACCTGTACTTAACAATATTTTTCTTTTCTGAGTGTACTGCATTTATAAACTTCTCCAGTATGTTTTTCAAACATGGTCCCTCATGCAGAAGAAGTCTTGAGCCTGTGATGAGGCCTGCATGTCTATGCTGGACCCTAAACCACATTCACCCCCAAGTATGGCCTCAGCTTCATTATAAACGAAACCTTCGTGGTCAGTTCTTTCTTTTTACAGGGATATAAGACAAATGCAGGCAGAAACTGTATGTTCTGGAGTCATTTCGCATTATCTTACTAGACAGATGGTTGTCTTGTCAAGACGGAAAAGGCACTTGACAGGATAAATGTAGGATAGTGAACTTGGCGAGTGGGTGTATCACTGCACGCCTTTTCCATTTCGTCCGAGAAGCTTACAGATCATAACACTTCTCAGACAGCACTGTGCCATCCACAAACCACTCAAAGAGGAGCGTTTTAACACACACCACTGCCAAGTTCCCCCAGGCTCAGGTAATTAGCACTATGTCCACCACTGACATCAAGGCGTTTGGTTTAACATCTCCCGGTTTGTGGGGATTTCGGCCATCTGCTCCGGCGCACACTGGTGCCGTGGACGAATGAGGGAATGCCGCCACCTCTGCCCCCTCAGTGGGGCCTCCTCCAGGATTTCCCTATATTTTGCTGCATTCATTTTACCTTCTACCTTTACAAGCCTTCCAGGTGCTTCCACCACCATGCTTCACAGTAGGGATGGTGTGTTTGTGGTGATCCAGTGAGATTTATCTGATAGAGGTGTAACGAAAAACAACACAGCTCCGTAGATTCAAAACCCCTAATCCTTCTCAAATTTAGAAGTAAACCGATAAAGCCATTACAAATCCATACTGCCTATCTGTTACTGCATTTTACTGTGATATTTTGTCTTGTTAAGACTGAAAATACAGTGGAAATACAGTTTGAAAAAAAATGAATTTTAACTTCAACTTGGTTCAATTTTAACTTGAATGCTTTTAACTTCAAAATTAGGACACATCCATACAAAATATAAACTGACTCCAAACACAGATGAAAGTATCCATGTTGTATTGAACCAAATTGTGTCAAAGCATTTCTAAATGAAAGCATGTCGAACCATGACATGTTTTTATATATCGTTTGCCATCTATCAAGGCGCATATCATTTCTTCTGAGAAGATGCTGCCCACCCCATTTAGCTCATTTCTGGCTCGCTTTCTTTTCCTTTTTACGAAAGGTATCACTCTGCTTATGCCATTCATGTAATGAATCTAAGTTGAGGGCACTGCAATACAGACAGATTCTGAATGGGTTTTGTATGTCTGTTACAATGGCCACTGGATAATTTCCTTCGTCAGTATGGCATCTTCTGTGGAATGGCTTGTGATTCTGTGCTCAGAAAAAACAAGACAAGGCAGAATTATAACAGTATAAAGCAGGTTTAAATTCTGTTATCTAGTTTTATTATTCTGTATATAGTAGAACTTGCTTATTTTACCCAGGATCATGAATTGCAAAAGTCATTTTTTTGTGCTTATTGTTTAATATTGAATGGATGATTGTTTTTCAGCTGTTTGCGCATGTAAATCTGGCAACGTGAACCTTCACTGTCTTAAAGCGACACCTGCTGTCTAAGAAAAGAATTGCAGAAGCTTACTTTATATTTCTTATACTGGGAAACATTTTCAATTTGATAATTTTTTTTCCCGCACAATGCCACTGTGTCATTATATATTCCCTATCCCCATTCCCTAACACAGGTACCATAAAGGTATTGTGAGCGTTCCATACCAGGGCAGGGATTCGAACTTAGTGTGAGAAAGGTGCCGATTGAGAGTTATTGTGTGTCAAGAATCCAGGTGGGTTTGGAGCAGGGACGAGGCATGGTGCAGGCATAAATGGTGGACGACCCACTTGCAGCTCCAAGGACAAAAACAGGGCTTATTAAATGAACTAAAAGACACAAGAAAACACTAAGAAAACAAAGGACCATGAGGGGTCAAAAGTAAATGGGAATAAACAAGACTAATAAGAAAACAGGGCATGTAAGCAGAATACACATGTAACACCGAGCCTCTCTAACATCAACCAATGAACCACCGGCGAACTGAACAGAAACAGGGACTAAAATACTAAGGGGTAACGAGACTAACACTGGACAGGTGAGGCTAATTAACAAAGACCGGGAAAACAAGGCACAGATGAAACTAATAAACTCAAAGGAACTAAAACAGGGAAACTAAGAACTAACCAAGGAAACAGGGAAACAGAATCTAACACTGGGGAATAACAGACAGGTAGAAACACAAACATAGGCACAAGGAACAAAACCAAAACCAAATACAATATTACCAGACACAAGAACTAGAAAAACTCAAATGAAACACTAAAAACAAATACAAAGGAGGCAGGATTCAAACATGGGATAGAAAGGTTCATAGACAACCACATGCTCAACAAGTTGAGCTATGCGGCCAACAAGGGACTGAAGAAAACGCAAAGACTGACAACACGAGGGACGGGATGACCAGCGACACCTGCTGGCCAAACGGGGATAGGACACAGAGTGGAATAAGAGCTGACCCTGACAATTGTGTAATTCAAAATTCTACTTAAACTTTTTTTAATCATTTGTTTTGGGGCTAAAAACTTATTCTGGTGTGTTGGCATATATTTGTACTATAGTACAACAATAAATGAATACCAAATTGAATATCAATGGAATCGAATCCTTCTCATCTCCTAGCTGGTCATTATCTTTGCTCTGTGAGTACAGGTCCTTGCTGTTGAGGGAGAATCATAAATATGCATGAACCTGTTTATGCTGGCTGTATGTCCTTCATCACAGCTTATCGCAATGGGTCCCGTCCCATTTAGCATTCGGCGCTTTAGCGCCCTGTTTCATTTCAAAGGGACGATATGCTAATATTTTAGGCTACTTGTAAGCTGACACGCGTTTCAATTTAAACCAATGGGTGCGGGGGACATATCTTATAGTTTGAAGCAAACATTCTGTTTTTTCCAATTCTGATTTCCACAAAATTCCATGAAGGGTGTGCCTACTATAGACAGAGTGTTGAATACAGAACATCTACCTACTATAGACAGAGTGTTGAATACAGAACATCTACCTACTATAGACAAGCAGCTGGGGAGCTTGTTCTGGTGCATTAATCTCAGTGCAGTTGCTCTCCTTGCTAGGTTCCATGAATATACAGATATATAATGATCATTTTACAAGATCGTTTCTACAGTGGTAGGGGGACATTTAAGTGGGCATTAATAGGATACGCTTAGGGTAGGGGTGTAGTGACATTTAGGGGCTTGCTGCTGAAATTCAGAATCTAATTGCTTTGTTATACTGTCTAAACAGTAAGCTACCACTGATGGCTCATACCTTCCATGGTGCCCCCCAGCGATGCCACCCAGCAGCCATGGTGCCCACCAGCGATGCCGCCCAGCAGACATCAGCTGTGAAGTCTTCAGCATTCACCTGCTGCTCAGCCATAGATCAATGAGTTTCAGAGCCATTTCTTTCTTTTAATTGATCAGGAACTCCTGATTAAATATTGATTCTGATTTTTGCCCCCCCCCCCTCGAATGGGAATTGGTATAAAATTTAATTAGGATCCTCTGTTTACTGTCTATCATGTACACCCCAAACATTTTAGACATAACTGTAAATAAAAAATATCTACAGCTATTTTATCATCTTAAATAGATTAAAAAATGATTATGTGGATGTTGAGAGAGTAATAACAGAAATAATAAAAAAAACTGATTATTAATAAACATCAATTTTTCAAAGCACTTATCCAGTTTAAGGTTTTGGGGAACTGGGAAAGTATATCAAAGTGCAGCAGACATGGGGACACTCTGGACAGGAATACAAGCTGTCACAGGCCACATTCGTACAAACCCAATTACATTATGGGCAATTTGAGAGATACTAATTTAACTAGCTGCTTTTTGATTTTGGGAGGAACTGGAGCACCCAGAGGAAGCTGACACAAGCACAGGGATAATCTCCACAGACAGAGAGCTGGGGACAGAAATCAAAGCACAGAGTTTGAAGGTGTGAGGCTAAAGGCCTAGCCAATAAGCTAATAAGCCGCCCAGATTTATAAACACAGATAAAAAGGCTTGCAGGTTGAAGTTATTACAATGAATTGGTGGTGATGTAATCCCTTTAAAGTCATTTCTTGGTCTTTCCTGCTATAGTAGTTCTTTTAGATCCATAGCTTTAGGTGCTGTTTTTTAATTTTTCAAAACTAGGGGGCAATATTTTGCAGTATATCTTTTTCTGATCTGCGTGATTCTTCTCGGTTTCTGTTTTTTTTTTTTTTTATTCCTCTCCGCCTTTATCCTGGAATGCATTTTACTCCCGTTTTTAGAGGCATAAGCCCTAAAATATTTATTAACTCAGAAAAAGCCGGATAGCTCGTGTCTGCGCGCACCAGGAAAACAGGGACATAAGCTCTGCTTTGTTTCTGTCTCCTAAAAATAAACACTGCAAGCCCTCAAGACCTGCAGCCCGTCGTCTTCAAGTCGTTTGATACTGAGAAACCTGGGGAAACCCAGAGCTGCAGTCAAGCAAATTAAACTGTGAAGGCGTGGCCTGCATGGCCGTTACACAATTTTAACCAGTCAGAAAATCAAAGTCTGTGTGCTTCTTTGATCTTAGCCTATTGCTATTTCCTTTGGGCTCTGGCTGAGTATGGTCCTTCAGTATGAAAGCCCTCTATCTTTGGGACCGACTGCTTTCCTTTGCCCTGTTCAGATGATGACCTCAGTGTCCGTAGAATCCCAGATGAAAATAACACTGCAGACTTCAAAAAGGACATAAAGGGACGCAGCATGCCTCGTTTTGCCTCCCCAGCTCCGAACTCCAAAAATGTGTGAAATCTCACAAAAACAAACTGCCAGACTCGGAGCAAGAAACTGAGAGTGTGCAAGAAAGAAGGTTCACCCGCTGTACCATGGTATAGCAGAAGGTTCTAAAGGAAAACTAAAAAAGGCGAGGTCGTTCTGCCTATTCCTTTGACCTGGGCAAAGTGTCCTCCTTTCTGCCTCGTGTTAAAAACTGAAACTGCTACCATGCTGATCTTCAGTTTTGCAGAGGCACAATTCTTTTTAAAAGTATGTCCGTAAGTGTATATTAATGCTTGACGACAATGAGCATGGCTGTGAAAATTGCGCTTGAAACAGTCTGCATCCCTCAGCAGTTTTGTAATTCTTTGTCTAAGCTTGAGGATCTTAGTCTGTAATGTCTTGTTCTACAGTTTTGAGGCCTTGATCCACAGCAACTCAGTCTCTTCCTGGTTTTGTAT
Source organism: Gnathonemus echidnorhynchus (assembly GCA_026776725.1). Lineage (NCBI taxonomy): Eukaryota > Metazoa > Chordata > Actinopteri > Osteoglossiformes > Mormyridae > Gnathonemus > Gnathonemus echidnorhynchus. The sequence goes on from JAODJU010000108.1 coordinate 27,773,968, forward strand.
TCAAGTGATGTTGACAGGCTTGGGTCTGAAGCTTCTGCGACTGACCCCCTTGCTGCTGGATAGGGGCATGATTTAGACGTGCCTGCCCCTCCAGTCTCACTCCTCTGGGTAGATCTGAACTCCCCCCCCAGACCACACCATGCCATGTTGGGCCTATGATATGGTGGAGTCGATTTGAATTCGCCATCTGTCTAACTACGTAACTCCCTTTGGCGCCTCCAGTGTAAACATGGAAACTTGTATGCTGAGTGACGTCGTCCTTCTCTTGACATGACGCTGTGTCATGACGCATCGAGTGGCTCTCTTTTTTTTGAATGGTTATCTGAGAAAAAGAAAGGATATGTCCGATTTTTGGGGCATCCCAGAATGCAACAGTTTTGGTGAGCAAGCTGTTTACATCATTTCCCTTCCGCCAGTGCTGTGCCTGTATCGATCATCTTCTCTTTTAAAAAAACTAACAGATGTGGACGGACACTCCGGCAAAGAAGTTTCCAGTATTATTCCGACACAGAAACTTAAAACTGAAATATAATTAGCATTTAATTTGAACTGTATGTTAATGCATATGTTTCACTGGAACTGCCACTGGATACAAAGGTATACAGAGGAAAACAGACAAAGCATACTGTATGTGACAATAAAATACTTAATTGAACTGGGCTGAAAATGAATTTGTAAAATAATAAAGTAAGTCTGTTATTTCACGGCTTGTTTTGAGCATGTAATATCTTTTTCATTAAGCCAGAAGGATCTTGAGGTATGGGACACGGTCCCTGGCTTCTTCTAACCAATCACAGCTGGATCTTTTTAACGACTGGTGCAACCCCGCTGATAAAATAACAGCTTGTATTAACACTGACACATAGGGTACAACTAGGGCTGACAACTCTGCTTGTGTTCAATTCTAGTATTCTGTTGGAAAGAATTAGAACTTTATATAGAGTGACTCTGTCAGCTCGGTCTGAATTATTGATTTGGGTGTATGTCTTCCAGTGGATGGAATGCATGAACTGGATTGAATGAAAGAATGTAGGGTATGTGAATACTTTTGTGTAGCAGCTGTGGGCAATCTAACCATCCATCCATCCATACATCCATCCATCCATTGTCTAAACACTCATCCTTGTCAGGCTCACAGTTGACCTGAAGAAATTCAGTACAGGAGCAGATGAAGCAGAATTATAAGCATTAGAATAAATTTAGATGTTGCTTTGTCGGACATTCTGGCATAAAACCCCAGTGAACTTCATCTCTCCATCCAGCTTTTAGCTGCTTATCCTGGCTAGGGTCCTGGAGCCTCAGCTATAGAAGTTGCACTTGCACAAAAAGAAGTCTGAAATGTGCGCAAACAACTTCCCACGTGAAAGAAGAGCATACAGTACACACTCCATACACATAGAACGGAGAGAGGACTCAAACCCCTAATGCTGGAGGTGTGAGACAATGGTGTTACTCACAGAACCAGCAGGGGCCAAATAGTTACTATTTAAGTATTATTTCAGTTGGATGGGTTGCTTTGTTTACTTATTTATTACCAGTGAATGTAAATTGAACTAAGGCAACATGGTGGCCGTTTTGTGGGTTTTCCCATAGTGCAAAGATTAGCAGTTAGGCTAATTGTCCATAGAGTATGGATGTGCATGGTGCCAGTTAGGCTAATTACCCGTAGAGTATGGATGTGCATGGTGCCAGTTAGGCTAATTACCCGTAGAGTATGGATGTGCATGGTGCCAGTTAGGCTAATTGCCCGTAGAGTATGGATGTGCATGGTGCCAGTTAGGATAATTGCCCGTAGAGTATGGATGTGCATGGTGCCAGTTAGGATAATTGCCCGTAGAGTATGGATGTGCGTGGTGCCAGTTAGGCTAATTGCCCGTAGAGTATGGATATGCATGGTTCCAGTGATGGACGGTCATCACGGCTGTGCTCAGCTTTGTGACCGATGCTAACAGGAGAGGTAGTTAGAGATGGACGAAGGGATAAATAGAACCAGAAAAGGGTCCATTTTCTAACAAAATGGGTCCCTTAAAACTAACTGTTTTAAAGAACCTGGTTTGTGAGTCTCACTTTTTCCACATCCATTCCATGAGAATTTTCCCCCCAATCCCTAGGTGCCAGAGTGTTTTCTCCCTCTCTTTGCATACGTAGGGCATCCACATAGTAATCGCCCCAGGACCACACCCTGCTTGAGTAACTGCCGTACTGGTGGTGCAGCATCTCATAGGGACTTTGGTTACAGTAACAGCAGGTGAAGACAGGGAGCCCACACTGATGATTGATACATGTGGGCCTCTTAGGCTGTCCACGGATTTCATGGTAGCTAGAGGGAACAGAGGAGTCTTTGTGCATGAACATTTGAAGGTCTGGAAGAGCATAACTGAGAATGATGTGTCTTGTGATTCAGATAATAATACCCAGCCCACGGGAAGCAGGCGGCAAGCAGAAGGACTTGGGCATCCATGTTCCGGTGAGCTGACTGCGCTCACAGTACGTCTATGTTTGCTTCCCACTCTGAGACAGGAAGGCTACACAGGGATTCCCCTTCCAGGGCAATCGAGCCCTCTGGGAGACGGTCCTGCATGGGACAGCCACTGAATTTATCATCCTGTCACTGCTGAGAGATAGAGGAACAGGGGCAGCTAAAGAAAACGAAGGTTTGTGTGGAAGGGAACGTTGTATAATTGCTTGTGGGTGTGTTTGCGCACAAGGTCAGAGAGGTTGGGAGTGGGGGGGAATCGAGGCTGCTAATTGTTGGTCCCCATCCCACGCTAAGCCTTCTGCGCTTCGCTGTGAAAGATTCTTATTTCTGCTTCACTTGGCCACCTAGTTAAGCACAGCACAAGAGCAACGTATGATGGCATTATGAATCACATGCATCTGTCTTCATCTGCTCGAGAGGAGAAAGTGTCAGATCAGGTATGGGCGGCCAGATAGGGCAGAATGAGGATCCACTGTTCTTGACCGCAAATGGTGCCTCACAGTGCAGTACTAATTTGTGTAAACGTTAAATCTCATGGAAAAAATCACAGAGTTTGTTTTCTTATGGTTCCTTCTTTTCTTTCCAGCTCATTTTAAGGATGGAATAGTGGACCTCAATGATTACTGTCAACATTCACTGACTGGCCCTTATATCACAGCCATGTGACTTCAGCTCAGAAATCATTGCAACGTCCTTGCAGAATTATTTATACACGCCTGGGGGACCTAATGTCTCCCCTTCCCACCCATTTTCAATGTGTCATATATGGACACAGACAATTACATTCTCCTCCCGACATGAATTGGGGGGGGGGGGCATTAAAATTCAGGAACAATCCGCCCCTATGCTTTCAGAGATACATCTCGAGAGGGCTGATCCCCATATCAAGGATTTATACAGCATCTCAGTAAGTGAAACTTCTGAGCTACAAAATAATTGCTTTCCTGACCTCCAGAACAATTATTAGAGCAGTACAGTGAAAGCATGAGGATGAATACAAAAACAACACGAGTACCTGAGAAATTTTTGAGGGCCACCATAGCTGCTCCTGGTGATGAGAATGGCACTCGTCATAGTGCAAAATACCCTATCACAGATCTTTATCCTATGTTCATTTCCTTACTTCTTGGATCGAACAACCTATTATAGCTCAGCACAGCAGAACTGTATCCGGAGTAAATGATCCTGAGCCACATTCTGAGGAGTCTGACCGTTTCTTCTCTCTGCAGAGCGATTCACTGCTCAGGTGGCAAGGTGGAGTATCCCAGTGGCACCAGCGTGATCTCTGTGCTGCTTGAGCATGCATGAGGGCCCTCACTACCACTCAGCAACAGAGAAAGGAAGCAGACCCCCAAGTCCCCTCTCCTCCCAAGGCGACACTCATTTTAGCATTTCTGCTTCCCAGTTGCCCTGAACCTGAATATGTTTCCTATGGTGGTAATATGTATATGAAAAGTACAGAATATGACATCACAGGTTTACAGGTTTATCACCTTGCTACACTGAGGGAGAGATCACAAAAATAAACGTCTTTTAAATGTAAAAAAAACAAGACTTACACACATGTGAGTTACTAACAGCAGATGGCTCCAGAGATTTGTTCATTTATGTTTTTGATTTAGATGAAAAAAGCTAAAACTCTGCAGGTGCAATGTGTTTTTAATGGTGAAAATGCAAGTGACTGTATGTGTATGAAAACAGGAAATTTGCAAGGCAAATATTTCTCATATTTCGTATCTGGTAGTTTCTGATGTCATGCGCTAACCGTCAGTCTGGGTGCGGAGGGGCACTGTGACTGGAGCAGATGGCTGCTGACATCGCCAGCGGAATGTGGAGGTCCGGGATTTCCCGTCACGAACAAAACATGAAAAAAAATCCTTAAATTTTGCTGACCCCAGACACCTGTACTTTTTTATATTGTAGCGCTCCCGCTGTGCGCTTTTACTAGGTGGGAAAAAAAAAGATATTGTTAAAAAATCCTGTGGCGCTGAGCTTGGATTTGGCCCGGAGAGTGGTAGGGGTGGCGACGGGGAACGTCCCAGCCGCGTGCTACACAGCCTGCTGACAAGCAGAGTCTTCCCCTCAGGGTTCACTTTGAGGACTTGGAACGCCAAGTGTCACGGAAGGAAAAGGAACGCCGGTGATGTGGAGCTGGGAACCTGTTAAAATCCGGCATCCGATTCCATCTGTTGAGCGGCATCTCCATCTGAGAAGCTTTGTAATTAACCTGCTTATGCAGACAGCTTTTTTTGGTGGGGGGGAGGTTCACATGTGATCCACCCTGGCCACCAACAGCTGTGTTCAAGCAGGGGGGGGGGGACTGAGGGGCAGCTTGAGGAACTCCCCATATTCCGGGGGCCTGGGATCTCATGCTGTGTGATGTTCTCTGTCTTCAGTTCTCTGGCTTTGCCTGAGTTCTCCGTGTGGTGCCACCTGACACTAAAAGCCTTATTCAGAGACTCAAATACTGTATGATATTTTGCTATTTATTACTTAAGTAGTATTTCCCCTTTATATTGTTGGAATGTCACAAATGTCACATTTTAATCAATAAAAATTCGGTGCATGCTGAGGTAGGGCAACACCATCACCATAAAGCATTGACGTAGCACCCTGGGTAAAATCAGCCGTATTTCTACTTAGCCTGCCTTGTGGGACAGGGTGGGCAAGAACGACACAAGCCTTAACCACAAAACTGATAGTTTGAAGAAACACACTAAGCAGTCATTTAAATGTGGGCTCTCTGTCACAAAGAAAATCTGCCCTTGGATTAAGGGTCAAGATTATTAAGAGTGTTATTTCCTTAGTTTTATAGTTACTTTATATATATATATATATATATATATATACACACACACACATGTCTATGTATGTATGTATGTGTGTTTGTGTGTGTCTATATAAGATGTATAGATAGGTATGTTAATATAGTGTATATATAGTACACAACACACATATATGTCTTCAGAAATATGTGTCCGCACACATCCTTGACATCCCTACATGCATATCTTAAACAGTTTCGTTAATTAATATGTTAATATTTAACATGTAGCCTGTTTTTATTGTATCTCATTGTGTTCAGGACTGGAGCAGTTTGTATGTCGGTTAACTGCGCATGAAAATTCTGCAGGATGCAAAACACAGTATTCCGTGTTTACATGTAGCTACATCGCTGTCAAAAAAGATTCCACATCTTATGTATGTGCTATTAATGTACCCCTTCGATGATGACAGGGAAAAAAAAAGCAGGAGTAGGAGTCCGCCGGTGATCCCGAGCGGCTGGGGCTCCTCTCGCCGGAATGAGGAGTTAAAGTGCCTCCGAGTTCGCGCAGCAGCAGCGACTCTAATGGTGCCTTTCACCTCCCTGGCAGGTATCTGCTGTTAACTCTCCGAAGAGGAGCGCGTTTTCGCCGGCGAGTCCTCACTTCCCTGCTGGGAAAAAAATCAGCGCTTGTAACTTGATTACGAAAAATATATATTCGTAAGAATTCAATTTTAAAACATACAAATGGCGTCAATTGGGGACTTCGATCCGCTAAACTCAAGCGTGCCTGCAACTAAGATTGAAGTTACCGTGTCATGCCGGTGAGTGATATGCATAATTGGCTGTGTTTGAAAATAACCAGATAACTAAATTAATGGGGATATACTGATCTGTGTTTGACATCGAAGGAGCTGTTTTGTTGCAGCGGATTGAACTAGCCAAGTGATTGAAATAGAGTTATTGTAGCACAGCTGAGTGTCTGTACATATCACAGTTATACAAAAGTATCGCGCTTCACTTCGGGTACGAGGCTATAAATATAGGCTACCAAGCGTGGCTCTTTGAGGCTACTTTAATGCTTATTTTTGTGCTGGATTTATGTAAAATAATTTTCTATATATGGCAACTTATACATATCTAATTATTTTTAAATCATGAGTGGCTAATTGTACATGTCCGAACAATACGATAAATATGTAATACGTGGTAATATATTACCTACAAGAGGGAGGGGAAATGAGCGTTGCGTGATATTTCTTCGTAGTTTTTTTCTGGACAGTTTAGACAGATATGTTATATGTTAAGCATGCCTACTTTTATTTGTGGTAAAGAGCGAAATCGAGTACAGATCGTCTTCTGGGGACTGCTGTCGTTTGATTAGAAGTGAAAAGCGAGGCTTAAATTCCATTGATAGCATTTTCGGGGTAAACCAGCAGCCCGAGGTGCGCCGCGCGTTTCGCTGTGGTCCTCCGTACGTCCTCGCCGTCACAGCCGATGCCGTCTAGCTTTCTATGGGTAACCTGTTTGTTTAGGTTGTGTCGTTTGTCAGCATGTGTGCAAAGATGAAATCGTCTCAAAGGACATGATAATCTCTGTTTACTATTGTATAGTAAATTAATGTTTCAATTTATGGTGTCCTTCAACTGTTTCTTTTTTTTTTCTTTCCAGTTACCCAACAATGACTTTACTTTTTATTCCCATTATTGATATCGACCCCGAATAAAAGGCAATACATTTTTCAGCTAAAATGAAGATTTTTCCTGCAATATGTTATGTGTAGCTTCCTGCATATTGAACTTAGCAGTGAGCTCTGAATGAATCATGTCGTGATTACAACCTAGCCAAAAATGAACTCCCTATTAATTGATATATTTATGATGGGCTCTGAGGGTAATTGATAACATTGCAGGATGTTACACAGTAAGTGAATGGACCACTCTTACGGGTGCCTGCAGGTTTCAACAGCATTTTCAGCTACTTTGCACTTATGATGCCAAGTTATAGGACTTGGTATCCAAAAGAACACTAGCTAAAAAGCAAAAATACCTGAGATTGAACAGAAAGTGGCCACCTTGCAATCTTTCAGGACTGTAAATGTTCACACCTGAAGAACATAATACATATAATATATACATGGTGAAATATTCCTGACAGTTCCAGGAGTGACTAATTTTGCATTGCCTATTTTAATACTGCCAGCAATTTTGAGAAGAAATTAAGTAGATATAAACTCAAATAAATTTATCACAATTCTCTGAGAGCTGGTTTCCCAGGAGCTGCCATGAATCTTGGGTGATTATATTTGGTATTTATTTTCTGAGTGAGCATGAGATCCAGAAAGGTTAATTGAGAATCACTCTGCCACTAGTGACTCTGGAAAAAAAATAAAAGATCAGCTCCTGTGTATGTCAATAACTTATCTGAGGTTAATTGTATGTTTGTGTTTTGTGCTGATTGGTATAATCAAGTTCTTGGTGATTTATTAATGAAAAGGAAACATAGCTTTAAGCAAATCCAACTCTTTGCCATTAAATTGATATATATATATATATATATATATATCATATATATATACACACACACAGATACACACACAGTCTATTGAGCTGTTTATTTGTGTTACTGTGTTACATTATGTGGGGGCAATCTCTGATGCCAGAGCAGGATAAAGAAGAGTTCACTGAAAGCTTTTTTGTTGACTTGTAATAGACTCCCTGCTGTGGTCCAAAACTGCAAATAGCAAGATTTCATCTTGATTTTTATCTCATGAATAGGACTTAACATTTTATGAACAGTATTCATTTCACAGCTATGACTTGCTGAAGATTATGATTTTCTTGATATTTAACGACGGGCTTTGCGATGCACAGGTCCAAGAGCACAGGGCCCGTCGATGCAGCGCATTGATTCACGTTAAATCGCGACGTGTCCTTGCTGTCGCATTCTCTAGGCCGAGCTGGAAGATGCTTGCTGATTACAGTCACACAGTGTTGCCCTGTTATGCTACCTGCCTCAACAGAGCTATTGATTGTTCTGCCGCATGCTTACATGTTCCATTTGGTAAAGGGAGGGCAATTCTTGCTCTCTGAATGACAGGAAATAGCCCTTCAGTTGGTTTGTGTACACGTGTTCAGCTTAGCCATTTCAGATTTGCTGAGATTTCAGAGCCTAGGAAACAGATACTGAACCGTATCAGTGGACCAGAACATGGATGCAGCAGGAAAGAGGACAAAATCATTTACCAATTAATCACTGTGCAAACATTTAATCATACAAAGAAGAATATGGAGAAGTAGTTGGCACCTTTCATACACTCAAGGACACTTTACGATTCAACAAAGATACATATAACATCAAGACAGTGCAGATTACATGCATGAAGATGAATAATATTCTTTGAAGAGATATGTTTTTAAACAGAAGATTGAAGTTTCATGAAATATTTTAAATTGCAAAGATTGAGAGGAAGAACATTCCATTTTTTAGGGGCAGTTACAGTGAACGCCACCCAGGGCGGATGTAATGCACGTATAATATGCATATAATTGCATTTGAAAATGCTGAATGTGCTGTGTACCTGTTTAAATGAATTATGTGGCATCTTGTCGTTTGGCCCACGGTGGCGGAAATTGCTCAGGCCTTCCCTGGGAGGCCGGGAAGGCCCGATTCGCCGCTGGTTTGCACGGTGCCATGCCAAACACGCTTGGCACAGGGGGGTTAATAGAGCTGTCTAACAAACTCAGCAGCCAAGGTCAGCTGGCACAGCTGTGGAGGGAAATAGTCTTCTGACAGAAGTGTGAATAAGTAAACCCTTCTGTCAAGGCAATTATGAAAACTGTAATAAACTGTAAATGTAGTAACCTAATAAATTGTAGATGCTATTGACGGTATTACTAAGCAATACAGAATGAATGCATTGTACATGAATGTGATGATACTTTGCAGCATAATAATTGTATAGACTAGAAAAGAATAAAATAAGTCTTTTCTGAAATATTATTTCAGGTGCTGACCTTTTAAAATGATCCAAAAAATTTACAGTGCGGTCTTCCAGCAACGAAAAGTTCTTTCTAAAATGGAGCTCCGTATGTGCAGGTGTATTTGGGTGTGCAGAAATGTTCAGCTGTGCATGTGCTTCTTGTGCTCACTGTCATTGAAAAGCTCATGTATAAAACATATCGCCGTGGTGTCAGCTTAATGAGCTGAATGCTTATCGAGGGGCACCATGAAGGAAAGGTGGCTCGTCTGTTTGTTCTCTCCTGTCGGGAGTCATTGCCAGCCTCCAGGAGCAGTGGCACCTCTACAGTGGTTTCTTTCCACGTGGAATTTTTTGTTTCTGGAGGGAAATAAGATCGCAATAAAGAATTCAAAAGAACACCTAAATTCTGGAAGCTGGATGTGTTTCAAATCTGGCATACAGCGACCTACCTAACTCCCCAAGCACAGTAGAGCAGCATTTCCCAATCTGGTCCTCAGGGACCCACAGACAGTCCACGTTTTTGCTCCCTCCCAGCTCCCAGTAGGGGAGGAAAAAAAACTTGAACTGTCAGGCAGGGGGCTCGGAAGGAGCAAAAACATGGACTGACTGTGGGTCCCCGGGGGCTGGATTTGGAGACACTGCTCTAGAGAGATGGTTTTACCAACACTACTCAGCTGACAGATTGGGGTCGGGTGAATTAGGAGTTAGCAGGGCGTTGGTGTTGGGTGAGCAAGAGGAACACATTGATACAGACAGACACTCTAGAGTAAGGATCAGAAAGAAACAACAAGGATGATTCTGGGGAATAAGACTAAACTCTGATTAATAGAGCTTGTCTGCTGTCTTTGGCAATGAACTAATGGAAAATGTGGGGATAATGTGTTAATAACATTTAATTATCTCCTCCTGTTATTTGCTTGTAGCCCACCATGGCAGACACACTAATGGTAAGCCCTTCCTCAGGGCAACTGTTGCATTTAAAGTCTTTTTTCTGATGTCACAGTCTTAACCCTGAACTTCTGGTACCCAGTCAATTTCTAAAAATTATCTTAATAAATCACCATGAGGCTGTTCCTTTTCATACCCCGAATATCTATCCTGCCATGTCAGAGCAGGAATTATTTTCAACCAAAAAAAATTACGAAAACTATTCATTGGAACCTAGGGTTTATCCATTGTATTGGTTCCATTCAGGTTCCATGAATGTACTGGCGTTGGCGAAAAATCTGTGCTAAAGTGCCGATCGCTAAAGGATCTCTCTTGCTGGAGAAAAAGCTGAGGAACGATGCTTCCTGTATTATGAATTACTACTCTTAGCCTGGGATTACTAGTGCTATGATTTATTTAGAGATGAGCAGTAACTGAGTGTGTGTGTGTGTGTGTATGGTTACGTACAGCAAAGACCTAAGGAAACTCACAACGCCGTGAGTTTTATTTGCAGTAGTTATACAGAGCTGTAGTGAGGGATGGCTTTGGAAATACCAAAGTCCACATTACATTTACTTGTTTAGCAGATGCATTTGTCCATGTGAGGAAAGCTCTGGGCCAGGAAACAGGGTTGGCAAGTGTTTGCGTAAAGACCCAGGGATAAGAGTACTACTCTGATGGCTGTGGGATTTAAACCTGTGTTTTTCCAGACAAGGACTTGGATATCAATCCCTCTAAGCCACAAGACTCTACAGCTTTCCAGCATCAAATTTAAACTAATGGGGGAGAAACACGGTACACTACACGTAACTCCCTAACTAGCTGAAAAACTGGCACCATGCGATACATACAACATCAAAGCAAGCAAAATCCTGAAAGGGCTAGACAAACTTAATTTTTAAAAATATGTGAAGCATCTTACTTATCCCACAAGTCAAAATTATAAAAACCCACAGAGGATCACAATGTACATCCCATCTGAACCTTGTAGCTCTTGCTGGTTTATACTGGCTCTTTACTGGGGATTAATAGCCTTGTCATTTGCAGTATGTGATGCTGGGAGCCATATTCAGAATTCCTAGCCTCATTGGAGAGTTGCTTTTTGTATGAAGAGTGTAAAACTTGATATGGTCGATTTTTAGCTTGTTTTCATGTACAGTCAAACCTCAGATAGCGAGTAACTTGGTTTGTGTTTTGCAAGACGAGCAAAATTTTTAAATAAATTTTAACTTGATAAACGAGCGAGGTCTTGCAATACGAGTATTACGTATACGCTTTGTATGCTATAGTGTCACGTGATCACAACTGAGCCGATGGTTCTTTTCTCTCTCTCTTGCTGCGGGATTGTGGGTAATCGTCTCCCATTCTCGGTCTCAGTCGGTGTCTCCCATGCTTGGTCTCAGTCGGCGTGCCTCACTCGTATAGTCACAATTTAGTTGAAAAGCACCACCCGAATGAGGGCGTAGCAGTATGAGCGATGAATCTGTTTAACGACAATGCAATGTCCACATTTCCGCGAAATCGAAAAGGAGGCAAAAGTGGCTGTCATTGGACATGTTCCTTGTTAAAGTCACACAAAAACAAAAAGATTCCAGGGAGCCAACAGATTGCAGTGAGTCCGTTAGTTATAGTGAAAGTCGTCCTACAAAATAACCCTCCTCTTCTCTCTCTCGTCTCCCTCACACTATCCGCGATTCTTTTCAAAGGTAAAGTGCATAAATTTGTTTTATGAATTTTTACTTTATATTTTATATCAATCATTTTTAATGAATATTTTTGGGTTGTGGAACGAATCATCTGAGTTTCCATTATTTCTAATGGGAAAATTCGCTTTGATATACGAGTGCTTTGGATTACGAGCACGTTTCCGGAACGAATTATGCTCACAATCCGAGGTTTTACTGTAATTGATGTTAAACTTTTTGATCTGTATTTTTAAACAGAATATTATTCTCTAGAGAGAATTAGAATTTGGGTTTGGCAGGTAATAATCATGATGAGGCAGAGTGCAGTGGAGAATATTCACCATGAAATGCTCATGCTTTAAATTCTCAACATGATTGTCCATTGTCTTTTTTCCTTAGGAGCCTGCTGGATATGGACACCTTCTCCAAGTCGGATCCAGGTAGCTGACACCGGCCTTTGTGAAGGGGACTTGAAAGACCCCAGACAGATAGTACCAAAGGAGGCTGCCTTGTCTAGCTGGTCAGCCTTGGCATGAGGCGAGAGACCCTTTGCTTTGTTTGGTTTGACCCTGAAGATACCTGGTTGCAGTGGACCATGGAATCCTAATAGTTCTTGTTAGAATCAGTATTGTTAATAATGCAAATACAAACCAATGACAAGGTTGTGAAACAACAGAGTTTATAACATTGAATGTGGCACATTTGTCCATAATTATTTCAAATACTTTCAAAATTGCATGTGTATCAAAATCCTGAGAATAAGCCTTGACTTATAACTGTTGATGTGGGTTGCTATGGTCACTAAGCATATGGACATTTTACTGGAGGACAGATGGAAGAACCCAGTGCTGATCAGGGTCCCATCTGAAATCGAAGTAAATGGAGCTGTACTTGATGAGCACCTTGCTTTAAGGCATCATAATATGACATGGGTTACTTCCACCTTCTGTAACTTAGGTGAACCGGGAGGTTATCCCAGAGAGCATAGAGCACAAGGCAGGGGACATTCAGATACTATTAGCTATTTAAAGCTATTTAAATCTAAATTGCTTAATCAATTGTTTGTGGCCTCATACCACCACATGGGGAGAACATGATAACTCCACACGCCTGCAGCAGGAACTGAATTGACAAGCCAGGAAGGGTTAGGCTACAGCGCTACTCATTGACTGGCTATGGCATCCAAATGGAGCCATGCTAAAGATATCCATCCATCCTCTAACCATTTAGGGTCACCTGGAGCATATCCCAGGCAGCAGCACATCCATCCATCTCCTGTAACTGCTTGTTCTACTCAGGGTCACGGTGGGGTGGGGTGGGGTGGGGTGGGGGCAGAGTCTATGGGCTCAAAGCAAGGAACAGCCCAGGATGGGGAGCTAACCCATCACAGGGCCAACACACACAGATCAATTATACAATTTGGCAACTCCAATCAGCCTCAATATGTTTTTGGAATGCAGAGGGGAGGGAGGCTGGAGAATCCAGAGGAAACCTCGCAACAACAGAAGGAGAACATGCAAACTCCACACACAGAACCCAGGTGGGGACTTGAACCTAGTTGTAGATTAACATCATACCCAGGATGAAACAATCACAGGTTAAGGACCTTGCTCAAGGGCCCAATGGAGTAGAATCACTCAGGGCATTCATGGGATTTGAACCAGCAGCCTTCCTGTTGCAGGCAGAAATCCCTAGTCTCAGAGCCACCACTCCACCCACAGGGTTCAGGGTGTCAAATACTTGGCCCCGATCCTGCCATGGCATCCCTAATGATTTAAGGCCAGAACTTTGACTTGCTAACACCAAAACTTTAATGCTGTTTTTTCTGACCTATTCAGTTGTATGCCTAAGCCTCAGGTCATAAGCAGATGATTGGATTGATGATTGGAAGAGTGCAGAATTCATAGTTCCTTCAAAAACGGCAGGTCTTTCGGGTCCTGAGGCAGCAAAGCTTCCCGAAACTGTTATGCTACCACCCACATGTTTGTCTGTAGGTATGATGTACAAAGACCACAACTTTTGACTCCATGTCCATATAACAGTACTTTATATAACATAACGATACTGATAAGAATCCTGGGGACTATCCAGATGTTCCCTTGCAAGTGCAAGACAAACACTGATATTGTTTTTTGATAGCAGTTGTTTTCACCATGCTGGTGCCTTTTGGATCCCCTGAACTTAGTCGAGGTTGGAGAGGGCTGCAGTTCTTTATATGTTCTACTGGGATCTTTTGTAACACCTTAAATAACTTGTTGCTCTGCCCTTGGAGACATTTTTGCAGGCTGGCCTGTCTTAGAAAGATTCACCACTGTTCTCGATATTGTTCATTTAGAGATCTTTATTCAGTTATGCAGTGGAGTTCTTGATGCTGTGGTGCAGTGGAATGCAAATGGCTTTGTGACCCTTTCCCAATTGATAAGTTTCAACAACTTGTTTCTTCTGGAATTTCCATATGTTCTTTGCGTAGTATTACTGCAGAAAGCTTGTGGTGATGACTTCGCTATCATGGTAAGGGTCAGTATATAGTATGGTTTAGATGCCTCAAATATTCTAATTATCAATTAAATGTGGTCATCTGGTATTGTAAATTCTATACTATAAATTTTTCACATGGTCAGTATGTGTTTTGGATAGCTTCATTACTTACACACATTTGGTAATAATTTAAAATGGTGTTATCTGTTTGCTCTGTTTCACTTTATCAAATATTATATTAGGCTAAAGATCTGAAACCATTTGTTATGAAAAATGTGAAAATAAAATATCTGGCAAAATCTTATTCACAACATTTACTGTAAATTCTGACTAATTATCAATGTTTTTGGCATTAGCATTAGAACAGGTCAATGGAAATATAAATATATATTAAATTAATTTGGACTAATGACCTGTCAGTATACATAGATTAATCAGCTTATCTTAAAATGGAAGTGGTCCCCACAGATTTGTGAATACCAAAACAAATTTATAGGAGTGATTTTGCTGTAATCACATTCTGACATCACTGCCCCAGCACTCTGTATCCTCCATTTATTTTCACGTGAATGATGCCTTAATGACAGATCAATAGGCTTGCTCCAATGACCAGTGGTGGTCCCTTTAGAGTGCTCTCGTGACCAGTGGTGGTCCCTTTAGAGTGCTCTCTAAGCCAGAGATAATTGTTTGTACCGAGCATCCTGGTACTCAAAAATTACACCTTGGTCAAAAAAAAACTTTCATAGTGAAAATAGCTAAATCACTTCAGTGTTTGCTACAATTACTACACATCTGTGACACACACTGCAAGTCAAAAAATACCCAGTCTAACCCAATAGAAGTGCATGCATTATAATTTAGATGAAGTTATTGATCTTAAAATGCCCTCAGTTTGTACCTCTACAGGGGGTTTCAGTTTCAGGGTTGGTACTTAAAGTCTTTTCCCATACTTGGCTGTGTAATAAAACCTCACAAGAAATTTCTATGTTTCACGTTTTTTCCCCAATGTCTGGTGTGACCCAGAGGGGTAAATAAAAGTGTGACTAATGCAAGTCCTCAAGGTACAGTCCTGTATACATAATATAGGAAATGTGCAAATGTGCTTTATATAAGGTTTTATATAAGATTCCCTGAGTACTTGCACATTGAAATGACAGAGATTCCTTTTAAAAATGAAAAAAATTTTCTTTTTTTCCTAAACGGATATAGTTACCTCCAATGACAGTATTAGCAGTTTTAAAATCTGCATTGTGATGTGTTTTCGTGTTTATTTAAATGCATTGAAGTCATGGTCCATTGCATTTGCACACCAACAGAGACATGAATATGCACTCATTGCCCCCTTTATGAGGTGTGGAGCTCTAGGTAGGATCCTCCCTTTGTCCTTAGATCTGCACACCATGGATGTACTGAGCTGTCATTTTTGCTATTGGGCCCTTCCTGTTAGCTTTAATAAGTATAGCCATTGTCCTCTAGCACAATGTTTTCAGAAACACACCTGATATATTTTTTTTAAACACAGCATTCTTTGTAAACTCCAGATCGGTGTTTGCCACTCCGGTCCTCAGGGACCTACAGACAGTCCAGGTTTTTGCTCCCCCTCAGCTCCCTACCTGTGGACTGTCTGGCAGAGAACTCGGAGGGAGCAAAAATGTGGACCGGCTGTGAATCCCCAAGGACCGGATTGAGAAACACTGCTCTAGATACTGCAGTCGATGAAAATCCCCAGATGGTGCCTTGTGAGCTGGTGGGACGACCACATCTGGCATTAACAATCATACCATGTATAAAATCACTTAGATTGGTCATCTTAGCCATTCTAATGCTTCTTAGCTGCAACATACAGTAATTAAACCTCTAGACACTGTCTACATGGTGTAAATATTCAGTTACAGGCAAATGAACTGTTTCGAGGAGTAGGATGTTTGTGTTAATGAGTATTAGTAGTAGTAGTTGTAATTAGCGGTCACTATGCAATGTATAATGTTAATGTTAAATCTATGATCTATCGGTGCCATTCATAATACAGTATGAGCAACTGTTACTGCTCATATGCAGTTATTGCATTTTTTGTAATCCCTGTAAGTCCAGTACTACTGAGTATTTATAGGTTGGACTGTGCCTACATTCTTACAGAAACTAGCACCGTTACCTCACACCTCTGGGACTTAGGTTCGAGTCTCCACCATGGCTCTGTGTGTCGTCATTGGTTTCCTCAAGCTTCCTCAGTTTCCCCCCACAGTCCAAAAACATGCTGAGGTTAATTGGAGTCACCATATTTTCCTTAGGTGTGAATGTGCATGTGACTGGTGTGTCTGTGCCCTGTGATGGGTTGGTGTCCCACCCTGGGTTATTCCCTGCTTTGCGATCGTGACTTGCAGAATAGGGTCCAAATCCTCACAATGTTACACTGGACAAGCAGGTGCAGGAATTGGATGGATGGATGGATGGAGAAATCAGGACAAAGAAATAGGAAAAGTCAAATTTCGAACATGTCACAAAACAAAAGTTCTGTATTAATTGTGTTGTTAGAGTGATTAATAAAAATTTTAATTATAAAGGACTGGGATCCATCATGATTAATGACTACCTGGCAAAGTATATAATGGATCCATCAATTATTGCTGAAGGACTAACATTAGAACAAAGCAGTTTGTGTATATATGACGGCTCTGATTTCAAATCTAATCTGAACTGTTAAGCTTGTAAAATATATACCATGAAAATTACACAGTGTTATAAATTATGCCATTCTGCCTGGAGTTTATAAGGGCCCTATTTGCTTGATACATTTTTTTTTAGTTTGATCAAAACGAATCGCTTTGATGTGTAATATTATATGAAAAATGGAAAACACAATGAAAGCCACAGGCACACTGGCATGTGTGTGCTGTATGCTGTCAGTGTCATTAATTATAGCTTATTTTCACTTGACAATGTCGGACTGAAGTTATTCAGGTGACAAATGCCATATCAGTAATACACAAATGTTCTGTCAAGTCATTGTCACTGGAAAAGATCAGATATCTCATGAATAGTGGGTATTGTAAAAAAAAAAAAAAATACTTGATTAAAATCATAGCTGTGTGTCTATTTCACATGCTACTTCCAGGCACCAGGTTAATCCATATATTTTCCGTAGCTGCTCTGCGATGCAGTGTTACAATGAGCCTGGATCCCGTCCCAGAAAACGCAGCAAAAGCCGGGTGACCATCTCAGGCCACACGCTTTCTGTCAGCAAATTATAGCCTTAGAATGGGAATAAGTTGGATTTGCTTCAGCACATAATACATGTGTGAGCTGATTGCACAAAACCGTCTGTTTTTCATTTACGATGACGGCGTCCATGTTGTGTAGATGTATAAAGCAAAACCACAGCCACAGCAGCTCATTTTCAGTTTCACTTCAATAAATTTTTTTCAGTAGTTTTATATAGTGGGGGGGGGGGTCTTCCTTCGTTTGTCTTTCAGAAAAATCAAAGCGATCCTATTGACAGATCTTATTATTTATGGCATTAGCCTTGTGAAGAGTAAAATATTTCTGACACGGAATAATTAGGAGACAATGAGAAAGGTAGGGAGGTAATTAATCCTCATCACCTCATGTGGTTATTAAAATGGGTCATATATTTTGTGCAGCAGTCTCTTTGTGTCAGGAATCCTGGGACTGTCACACAGTGAAACGGTTACATGCCGAGTTAAACATGAGCGACTAGAGAGATGTGACTCCTAACCCCTAATTTTGCTGATGGGTCACTTAGGGCTGGTCATGGGGATGTTTTTGATGTCTCAGACATAATTACGTCTCCATCATATACAGTATCCATCTCATGAAGGCATCCATGGATCTCTTAGCATTGACCCCAGTCACTGCAGGCTCAGTGGTCTCTGGCATTTGATTCCCGATGCAAATGCTGCCTTATTAGTTCCTTACAAAGACGCAGAAGTAGAATGTGGGTGTATTACGCAAAGTGTTTAGTTAGAACATGCAAATGTATGGATTCTCCTCTATGACACTGGAACCCTCTGTCTGAAATATCATTTACATTTACTATTACCTCATTATGGCTGGTGGCCAAAAAACCAGAAACAACAGAAAATATAAAAAAAGATGCGATGGGGACCTGGAATGCTGTTGTGCAACCCCACGGACTATGTGAAGTAGTGTATTTGGCCATTCTTCAGGGATAAAAGCCTCCAGTAGGTTCATGGAAGAAGATGGAAATATGCTTTGCAGTCTTTGTGGAGCTGCTGCTTGAGACAGCCCTGGAATGTGATTGACTTTTATCACCTTAAAATATGGGGAAATGATGAGGGAAAAGTGACCTGCAAAATGCTCTCGTATCCCCTTTTAGGACAATACAGCGTAGTCATTGGACCTAATGACTCGCGTGTAATAACTTCCACTACCATTACAGACCCCCCCAAGGTTTGACAGCTGGCCACAGACTTTGTGGTCTGAAGGCCTCGTGAAAAATGGTGACAGGTGACTCGTAATATCATATTATTTTTCCCTTGCTCACAGGGTTTATGCTCCTTACATCAGGTTTGGCATCTTTGTACACTTTCCTTGGATACAAGCAGCCACGTTGTGACTTGAGTGACACCCACAATGAAGAGTTTTTGTTCAGACTAGGTTACCTGGGTGCTTAATCAATGTCCGTCTATCGCTGTCAGCAGTTTAGACTTTGCCGATGTGTTTTGTGTGTCTGGCAAATGATTTTCTCTTTTGTACAATTTGATACAAATTATTATCAGGAGTGATCAGGCGTCTTGTTACTGAACATTTGTTGTCTGGTTTTATGTGTCTGTGGAACCCCCAGAAAGTTTTCTACTGATCTTTCTATTTTGAGAATGGTGTACATTCCACATAGCCTGACATCTCAGGTTATATATTTGTGATGATGTCTGAAAGGTACAGCGGTCCTGTCATGCTACAGCATTAGATGTTTGCTTAATCTTTCCCAACCATGGCTACAGCCATGCGCTTTGTAGCACCAAGCTCACATAGACAAACTGGCTTGGAAATGCTGTAGTGCTATGAAACCTGCAGGGCCTGGAGCCGCAGAGGAGCCCCAGAGGAGCCGCAGAGGAGCCGCAGAGGAGCGCTTGTCATCACTGCTTGGCTGAGGAAGGGGAAGGCGATCCCAGCCACACTGGTGGTGCAGCCAAGCAGGGAAAGCCTCAGAAGAGAGAGAGGCTTTTATTGCATCCATTCTGGCAGGGTATAGGCTTCAGTTCCCAAAAATAGCTCACGTTCTGAATTGTGTTTGCAGCTGGAAATGGTACCAGTAGATCAAAACACTCCACACTCTGTACCAAATAAAATTCCTGGGATCCATTGTAGTGAAGGGGTACCATTCATGTACCTGGCTGTATCAAGGTTCTGTCTCACTGTGGTCGATAAACGTTGCTGGTGCCCTACCTAAGCCAAAGGTTTGGCTGAAGTCTTATTCAACTCTGACACAAAAACAGTGCCAGGTAACGTGTTGTATGTATTGGCCATCAGACCCAAAAACATCTGGTCTGAATATGAGAAGTTCATTCCAAATACCATTTATTATTATTATTATTATTATTATTTTTTTTTGTTGTTGCGTGAAATATGACACTGTCTCAGATTACGATATGAAACCCATAAAACAGAAGCTACAGAAGCATCAGTCTTTGTTTGTGTCCCTAGGGTGTATGTGCTGTGAATACTTAGTAGATAACCTTGTTAAGGATGACTTTGACATTAATATTTTGTCCTCACTTCCTCTCACGCCTCTCTGTCAAGGCTCTCCATTTGCCCATGAAAATGTATTTGTGTCTGTTTTTCCACCGAAGAATTGCAAATGAAACACTGTATGCCTGGATTTCCTTCTGTTTCTTGGGGGAAAATGCTTATAATCTGCATTTGTGCATTTGTGTGTTAATGCGATCGCAAGCATTGATGGCGTCTGTAAATGAGGGATGTCACAATCCAAGGACCTGAGGTCAGTTTCACGGTGGGTGTGGTCACAGTATTTAGGCTCTGTGTGTTGGTCTGTGAGATACCAGACACTTCATAGGTCCAGTAAGCTGTAGGAGTCAATGAAATTGGGTGTAAGGGATAGAACATGATATATTCTGAACATATATTCTGAATGGGTGTAGTTGGTTTGTTTTCAGCATTTTACGGGTGTGATTTACATCGGCTTAAGTGATTTTATTCTTTACTTAAACTTTGTATAGGATGTAAAACACCGTAGGTTGAATTCTTGTTTAGCTGTAAATCCTGTACATTTGGGACTCCAGGAATTTATCTTATGAAAAAATGACAGAGCTGGCAATGAAAAGGGAGCTGTGTATATTGTCTTCAATAAAAACTGTGAAACCATATTGTTGCTGTAAGGTAAAACCTATTGGTTTAAATTCTACGGCAATATGCCCTGACAACTTTCCCCTGTTTTATTGCCATGTTGATTTGGCCTTCAGCAAAGATTGTCATGGGAATTACTTGGAATCTCAGCCCTCGATACAAAACTGTAACCTGATGGCTGATGGCTGCACTGACTCATCCTGGTTTTTATATTTATATACCACACTCAGTGGCCCTGGTAGTAAATAATCCATTTAGGTAATAGAAATAGAAATAGCTAATAGAAAACGGCTACAAAGCTTCTGTCTAGTTGAGCTTAAATCTTTTAGGGATTCTAATTAGTATCTAATTCTTTCCGTATATTTTAGTTTTTTTTTGTCTACATATTGGTTTACAAAGACGACTGTGCAAAACAAACTGAATTTGTGACAACATGAGAAGTGGCTGGGAGGCTAGTCGAGGTCTGTTCTGGTTAGACACGCGGGTGTTTTGCTGGGTCTCTGTCCACCCTCCGGGGAGGCGTCCATACAGTCAGGTGAAGTAGGACAGGCGAAGAGGAGGTTCAGGAATCTGGACAACAGACGAGCTCAGAAACTGTGGCCTGTTTAAAATGCCCCAGGACCGCCTCCTCTGAAGATAGTAACCCAAAAAAGTAATTAAAGAAGACCCAGCCTGTACTTTCTGCTGGAAACAAATTAAGCCCTCTTTCATTAACACCTCATCATGAGCAGCCTCTGTCACATTGAAAGAGAGCTTGTCCCATTGTGGGCTTTGTTCAGATTATAATTGTACGCATTTATTATAACTAATCAAACCGCCCAAGGCTTTCTGCAAAGGTCAGTTTTGAATATGAGTTTTGTGTGTCAGTTCTCGTTTAGCTGGAACCCTGATTCTCTGTGTGGCGAATGTGCACATTGTACAGACTTCTTTGTTGTTGACAATGCACCTGAAAAATCGTGAAGATGATTTTTATGTCCACCTTCGACAGCTGTAGAGGACTTATTTCTCTAAGGGGATATCTGGAAAGTTATAGCAGTCGCAAATAGCAGTTGTTTCCGCACTGTGAGTGTGGTTTTCTGATCATAAGACTTCCGTATGTCTTTAATTTAGCTCAAAATACACCTGATGCCTTTTCGAAAGAGAAGGCTGTGATAGACAAGGTCATATTTGGCTAGAAAAGCAGTGCATGCTTTAAACCTGTAACTTAAATGATACAAGCTGCTGCTTTGCCCTTGTTCAGTACAGAAGATGTATTATCATGTAGTCATGGATGAAGGAAGAAGATTTTCACACAGGCATATGATTATTAGCACTGCATCAGCAAGTAAAGTGCACTGCACTTCAGCACTAGTAACCTTAGATAAAATTCTTCCTATGTAACTGAGCTAATTTATTTGATTTATTTAGCTGGTATGTTTTCTTTAACACAAATAGCATTAAGGACAGAGAACGCTGGGTATCTGTGTTCAGGCTCCGCAACAGCATTTTAGCCTTGTGTGGCTAGGAGGAATGTAAAACACAAATTTAGCTAACGTCTCCTTCGGTGGGTCCCTGTCCCCTTCATCACTCCATAGCAGGGCTCCCTAAATTCCATCAGCAACACAATGCCAAGGTCCACTGTGCCTAAACATTTGCCAGCTGAGGGGAGGTGGTTCCCCCAATGATAAAATCGGGGTGGGATTGCAGACTGGATTGTGGTTCGGTCTGGGTGTGGACCACAGTCCACCAGTAGGTGACCACTGCTCTACAGCGATGTCTCCTGTCAGCTGGACACTGTACATTGAGACTGAGACTATATCTGGCCCTTCCCTCCTAAATGCCTTTGCTGGTCTACTGTTTTCTCAACCATACTCCCTTTTTTGCCTGATGTCCTTTGTGTTATTTCTTCGCACTGTGCATTATTAAGCTGGTCACTCTAGAGTGTTTCTCCGAGATCCCCTGCGACAGCTCCACTGTTGCAGGAAGTGCCAGTCAGGATGATGGGTAAGCAGTGATCAGATGCCCTGCAGTCTGACCCATGGCGCGCAGGTCCTTCTGCATCGTTTCCTCCTTTGCTCGCTCAGCTTTCCCACCGTATGCCACTGGATCGCCTCTGCATGCCAGCTCTCCATTCGGCGTGCAGATGTTAGGGAGGGAGCTGCATTGCTGATTAGCCAAAAAGCTGAAAGAGTTGAGAGTTTGGGGGTATCTTTCTGCACACTCAAATCATTCAACCTTCAGAATAAATTCACATTATCATCAAGGTATTTTACTTTTGGCATCAGTAAATAATGATCGAAAGGCACCTCAGGGTAGTAGAGAATAACACTGTTCAGCTGACAGTATGATCAGGTTCAGGCTGACATGCTGATTTTGTTTGTGTGCGTTTGGGAGAGAAGTTTGTTATTCCCATGTATGTGGGGATATCAAGGTCACACCTGTGCTCACATGCTCACCGCAGTGTGAAGCTGCGGTTCTGCTGCCATGCAGCCCAGATACTGGGAGTCTCCCTCCTCTGACCACCTGCCGCTCCTGTTCCCCTGCCGCTGAGCCAGCCCTCCCCCCACACCAGCCTAAGCCTGGCGTGCAGCCACACCACCCTGTTTAATAATTGATACCTTAAACCAGGGGTTCCCAACCCCTTCGCCATGGTACTGGTGCTGGAAACGGTCCCTGGTCAGTATTCTACTGGGTCGCAGAACACTGGGGGTTTGGGTTTGGGAGGAGGGGATCCAAAAGCAAAATATGTATTCTCAGACCACGCCGTTCATTCTTGAACCCCTAACGTTTGTTCCTTTTGATCATGTCTGAAAAAATAACGTAAATGGTCAAACTTATTAAATCAGGCCTCCTGATCAATCCAGCACCACCCCAGCTGAGAAGTTTAATCAGCGTGTCAGTTGAAGACTCAGAACTTCTACTTTAAACCACATCAGAGTCCTTTAAAGTGTGTTGCTGTGACATCTTAAGTCCTTCGGTAAGTTCAGTGGTAACTGTGAGGATTGTGTATAATACTTTGATGACTATGTCACAATTTTCACATTTACAGTATCACCCACCATGCTTGTGATGTGAACCTATCGCCTTTTATTCCCCAAAGCTGGATCTTAGATGCAAACTGGTGGTTTGTGGAAGTGGGAAGCTTTTTTTTAGCAGGGCCAGTTACCTCAAAGCACGTCTGCTGCTTTTAGCCAGTTTTCTCTTTATTGCATAAACTAAGGAGGGGGGATTTTAAGAGACTTGTCAGTATCAGACAAATGCGGCAGGACATCTGCATGCAAGCTGTTTAAGGGTACAGTTATAGCACCAAGGAGCTCACTTAACCCACTACAAAGTACTTGGCTTATGTAGGACCTATGTCATACTTATGACCCATTTATATGTGAAGTACTGGATTTATAGCTTAGACTGGCACAGTCTGTCACACTGCAACCTCGTGCACTCAGGGTCATAATGGGTCTCGGTCCTGCCCCTCTGTGTGCAGAGTCTGCATGCTCATGTGGAGTTTCTGTTCTCTGTCTATTCTGCTTTCCTCCCAAAGCTCCTGCAAGCAATTTAGGAAAACTGACATCTATATGGTTCCCTGACTTAATTATGTTTGTGCACATACACCTTCTGAATTAGCATCTTGTCCACGATGCTCCTTCCCTTGTGCCCTGTGTGTCTTGAGAAAGGTGTATTGTTAACTATGACCACAGGAAAATATTTCTTACACATTAGCATCCCCTCCAGGATTTGAGCCAACAACCTGCAGTGATTAAGTTTACAGCCTTAACACCTTCACCACAGTAGTGATGCAAGGCGAAACCGCTTTGCTGCTGTCTCAGTAGGTGTGTGTGTATGTCTGTGTGTGCGTGTGAGTGTGTGTCTGTGTGTGTGTGTCTGTGAGTGTGTGTGCGTGTGTCTGTGTGTGTGTGTGAGTGTGTCTGTGTGCATGTGTGTCTATGACACAGAGCAGTTGTGCTTCAGTCTTAGCTGTCAGAAAACAAATATGAAGTTGTTTCAAAGTACATTTAAGCTGAAATAAAATCGCATTTCATTTATTTGTGAGAAACACTTGGAAAATGTTTTCATTTCCTTCCCCTCCCCCTCTGCGTCTCTTTCTTCCAGTGGTGGTCCTGTACGTGCAGGGTATCGGCACTAAAGAATGGAGGGAGGTAAGTGCAATCAGTTCACTTTAAGCTGACCTCTGAGTTTTATCGCGCTCGCTGCTTGACACTGTGACCTGCTGCTTTTGCTGTGACTTATTCTGCCGAATTCAAATGTCCTGGCTACAAGTACGTGGAGAGAAACAGGAAAAAGTGGCCCTGTTTTTTAGGGTCTTTATTAATATTCTTTAGGAGTACCAAGATGTTTAATTGATGCTCAGCTACATGTTGAATTATGAATTACGGAGGCGGTGTAAGGATGTTTGGCATGACACACTGCAGCATCAGACGGCGGAGTCTGGGGTCAGGGTGGAGTTAATGTGGCGACCACTGTCTCATGCAGTTCCACACTCAGGAGGGGCTTATGAAATATTCACAGATGCCCCCCGCCCCCAGAGGAATGTGTGTGTGTGTGTGTGTTTCATGGAGAGGGCAGCTGCCTGCGTCAACCTGTGGCTCCGTTTTGGGTCTGACAGAGGGCAGCCAGGTCATTGGCATGGGCTTTATTTTTAGGGCAAACCAGCTACGGGTGGCCAAGGTGGACACCAGCCAAGGAGGCAAGTAAACATGCTGTTAAAGAAAAGCACCTGGGAAACAGGCAGACCTGATCTGGGTTTTGAATTGATGGAGCAAGCATTTGATTCCGGTCACAAACACCCCAAACGTTTTTGAGCCACTGATCTGTGTTACCATAGTGTTCTTACCAGAGAAACTAAGCTCAAAGTATACACATAAAATATATACATAAAATGCATCAATAGCTACATGGGCATTAAAGAGTCTCTCTCCCTTACTCTCTCTCTCTCTCTCTCTCTCTCCCCTTCTGTCCAGCGCTTCCTCTTTATAAAAAGAGCTGTCTATTTCTGTGATATTTACCATGAGTTTATGAGTTTGCCTGCACAGCCAGGTCGTGTTTCCACTGTCGTGTCAGCGCCACGGGGGG
>JAODJU010000108.1:27799794-27813009 GCA_026776725.1 Gnathonemus echidnorhynchus
ATGCTAAAAAAAGCAAGTGGCATAGATACAGGTGGACACCGATTGCTCCCCAGGATACTACATTGGGGTTTTTACTATGATTATTACGTGTCGTTGAGTCAATGTTGATAGCATATAGATAACTTTCCTACTAGGTCTTGTTGCGATGCTCATTATTGTACTGATCTACAGTTGTAGCCAAAGATACTGGCACCTTGCACTTTTTTCAGATTATGCACTAGTTCTTTCACAAAGTTGTTGACATTACAAATATTTTGGCGTTAACATGAATTTCATTTATTTGTGGTGGAACAACAGAAAAACTGGCAAAGCTAATCTTATTTCATCTAGAATGCCAAAAATGGTATTGGCAAAGTTATTATGAACTTTTTAAACTTATTTGGCGCAATTGCATTTTAAGTCGGTGATCCTGTTTTAATCTTTATTTAAACTCACAGGTGACAAGTTGCAAATGCTGGCAGTTTATAAGCATTTTAAATAATGACAGTGGGCTCTATGGTAGGAGATCCAGGAGGACCCCACGGCTGACTGTCTGAATTTCACCAAAACACGCATGAACAAACCAAAATCCTCCTTGGAGAATGTACTCTGAACAGATGAGACCAAATTATTGGCTTTATGCTTACAGAAAACAAATGGAAGCTTTCAAAGAAAAGAACAGTAACCTACAGTCAAACAGTTTTGGGGTTGCCTTTTTGCTTCTGGCACTGGGTTCCTTGAAACTGTACATGGCATCATGAAATCGGAAGGTTACCAAGGCATTTTGGTGAACAATGTAGGACCTGGTGTCAGAAAGCTTGGTCTCTGTCAAAGGTCGGATCACAGGACAATGCACAATCCAAAGCCCACTTCAAAAGCACCCAGAAATGATTTCAAAGCAAGTGCTGGACTATTTTGAAATGGCCAACAATGAATCCTGATCTCAATCCCATAGAACACCTGTGGAGAGATGTGAAAAGCCTTGTCACATCTAGGAGACCTGCAGCAATTTGCAAAATAACAGTGGCACAAAATTCTAGTGGAGAGGTGCAAGAATTTATGACTACAGGAGGTATTGGCTTGTGGTTATTTTTGTTAAAGGATGTGCTACCAATTATTAAGTCTCAGGTTCTCTGTGAAATAAGATTAGAGTTGAAAAAAAAACAAGGAACTGTAACCATAAGTTTAAAAAGCCTCTCATGATGTCCTGAAGAAGTATGATGTCCTGATGAAGGATGACGCCCAAGTGAAGCATGATGCCCTGGTGAAGCATGATGCCTTGGTTAAACATGATGTCCAGATGAACCATGATGTCCAGGTGAAGCTTGATGTCCTGTTGCAGCATGACACTCTGATGAAGTGTGATGTCCTGACCAAGCCTAATGCCCTAGTGAAGCATGATATCCTGATTAAGCATGATGCCCTGGTGAAGCATGATGCCCTAGTGAAGCATGATATCCTGATGAAGCATGATGCCCTGGTGAAGCATGATGACCTGATGAAGCATGATGTCCTGATGAAGCAGGATGTCCAGGTGAAGCATGATGTCCCGATGAAGCATGATGCCCTGATGAAGACTCACGAGTTGAAACGTCTAGGTATGTAGCCAGTGTTAGATAAAGGCTTTTAAAACTTAGTGCCTCAGTTACTTGTTTTTTATGGTATTCAGAGGCCCAGTCTGATGACACCCTGCATTTTAATAAGGATATAAGGACTGGTAGAACTTTTGTGACACAGGGAAGCATTCCCTTTCTTTTTTCCCTTAAGATCACATTTGACTTTCTTCCCAGTTTTTCTGTTTTTCTAATGGAAATAAAGGACTGGCATATGTTAACATAAAATATTTGTAATATCGATACTTTTGTGGGAGAACTGGTGCATTATCTGAAAAAAAACTGCCAAAGTATCAGTAATTTTGGCAAAACTATGTTCTGTTTTTGGTCGTCATCTTCCTCGTTTGCCTTCAACTTTTCCCAACAGCAATCTATTAATGGCGAAATTGCTCAAAGATTTTCAGCACAAACAAACACAGTAGAAACATCTTACCAAGGAAACTTTGGACAGGGATGAAAAAAAAGCTTGCAGATGTGTCAGCTAATCAGAATTAGGAAAAGCTGTCTGTGAAGGCGGGCCTGGTCTGTGAAGGTGGGCCTCGTCGAGCTCCATCTGCGGCTTCGCCCAGCATGTGCTCCCTCTCAGCGGGAGCCTGGATGGGTTCCAGCCTTGTTAATGTGCAACAACCAGGACATTAATTCTTAACCAGAGGCTTACAAATAAGCAGCAAGCAAGTTGTTTTCCTGGAAATGTATGAATATTTTTTAAATAGAAGTACATGTACTGCTTCTCACACATATCACAGAGTCTGCCAGTGACCTCATTCATTGTCTTTTCTTACTCACAGTAGCAAATTAGTTATCAGTACCTATCATTCTGACCCTGTGCTGGCGTATGACACAGCAGTGTGCCCACTGTACTGCTGGACCGTACTGGTTCCGGTCGGGGGACTTTCCAGATTTAGCAGCTAATGCTGTAGCTGTTTTCTCCTCCCTTCTATGCTCTATGCTAAGTCACAGAGTACTTCCTTTCTCAAATTTATTCCCCCCCCCCCCCCCCCCAGGTACCCGATTTTACCTTGGCCGTAGATGTGCATGGGCCTGGCGGGGGGGTAGCTTTTAAAAATGGTCACAGAACGGAAGCCAACTCCGTTTTGTAAAGGCATTTAAAGACAAGCTTTTCTTCCTCCTTGGAATCCAGCCTGGCCAGACATATGTGTGTCTGTGTCTATATATATATATTGATATATATATATCAATGTATATTTGCCAACACAACTTTTCTCACAAATGACAAGCTCAAAAGTTAACAGGTTGTGAGTTTACTCACAGCAGGTTTACTCAGACCTTTAAGCTGACAGTTGGCCATTTCCTTTCTGCCGGCCTGTCTGGATCATACGAAAGGTGACGAGCACAATCTACGAACGACTCAGCCATCCACTGGGATGACCCAGGACTTACTCATATTGCACAATAATAAGCCTGAATATCAAAGATCATAATGCCACTATTATGTAACAAACCAAGGATCACAAAGCATTACTGCACGCCCAAGTCTAACAGGCAACTATTGAATGCATTTGTATTGAATACATTGTTAGCGAAATACATGAATTTCCATTCTTTACAAAATGTCAGATGAACAGTAAGGTCATCTTACTTATGTTGAAATTACTCATTTAGTGGAATGAGACTAGAAGAAGCAGACCAGCAGAAACATAATAAATCCTAATAAGGATTCATTTTTCATTATCTGCAAAACCCATCAGTGCCTTACATGGTGGCAGAATCCAGACGATCCAGGAACTGGGGAATGAAACATGGTGAGATTAGATTGGGCCCGAAGTGAGGAAGTAGCCATCTAGCTCTGTAGAAATGAGCACAGAAGAGAGGCTCCATAAGAACAGACTGTGGTGCTTTTCTATTCTGCTTTGTTCTCGCGTTTCTGGCTTCTCAGGATCTGAACAGAGAACGTGTCCATTGGAAAAAGCTTCCATTCTCTAACTTACTGCCTGCCTCGTGTTCATCTGATAGAAAGCTAGAGATGGAACAAGAAAGACAAAAGTAATTTTCTCTACAGTAACGCCTATTAGATTTATAGATGAAAGCGTGTTTTTTATGTCAAGGCTGTATGTGGCAGGAGTGGAGATTCTCCAGCGTCGCCTGTAATAGTCCGGGCTCTCATAGGAAGGCTGTGCCCGTCCAGGGAGTCTCTTGAAATGCACATCACTGTAATGCTAAGAGTCTTTAGCGAAACAGGGAACTTCTGACAGAGAGAGAGAGCGAGAGAGAGAGAGGCAAACAGCGTAAATATGTGTGCTTTTTAAGCTTAATTGAAGAGGTAGAAACCTCTGAGGAATATCACTGTATATCACTGTTTAATTCCAGAAAGTTTTATTTTCTATAGATACAGTATGTACCTTATTTTTATTCGCCTGACAATAATATAGTAATGAGGAGATTGAATTGATATTGAATATATTGTGCTCCCCCCACCCCCCCTTTCCTAAACATTACCAAACTCAGCCAATTACATAACAAGTTCTCAAAATAGAAACACTTGCAAATGATACACAAGAGATTTGTTGTCAATAGCCTATGTTGTCCAAGTAAACTCACCTGGAATGTCTGACAGTTGATTGGAAAACACTGCAGGGATTAGGTGGCCTGAACTGCAAGGCTTTGAGCCAAGTATGGAGCCAGTGCCGAGATCAATAGCTCATTACTTTTCGCTGTCAGAGCTCTGCACTTTTTCTGGACAATTGGGATTAGTATCTGACAACAAGACTGATAGGTTCCTGTCTAGTAAAGTGTCTTTCACATGATGTTCCTTTGTATCTGCGTGGTGGAGGCAGGACATCCAGGCCAAGAGATACCAGTGACGTTGACGGTACAGGATGCACAAACAATGACAAGATCACAGTGGCCCTCTTTTAAGGTGACCTTCGTTCTTTCTTCCTCCTAGTTTGGCAGAACAGAAGTAATCGACAACACCCTAAACCCAGACTTTGTGAGAAAGTTTGTCTTGGACTACTTCTTCGAAGAGAAGCAGAATCTGCGCTTTGATGTGTAAGTAACTGACACGTAAAAAGACTGCAGCCTTTTGCATGCAAATCCTTCCCTGAGAAAGTTGGCAAGACAGTGCGGGTCTACCTTTCAAAATAAGCTGTGTGGCTATGCAGCTCTTAAAGTCCACTCTGTGTACAGAAAGTGGTGTGAATGGCAGTGTTTGCTTTAACTTAGGTATGCTAACTCCCCCCCCCCCTTTACAAAAATAATGCTCTTCCATGTCTGGAAATAGAATTCTAGCATAACAACCAAGGCTTTACAGTTCATGCTACAGATTCCACTTATATACTCCATTTAACTGCTTCTTGAACAGGGGTTATAGCAAAATAGGCTTATAATGTGTATCTCTGAATAACTGTCTTAGTTCTCACTAACTGCTGTCTCTACTAGATGACAATGCAATTACTGTATTCCATGAGAACCTAACTGTGTATTGTGGGACATCTAGCCATCCATTTATTTTGAGTATATGAGATACATAACATAATTAAGTATCGATTTTCTGTGACATTTGTACTGCCTCCATATGACAATTTCTTCCCTAAATCAGCAGAAATGCTTATAGTATTTTCTGTACCGAGTAATAATTTTATTTTAGGAGTCACACATTTCAGATTTTTTGATAACATTATGAAAAATCCTTTCTTCAATGAAGCTATCTATTTCAGGAGGTCAGCAAAGAAAGGAGAAAGGGTATTGCTTTGATATTAGGGGAGTACTGTTTATGGTAATCACATGTACTGAAGCATTAAATAGACTACTGACTCCCGTGCA
Source organism: Gnathonemus echidnorhynchus (assembly GCA_026776725.1). Classification (NCBI taxonomy): domain Eukaryota; kingdom Metazoa; phylum Chordata; class Actinopteri; order Osteoglossiformes; family Mormyridae; genus Gnathonemus; species Gnathonemus echidnorhynchus. Next base: position 27,805,170 of record JAODJU010000108.1, read on the forward strand.
GGTCTGTAATACAGTAACTTCCTGGCACATTCCTTGATTTTTAATAAACCAGGAATTTTTGCCCTCTGCATCAGGTGGTCACTGGGATGATGAGGCTCAGGTCAAGAAGGGAGGCTGATGTCATGGAGTACGGGACACTACAGAAGCCATGTTACAAGGGGATTAAACATGAGGGCTGCTGCAAATGCAGCCACAAGATACTGCGGGTCGTTCCTTAAAGTTTTTCGGCACAAACAACACAGCAGAAACACCGTACAGAGGAAACTTTGGACAGGGATGAAAAAAAGCTTTGTGAATATTATTGTAGTTTTAGTAAAAAATAGGTAACTGATTAAGGGCAAGCCAAGGATTGGAAATGTGTCTGTATCTGACATTAGGAACACAACACAGACCTAAACTTAGGAATGAGATAACTTAGGCACTGATCCAGAAAATACAAAACCTCTAAAAAATGTTGCCTCTGTCTACCAGAGACTTGAATTGTCCTGCTGTGGGCTCACTTCTCCAAATTAGGGAAGGTCAATGGGAGAAAAAGATTTTCCTTAAGGATGTAGATGATTATGTGTCTCCTTATCTTATTGTGGATGTCTGATTACCAGCCATCCAGTATCTTTGTTACACTTTGGTGTGCCATTCATATTATTAGCTTTATTATAAGAAATAGAGGTTATATATTTGTCTGTTGTCATGGCAATGACACAGCGGTGCTGATGTAATCTTTTTATCAATCAAGGGTCACGGCAGGAAGCTTTCAGTGTTCAAAAATACACTGAGATTCAGACATGCTGTTAATGTTGTCCCCTGAAAAATGTTCCATTTTGGTGTTTGCTCAACAATTATGTGCATCCAGCCTTGTTGTCTTTTATGCTTCTTGTTCTGTTTGAGGTACCATGTGCTCAAAAAAGTGGTGGTGGCAACAAGTAAATAGTATTTTTGGGAGCGTCTTCTTGGAATTTTTGTTTATGTATTTCAACACTGAATGATTTAAATCTAAGCTAATTTAAACACAATGAATAAAACAGATTGTGCTTGCGTGGATTTTGGCGCACGGTTAAGTGCCCCAAGGCTTGGCAATCCCCTGGTTGTTTTAGAAAGGGGGAATCTCTGTGACGCTATGTCTTCCCGTGTTAATTCTCAGCACCGTCTGCTTTAGTAGAGGAAGGCCGGACACTCACATTTTCCTTGGCTTTTCTGTTTGATAAGGAATTCCCTTCCCAAAAGTAAGTGCCGACACAGCTTGCGATTTAAGCAACCAAATCAACTGAGGCAGGCCCTTGAGTAACCGCTGAATATTTAATGAACTCAGTATGTAGTTCTGATGTAGGTCATCACCCGACCTAGTTAGCGAGGAGGTGGTGGAGCTCAAAGGGAATGTTAGACAAATGTTCACTGCTTAAATCTGTGGAAATTGATGGAATGTGTACAGTTTTTATAATAAAATGAAATGCAAGAAAGACATTATAAACAGGGGTGCACATAACTAGTACGCAAGTACGCATTCACCTTTAAGAACGATACGTGCGACAATCGATTGTTTGTAAAAGCGCGAATGCCTAATTGTTTCATGTGCATTTGCGCTGCTATGACAAGAAAATACGTACCTTGCATTTTAACCCGTATGCCGCAAATGAAGTAGAGTTAGCATATAAAGATAAAATACATTATATTTTATTTTCATAGCAGAGCAAATGCACATAAAATAAATAGGCATTTGCGCTTTTACAAACAATCGATTGTCGCATGTATCGTTCTTAAAGGTGAATGCGTACTTACGTACCAGTTACGTGCACCCCTGATTATAAAACAGACCTCATGCAAAATCCTGCATTAGTGTGTATTTGGTTATATTTAATTCAACTTGAATTTTTTTGTTGGACTGTATATGACAGGGGTCTCCAGCTCCGGTCCTGGAGAGCTACTGTCCAGTAGGTTTTCTGTCCCACTTGGCTTCTAATGAGCCACACCTGCTCCTGGTATTTACCTGAGAACAGGTGTGGCTCATCAGAAGCCGGGTAGGATAGAAAACCTACTGGATGGTAGCTCTCCAGGACCGGAGTTGGAGACCCCCGGTATATGACCAGTTCCTCAGGAAGTGGAGGGCTATGTTTACACACCAGTGTAAACCCATTATTATTTTTTACACGTCCATGACGCTGGTGCTCGTAGCTAAGATGTGAGAGCATGGGCATAGCTGTACAAAGAGCAAAAGTATTGAGTTCAGTAAAGCAAGTTAAGCGCTACCATCAGTAATGTTACAGTCAGTGGTGTGGGCACTGGTCTGTGACACTGGCCTCTCTAGTTGGTGCTAAACAGGCCACATACTTGGTGTGGAGATGCAGCACTCTGGTTGCTGCATTGTTGTATGAAATGGATGGTTTGCTAAGATATTATACACATCCATTGACAGTGCCAAAATTGGTTATGCAGAGGGATTAAGTTTCAGAGATGCTCAGACAAAGTCCACACTCTGGCTACTTACCCCCTGAGCTTCTCACCCACAAGATTTTTGCCAGCCTTTGTTCTTAAAACTCCTCAAAGCTCCCAGAGTCTTCAGAAGCATCCCGTAGATTCAGCATTGCTCGCTTTAATCTTCGATACATTCCATTCGTTTTCAAGAGTACTTTCATAATCACAAACAAACCATTTTCGCATTCATTTATGTATGAGGTGCCTTTGCATCACTGTACTTTACCACTGTCTATGGATTCCTTTTAAGTACGTTACACATCTAACAAAATGACTGAAATGCAGCTCTCTCTGTGGCATCAGTGCTAGTCAAGATTTGCCAGGTGATTCTTGTTCGACTCAAACGCTTAAAGATTCGGAAGGTTAAGTGAAATGATTATATTTGGATTATTTTATCTCCATATGCCCTGAAGAGCAGATCACGTTTGATGTGATGCAGAAATCAATTATTTTTTTCAATTTAATGAGTAAAGTCTTAATATTGGATAGTCTGAGCTTCATAAGAAATACATTTACAGGCTATGGTTATGTACTGTATATGTATGTTTTTTCTCTCTCTTGTTAAGCATAATGTGCTGAAACAAGCAGAAAATAAATCTACTTTGGAGATCACCAAAGGTGTGTATTAGTGCCCAAGTAAATACCTCCACTCAGTTCCAGTTTAAAATCCATCAATCCATTTCATGCCACTTCAGAAAAAAATGATACCTTTTTAAAATGAAGAAGACACTGGCATATTTTCACAGTGATTTATTTGCTGAATTCACTAGCATTTCTCCAGTGTCACAGCACAGGTCATGTTTATGCACAGACCAGCGTGTTCGTGGAACTCACAGCTAATGTAACTTATTTCTTTATTTCACTGCAGCGTTTAGTAGTCTGGAATATTTCAACACTTGCAGTGACCAATATGGATGAATCATGAACATTTGTGACATCACAGAGTTGGTTCCCAAAACGGCTGTCTCTGGTCTTGTTTGAAAGAATCCCAGGTCCTTCTGTGTGGGTGGCTTGACTTTCATACCTGGCATTATAAAGTGAAAAGAGAATTTTGCTTAGCTAGAGAAAGACTACTGTCTTTAATATAATGAAATATTGAAACAAGAAACAAATATGCATGACTTATCATCCACAGCTGTGTGCGTTTATCTGTGTACCTAAAATGTCTTGAATTACATTATTATGTTATATAATGATAGACTTCCAGTCAAAATTTTTTGCACATTCTGGGATTTTCTACAGTTGAATGTTACTCGCTTAACATTTACTAAAATGTATTCAATATTCTTTGCTTACAAATAAATTGACAGTATGTTCAACATTTCAGTACCTTTATTAGTAAGAAAATGTCTTTGATTAATCAAAGTAACCTCTTCTAACAGTTATAACAGCAGAGAAAATCTGAGCCATTCTTTCTACAAGGGACATTAAATACTGCTCTGCTTCGTGGGATGAAACAGTTAACTAGTGCATCTAAAGTTAAAGGACAGCCTAGAATTTGACTACGCCATCATCGCACAGCAATTAATAGGATGTCAGACATACACCGTTATATACTCTTTCTGTATTATAAAGGAAACTTGTATTATTTGGCTTATATTAATATTTATAGTTGTTCACTCAACTTTCCAATGCTTAATAAGAATAAAAAATCTGCAGTATATGAAATAAATGGAAAAGTGGTAAAAACCTGTGGTATGCAGAAACGTTTGATTGGTGGTGTATATCATGTAAAACTTCGAGATTTTATTAAAGTTTATTGTTTTGCAGTGGTAAATGCTGTTTTTTTTCTGGAACATTCTCAGAGCTACCTATGCGATTAATAGATACTGCAAAACTAAGTTTTTGCTCTTCTCAGAAAGATGGAGGTGGATTGTGGGAGTGAAGAGGAGAGTGGTACAGACAGAGGGAAATTTATATACACAGTGCAGCTGTGTCTAGCAGTCTGACATGTAATGACTTTCTTGTCAAACAGACCTCAGCATAATGGCCACACTTACGTCTGTTCTCTTCAACCAGACAGAGCTGAACCTACCTGCCTATTGCCACGTGATGTGAAGTGGGCAAACATGCCTCACGGACAAAGGCTCATTTGATATTCCTTACTGTGAGTCAAACTGTAAGGGATATTAGGAGATTTCTTAGATTTATTCATTTTAATTGGGTCTCAGCTTCTTATGAAAATGGGTGATTCACATGGTCTCTATCTATCTCAGGCAGAAGAACTTGATACAGAAATAAATTGAATTTAGAGAGGTATTTTTTGAAACACAAAATATTTTATAATATATAAAACTATTATATAAAAGTCTGGGATGAAAGTCCATCCATCCATCCATTTTCTATACCTATTTGTCCTGTGCAGGATCATGGGAGTCCGGAGCCCATCCCGGAGTCGAGGACACGAGGCAGGAAATAACCCATTATGGGGCATCGGGCAAAAGTCTAAAAATGTTTGAGAATTTTCAACTTGAGAATTTGTGTATAGCTTGGAGGAAAAGAAGGACTTCAGACTTTATTTCAATACAGTAAATCTTCTTTCTGCACATAAGAGTCTTGCAATATTGTTTTGTAAATCATATTCTTAGCATAGCCTGGTTATGTAACACCTTTAAAGAGAAGTTTTTGGTGCTGAAAACTTCAATATGTTTTTCATATTTTAAACTCAATAGAATTACACTACAGATGAATAAGTATAGGGTGCACGTTGCAACTCTAACTTGATTTTGTGTGTGTGTGTGTGTGTATGTGTGTGTGTTGAATGGTACTTATGTTAAAAATTCAACAGGAACTCTTTGATTGTGCCTAATACTCCTTCGCAGTTTAGTTTGTAGACTTTCCTCGGTTCAGAACACCATGACAGAAAGTGTGGGGGAGAGAAATACCGTCCTTTCAGGGAGAATAACTCATCAATCAATTGCTTATCAAATAAATGGAAAAAAACAGTCTGTTCTGTAGGATAATAGGAAAACTTCATCTAAAGGCACTTTTCCGCTGCCACCAAGAACTGAGCCGTACCTTGAACTGGCGGTTTTCCATTGTAAAGTATGGGAGCCGTACCCAAGCTGTGCTGACAGCATCCTGCCAGTAGCATAACCAAACCAAGCTAGTTGCATCACCACAATCTGATTGGTCGAAAGTCACGAAGATACTGCTGCTCTGCACATGGATTATCTGAAAGAAACGGGTATATTTTGTATATTGTTCATTTTTAGCAATATCACACATTGCAATATATTGTTGCATTCCCGATAACTCCTACTATAGAACAGTGCTATAGAACAACTAAATGGAATGGATTCGTAATGCAAATTTATGCAAGTGAATGCTAATTCTACTAGCGTTTGATGTTTGCATAACAGCTATTCTCACAGATGTGCTAGTGGAAATTAGCACACAGTAAAAAATAATAATAATAATTGCACATAGTAAGTCATGATGTACATTGTGCAAACAGTAAATAAGCATCTCTTTGGTTTTGTGTCACTTTCACTCTCCAAACCTGGTCACACCTTTACCGAACCGACCCTTCTACAGTGGAAAACTGAAGCAAGCTGGACCCGCGCTGTAACTAGTCTCTCTTCATGGTACGGCTTGGATACGGGTTGGTTCCTATATGCCAGTGGAAAAGCGCTATAATTTGGGCAATGCAATAGAAAATTATCCACTTGGAGACCATAAACTTTGATATGTTGAAATTGTTGAAATGTTAATGAAGTTCTAGAGATGCTAATGTTATGTGTGTCACACAAAAATGAAACATAATTTCATTAAGATCATATTTAATTAATTGTGGTGTTGACCCTTAAATCAAAATATATGGACGAGACAAAGGTATGTGTGGTTAATATCTCTACATGACTTGAATGGGGGACATCTGGTTTGACACGGACAGCTTTCTTTAATAAATTGTTTTTTCCACTTTACAAATTTCAAGGATCAACATGAGACTGTAGCACAGTATTGGTTGTTTACAGGGTTCGGGAAATTAGTGGATTGGTTGAATGTCAAGGATAGCCTCTTGGAGCGCAAGAGTCACGATAAGGGTTATTGCAGATAGGAGTTTTCCACGGATGAAGGGAACCATTTTAATTACTTCTCTTTCACTGGTGCGTGAAATTAATTAAAAAGGAACTGTTTATTTCTCAAGTACATAATGATATAGCAATACAACCCATAGCAGATTTGTGATGTCAGGCTCAAATAGCAATGTTCAAGTTGATAAACATCAATTGCTTTTTTGATAATTGGCGTGGGTGATGAAGATTACTGTGATGTGATTTGTTGTTTTTGCTTTTTATCTTAACTTGTCTTTCTTTTTGTGCTTTTAGATACAATGTGGACTCAAGAAGTTCAAACATTTCTAAACATGTAAGCATCTTTGATTTATTTTTCTCTGTCTAATTAATAACTGTACCTTTGTCTAACTGATTAGCAGTATGTGTACCCCTGAATATTCTTGTGTCAAGACAGCAGCCTGAATTTTTGGTGACTATGAGGAAACATCCTCCATGAACAAAATATAAATACGGGTTAAAAAGCAGATTGTATTCTAAATCGAAGGTTTCACAAAAAATACAAAATATGAAAATGCCAAACTACCTGCTCAAAGGGTCACTAATTATTATGACCATATGTCGGTAATTACCACATAGGGAACACTAACAATGAACATTAACAACCATTAACCGTCTTTATTTGGCATAATTTTAGTAATGTTGTGAAATGCAGTAATTTAGGGCATGAAATTAACTAATTAAACATTATTTGGCTTTTACAAGTCAAGGCAACCCATTTACACTAATGCCAAAATGTCTAGCTTTACATGTGAGGGCGGTCCTTCACAATCTTGACCTTTTCCGATGAGTCTGGGTCCCTGGGAGATTGTCGGTCAGGAGTCCAGAGCATTGTCTGAGAGGTGCTTTAGCAGCTCCTGTGATGATGCTTTCAGTCTGCCCATCAGTGTGTCCCGGTCTGCGCGGTGGGGGGGGAGGGTTCCCTTAGGGAAAACATGACACGCTCTTACTGTCCGTTGTGGATGAAGGTAAAAAGTAAAATTGGGCGAATTGCTTATTTTGGAATTTTTTTTACCATCTCAAAATGAGAACAAATTCATTTTTTTTTCTTTTCCTATCTTTATCCCTAGGAGCTTGACTAACAGGTCTAATTTTTCCCCCCCTGCTGTTCATTTGCGGATGAGCAGAAGGTGAGAATATCATTCATGAAATTGAAGAAGCAAAGCAGAATGGGTGGCACTGTAAATTGTATACTTTAGACCAATCTTTCCCAACCCAGTCCTCAGGGAGAAAAACCTAGACTGTCTGGGGGTCCCTGAGGACTGGGCTGGGACACAGTGCATAGCATGTGCATTATA
>JAODJU010000108.1:27825747-27930149 GCA_026776725.1 Gnathonemus echidnorhynchus
AATAAAATATGCGATTAGTCAAAGTAGGGGAGACTATAGGCAGTGCTAACAGTTAGGTGAGTGCAATATGAAGTGCAGTGCTCCGGCAGATATGGGTATGGCAGCATACGTCTATGCCAACTAACCCACGTTGAATGCTGCATCTGCACACTTGTGTCTGGGAGACTGTTGCTAACTTTAGTTGACGTTGGACCGTATTTAACGTGAGTTTTTCCAAAGCATGGTAATTGACCACAGTTTAATGGATAATTTTAAATAGTGATAGTAATGATCAGGAATTTTACTGTGGTTTACCATGACACCGGTAACCATTTCACTCTCACTACATACATCTCACTAGTATGTACACTCAACGGGCACCTTGTTAGGTGCAGCTAGCTATTACAGCATGGGAGCCACTTTTGCCTCCAGAAGCACATTAAGGGTAGATGAGTTGTGCATTCAGAGAAACCTTTCTGCACAGCCCTCCGCTACGAGCTTTGCACTTGTGGCCTTCCTGTTAGCTTTAACGAGTCTCACAGGTCTGCCTATTAAATTATTCACTGAGTGCAAGTCTCTTTTGATCAAAGGTGGTGTCGTTTTCTGTGTGTTTGCCTGTCTGCATCACATGGGATGACAGAGGATCTGTCTGCTTGGCTCTTCCTGCTGAGCAGATGCAGAAAATTATGGGATTTGAGGGGTCTGGGGGGGAGTAGTTTTACTGACCGTTGTTTCTTGTGTCTGATAAAATGGCAGGTGGGGTTTTCAGAGGTGGGTGGAGCTTGGGGGAAGCCGTGGGAACACTGGGGTGATTCCAGTCATCTGACGAAATGACCAGTGACAGGCTCCTCTCCCACTGCTCTAGCTGAGGCAACACTGCAGAATTATTTCCACCCGGCACCGCAGTGTCACAGGGAGAGACGCCGGCTTGGCTGGCAGAGACCCTCTCCACATCGCCCGAAGTGGGAAGGCCTACGTGAGTGGAATCAGCACACTGTCAGCTTCCGGAATCTTCACCTCCTGGGATTATACTTGGCTAAACTGCGATCTCTAAATTGTTGAGATGACTTTGTAATCAGATAGAGACTATTTCCCTCTTAATCTTTGCTCCTCGCTTAAATGCCATGGGTAATAGAATACCAAGATGCTGTTACATTTTATTTGCTGGAATGAGATCTATATATTGCCCAGTCCATCACCATGATCCCCAACGAATATATTTTGGAGGTTGGAGAGGTGCACTATACCTGCTGCATTTTCACTTGTTGAGTTGTTTGGTTGTATTGGAGGACAGGCTAATTAAAGATGAAAGCACTGGCATATGTGGCGCTGCTGTCATGTTAGTGAATGGATTCAGTGCAGATCGGAGGCAGGTGCATCAAGTGGTGCGACATCCACTGTTTCCTGCAGCTGTGGCCACGACACCAGAACATGGCCTCATTCAAATCTGTTTACTTTGTCGGCGAATTCCTCACGTGCCTTAAAAACCAAGCAATCCTCATGCAATTCTCTGTTACCTGCTTCGGATTAATCCAGCCCCTGTCTTGAACAGTGCTCACACTATCCTTCTGGTTACAGCCGGCCTGCATCTTCTCCAAAATCACAATGTACTTGTTTTAAGCAGAATGCAGGCTTTTCTGTTTCCAATTCAAAAAGCAGCTCCCTTCATGACTTAATCAGCATGCAGTCCTTTCCAAAAGTCTTCAAATAAGCGATTGTGCGTTTAGCTTCGGACCGAGCAGAAAAGTACGATTAAAGATGCTGGAGGCTTCGCAGGAGAGCATGTGCTTTTTCAAATGGGTTTATCGCCGTTTGTTCCAGAGGTAATACAGTGTATATAAATCCAAAGAGGTTATAGTTTAATTCTTTTGGAAGCTGCAAGTGATTTAGATGAAACTGGGCTGTACTTCTGACTGAAATCATATTGTGAGGTTTGTCACTGGACAGTTTTGGAACTAAAGTATTTGTAAATTGCTTTTCTGTACTGTGGGAAAGCTGGTCTAAGGTTTATTCAGTCCACTGAATTTATGATGAATCCTAGCAAGTTTTGACATCAAACCTAATGTACATCTACATATTAGCAATTAAAATGAGCTGGATACTAGTGATATAGTCAGAGGGTCTCACTGGTGACCCACTGCATCTTCCATAATTCCCTGCCACATGCAAGAGTGCTAATTATTCATTGTGTTCCAGTAGCTTCTCATCATCAGCGTTGGCCAAATAGCCAGTTTGTGTTCTCGTCCGTCAACCCACTGCGGAGGCTGTATGTAATCAACCGTTCAGCTGTGACAAAAAAAAAAAACATGCACACAGATTTAAGGGTTATGTTACCAAATACTAGCAACATAACATACAAAGTTAGTCAAAAGTTTTCGTTATGTTGTCCTCTTTTTGCCTTTTCTGAACATTGCGAAAAAACAGGAAAGCTAATACCACACTTGTCCTTTTAAATTTGGCCAGCCTTGTATTCATACAGCTGTCCCAGGGCTTTTATTTTTAAAGCTAAGTGCCGATTTAATTAGCAGGATGGAAATCGTAAGGCTGAAGTATTCAAAGAATTTACGAGACTGAGTTCTGTTAGTCAACTTGCATTGTGAATCGCTCAATTTGTAATGCAAAGTTTCTTCTGAGGGCTGGTCTCGACCCAGATGCTGAGGGCTGAGGGGCTGCGCACCAGGCAGTCTGTCACAGTGGCTCCCAGTTTGTAATTATGCTGCTTTGTCAGTGGAGTACTGGTGCTGATTAGACCTACAGTAAAATACTTGAAAACAAGCTTAAAATATTCATTAAGAGAAGCAATCCCTTAACTCAGCCTAAATTTAGCCAGCAGACGTGCATTTTGACTATCTACAGGTCACTTCTGAGTGGGCTGTCTTCTTCTAGAGGTTGACGAAACAGAAGTTTCTGTCAGACACGTAGTTTTTGTCTCCTGGTGGAACAGTTCCCCCCGCTTCTTGCTAAGCAGACTCATGCATGGAAACTCTGGAGAATATTTTTTTGGTTCCTATATTGTTCCTCTGTTGCCTTCTTCCTAATGTAATGCTATTTATTATCATTTCGTGACTGCTTATTCACGGCAGAGTTTTACGGACTAAGCTTTGTAATGCAAGGACCCAAAATAACAACGTATGTACAATATTCTACATACACCCACCTTACACTGCACATTTCAATGGCTATTACAAGAAAAGCAAATCATTAAATTAATCCAGCATGTGCCTGCAGGTGATGCATCACCCATACAAATTTCAGAACTTGCTCTGAATTATTTCATCACAATTACATAAACGATGTAGAGGGAAAATGGCAGTTTTTGACAGCATGGAGGAGGATAGTGCAACTTGTGTTAGACAGTTTATGGCTTGTTTCGGGTGCCTGGTCAATGAAAAAGAACCTTTATAAATTTCTAACCATTGTCTAGATTGATGTATTTATATAAAATCTATTGTGAGAATTCTTTCATCCAGAACAGCAAATGGAACTATGTGACAATTCAATTTTACAGGGAGATTTTCTTTATTATGCGATGGTACAAGGTGAATGTTACATAACCACAAACACAAAAATAAAAACACCATTTTGACAGAAGAGAAGACCTGTTGGGTTACCGAGCAAAAGAAAAAACAAAAATAAATTATCTTTTTGGGAACGAGGGACAAGCAGACCCTCCCCCATCAGTATTAAAAAGAAAATAACTTAATAAAGTTACACATCTGCATTATCCAAAATAACTAATATTTTTGCACAGTGAACCAAAATTACTATACTGTAAGTTGACATCAGGTCCAATTCAATTCTCATCCGCAAATTCTCTGAGATATACAGATTCTTTAAATCACTTAAAACCTCAAAAGATTATTTATTTTTTTACATTCCCACTCAGAGATCACCATACTCCTTGTCTGGGAATGCAGATGTTCTTAGATGTGAGCGCCGTATGATAACTGTGTTTGTTTACACCTAGTTCTTTGACTCATTGCAAAAACATAGACAGAATTGCATGAGCATCTGCTCTATGAAAATATTTAATCATCTAGTCAGTTTTCAAAAGAAAGTTACACTACAGTGTATATGTAACTCAGTTTTCTGTTGATTTAATCAGCACAATTAAGGTTTACATGTTATATTTTTTAAAAAAAACAATGAATTATCATTTAAATGATTGGTTTGTGCATATATGACAATATGTATAATTATTTGATTTGTTTCTATGAAATACCATATGCAAAATAGTCTTCAAAAATAGTTTTAAAAAAGGATTACTGATTTTTTAATATATATTTATGTTAGATTTACACAAATCTTTGTTTTAATTAAACCAGGGGTGTCGAACTCCAGTCCTGGGGGGCCGGAGCCCTGTGTAGCTTAGTTCTTTCCCTGTTCCCCCACAAATGATTCAGCTCAAGAGCGACTTGGTAATTAGCACAAGGAGTTGAATCAGGTGTGTTAAATGAGGGGAAACCCAAAAACTGTGTAGGGCTCCGGCCCCCCAGGACTGGAGTCTGACACCTGTGAATTAAATGATGCAGGATGGATTGTAGAGTGAGAACCTTTCTCGGGCTATGAAGACACAACCTTTCACTGTCGTTGTGATAGTTTTCATTAGTAATTTCTTCTACTGTTATGTCTTTCGTTACTCGTTGCCTTTAGTCTTTTCCGAGATGCCTACCAGCGCTGAGAAAAGCCGTCCTTGTCAGAAACATCCCATAATTGGCCTGCTAGGGGAGAGTAGCTCCAGTTCACCTTTATATTTTTTGCCACGCGCTCTTTTTTTCACTGCCAGACGCTGATGCAGTGCGAGGACCTCGGAGTCCGGCTCCCTGCCCCTCTCCTGGCTGTCGTACACAGCGGCATTATGATAGAGCTGAACTGATGATCCTTCTAGCACTAAACAACTCTGGGGGACCAGATTGAGCAATTTTGCCCATTTTTCAGCACTGGAGACATGGCTGTCAAGTGGCTGCTAAAGAACTGAGGGAGCTTCTGCAGCTCTGGCTGCTCTCACTGCAGTATCGCAGATCGTCTCAGATCGAACCGACACATTTAGGGAATCATTCGACCTTTTTATGATCTGCTGGTTTTGGTTCTGTCCACATAAGGGCTCGTACTGTGAGTTTGTATAGCAATTAAGGAGGAGAATTAGTAGCCCAGGCACAGTGAGGCACAGTGGTAAATTTACATGAGGAGAGGGCCCTGGGCGATTTGAGTTTTCCTCCCTGCTTTTTTCCCATAATGCTGTACAGTAGTTGTTGACCAGGAGGGGTGGGGGGCGGTTAAGTCCATGCATTAAAATGCCTCCTAGGGGCAACCATTACTGTTGCACTATTCAACAAATATTCAAATTCAATACTCAAAAAAATTTTGCCTGATCTTCTTTCACTAATATATTTGTATAAAAGAAATAGATTAATCGAAGTAGATGCAGTGTCAAATTTTTATGAGCTGAATGGTTCTTTTCAGGCCAGGGTGCATGTGGTAAACGTATTTTAAATAGATGCTGGGATCAGTGATAAAGGTTTTCATACACACATGTGGACCTGCAAAATTAAAATTTAAAAAGTTATTTAAACAGCAGAACCCGGACTCTCCTTTCCTTCAGATATGATTCCAGTTTACGTCTCCGATGCAGACCCTTGAGTTTTATTAAAGCACAAGCTCAAATGTCATTGCTAACATTCAGCCTAGGTTTACAAATAACATTTTAAGTGGCAGGGACATCATATGGGCATACCCTGGTGGCAGGGACATCGTATGGGCATACCCTGGTGGCAGGAACATCATATGGGCATACCCTGGTGGCAGAGACATCATATGGGCATACCCTGGTGGCAGGGACATCGTATGGGCATACCCTGGTGGCAGAGACATCATATGGGCATACCCTGGTGGCAGGGACATCATATGGGCATACCATGGTGGCAGGGACATCATATGGGCATACCCTGGCAGATTCAAGAGACACAGCACTTGACAGTGTCCGTTGATCACATAAAATTATATGTAACATTGGGTGGGGGGGCAAGGTGACATTGTGTCAGGGGGCCCAGAATTTCTAGGTACACCCCTGCCAAGTGGCAACCTGTACAATCTGAAAAATCCCAGAAATGCAAGGTGACTCAGCGCAGCCTGTGCATGTTAAATGCGCCCAGCGTTCTGTCACGTCCCTTCATCTCTTCTTAGGAGGCCTTTATGATTCCAACATGAAATCCACCTCTTGGCCAGAAACAGCAAGTCCTGCTTCCTTTAGGCCAGTGTTTCCCAAACTTTCTTCTGTTGCTACACAATATTTACTGTGACAAAAATGACAAAAATCTCACAGCACACCAACATGACATTAAACATACACAAAGTAACTGGTTTTGTCATAGCTAGGAATGCCAGTATGCTAACAATAGACAACTATAGGCTATATTTGTTGTTACTTTTGAATGCAGTTAGGTGCATTCAGGGTGTGATTGACTGTGATTGAGGTGTACACAATTGCAATAGGCTTTCTGAGCATCGAGCATTAAAGATGGTATCAGATGGATGAAAGTGCAAGTTTTTTTTATTAGAACACTTCAGTTTAGAAATAATAACTAATTTAAATTATTATTAATGCAAAGAACGAAACGACAAAAACGAAACATGGATTTTTCCAAACAGCACAGTGTTTGGGAAACAGGGGTTTAGACCGATCGCATGGCATGGAATGACCAAGTGGCAGAAAGTGAGATGAGGAGATTGATGATGCCTTACAAGGAAGGAGGGATCTCCAGCAGACTGTCATTGTTGTGGACTGTGGGACTCCATGTTCTCTGGCCTCTTGCAGTGTGCAGTGAGGAGTCACGGTGAGAAGGAAGTTACCGGATTCATTAGAGCTGAGGCGTGAAACTGGCTCAGCCTTTAGCTCCTCGGGCTGTGTCTGAATCCTACGGCTATTCTGGCTGCATTTCACTGACTGAATGTGAATCTCTCTGTTATTGCTATTGTCATTTTCTGTCAAACTTCTTCTAAGTTTATTTCCTGAAATAAGAGGAGCTATAGTATGCCAGTGACCGTTAAATGGAACGTCAGTAAATACTATATGTATGGCAGTGAGCAATAGGTTTTGTAGGTTTTATAGTGCCTACAGTTGGTAAAAGTCATTGGGAGCCCCCTTCATCAAGGGAATTTTCTAGAAACATTGCATGTGCAAAGCCTCCAACGTTATGGAGGACCTCTCCCAGCTTCCCCGTGGTCCCATTGTCCTGCGCTTCTGGGAGTTTTACTTACAGAAAAATGTTCTGAGGGCAGAAGGAAAAATGATTAGTTCAGAGAGGTAATCAGTTTGTAGAGGAGGTGGGACCAAAACACCTGATTGGTTGGTCCCAAATCCTCTAGTTGTTTGGACCCACCTACTCTACAATCTGATTTGTTATCTCTCCGAACCAATCATTTTCCCTTCTGCCCTCAGAACATTTTTCTGTAAGTACAGAAGCTCGCATGAGCTTGTCCAGCTCCCGTCTGGCAGAAGGTACAGGAGCATCCAAGCCAGTTCTGGCAGCTTTTCCCACAGCTTCTTCCCTGAGACAAGTAATACCCTGCAACCCATCTTGCCCCCTACTCATCCCTAAGAACACTCAGCCCCACCCCACCTCCCTTTGAGCAGCTGGAAAGCCTCCTGTCACTGCAGGTGTGCGTTGCACTGCGGTCCCGGGGGATGCTATTTCGTGTCACTGAATACTTGTATGGTATGACAGTAAGGCCTTCTTGCCTTAACTTATAGGTATCACTTTCTGTATATAAGAACATGTGAGCTGAGCCATTTGTCTTTTGTGTGGCAACATGCATTTATTCCATGGAAAGGGGATGAAAACCCTTGTTCGGTGGTTAATTGTGTTTTAGATTGCTCCTGTCCAAGTCATTTACCTGACCATGGTGAGTCGTGTGATACTGCTGTGAAACGGCCTTGGTGGGGGCTGTAACGGCAGGTGCAGGTAGCATAAAGGGCGAGGTTGTCTCATCTAAAGATGCCCTTGAGAAAAGAATGCTGACATGTGCGGTTTGTGTACATGCATGTCACATGGGAGTTATACTTACACAAAGATGTTCTAAGGGCAGAATTATAAATGATTTGTTCAGAGAGATAACCAATCAGATTGAAGAGGAGGTGGGACCAAGCAACTAGAGGAGGCAGGACCAACCAATCAGATGTCTTTGCCCCACCTCCTCTAGTTGCTTGGATCCACCTCCTCAATATTCTGATTGGTCATCTCTCTGAACCTGTCTATTTTTGTTCTGCACTTAGAACATTTTTGTGTAAGTAAAACTCCCACTAGCATATGCATGTGATTGTCGGGGCAAGCAAACATGGTACAGGAGTATTTGGAGGACTAGTGTACTTCTTGCAAGGGCGCTTTTGTGGTATTCAGAGGTGGATCAAATTGTGGTGGAAAATGAATGTGAAATGTGTGCTGGAATGAAGCGCTGCCCAGAGAGATCCTGACTTTGTGAAATGATATCAAGCGTGCTGATAAGACTTTATCTGCACTACAGCCTCTGCAGCATGCTTGATCACACAGCTTATGGTGATCGTCTCCCCTGAGGCTTGAAGCAGACCAGAATCTCAAACCTCATTTAAAACTCACTCACTGAGGGTTCCACACCTGCCCCCATCAGAGCCCTCAATCTCATAACCAGATTACTCTGCCCGCCCCGTGCGCTGTTCTAATAAAGTACAAATTTAATGCATACATTAATCTCTCTGTATGACTGCGAATCGCAATCTCAAAGTGTGATATGACTGTTTAACGGTTGAGCAAAAAAAAATGGGGAACTGAAGGGGGAAGAGATAGAGAACAGCAGTAAGATATCATTTATACTTTTGCCAAAATATTACAGACTAAGAATCTGTTATGTCTAAAAATAAGAGCACCTTGTCTGAATGTCTGAGCAGAGGTCAGCATTCTGCCTTGACTCTTATCCCCTTTCGTAATAAGGAGAGAGCCAATTGACCAAGAGCAGACGGCAGGTTCAAAGAGAGAGCGATTCTGTGTCCAGCTTGTCAGGGCGACCTCTGCAACCCCAACTGTCACTTTCTGTTCTTTCCCCCTCCCTCTCTCTCTCTCCCCCTTTCATCCACTCCACTGCATACCCGCCCTCCCCCCCAGAGGGATTCCTGGGAAGAAGTGTGGCACCATTATTTTCACGGCGGAGGAGCTGAGTAACTGCCGGGTGAGTGCCGAGACTGGCAGCTCTCCACTCTGCAAGGTCGTCCAGCTCTGCCATGCGGAGAAAGGAGGGGGTGTGCCATGTTGGTCAGGGCACAGCGTCGCACTGCAGGGACAGTTCTGTCACAGCGCTTGCTAAAATCCACACGGGGACCAAATCCCACGCCATACTGCCCAGTCACCATTTGAGTAAAAGTGATATTTATAACTTAGGAATTGCTGTAATTGTCTTTCAGGTGGTTCATTGCAACTAGGGATATAATGCAAATCAAATAAATATGCATCTAAATTGCAACCACTTATTCAGGTCGGGGTAGCAGGGACTCCTCATCTTAGGAAGCACAGGGTGCAACGATGTACAGGATACCAGTCTATGGCAGAGCTTACGTTTTGTGTAATATTTTATAATAATTTAACAAAAAATAATCTATGTAAGCCCCAGTAAAACTACACATTAAACAAAAGTTTAATTTCAAGTTTAGAAAATAAAAATATCCTTCCCCATTGTAGGCTACTTTTTGCATCGCTACAGCAAATACACTACGGCTAGTCTCTGCCAAATCCTCAAGCTGTGCAACGGGTCCCAGTGCTGTCGGTCTTACCATTGTCAGTGTCATGACGGTGACACAGCCAGACAGCAGACAAAAGCCAGCTTACGGGCTGAGAAGGAGAAATTTAAAAAGAAACGCAGATGAAAGTCTGCTCCTCTCTGCGAATTCCTCCGGGGCTCACTTGCTGTTGAATTCTTTCTGTCGTTCGTACTCATCAAATGGATCACTCATACAGTAGCTACTGACACTGACTTCTTTTACTGTACACTGAAAAGGTATTTGCCCCCTGTCTGATTTTATGCATCTCTGCTGAATAAAACACTGTCCTCCATGATTGGTTGTCCCATACAGGTTCGTGAGGAGCCTTGGCTCTGTTCCAGGAAGCACAAGGCAGGGGAGTCACGCTGGAAGGGGCGACTCGAACATCGAAAGTAGCATTTTTATAAAAAGTCACTAGAGTGAACAAATAACACAAAATATCAATACTGGCATTTTAGAACATTTAGTAAAGCCCCCAGATGAAAAATTAATTGCCCAGTTATGCTGAAAAACTGACACCGAAATTGAACAGCACACCTGTGATTATCGATCACTTTCTCACAGCCCCATGGGGGAATTTTGGCTCATTCTCCAGGACAGGAATTGTACACAGCATAGTTCCTTCATGCTTGATTGTCGGTAGTTCTTGCTGTGGAATTAAGTATTTGATTCTTATCAAAAATAATGGGCATTATATCAGCCGGATCATAAAGGTGCTTCTTGTTAGTGGGGGCTCATGTCTGCCCAGCTGCGCCCTCCTGTACTCTATTGCCCAGTTTCTTTCTGATGATGGAGTCATGAAATCTGGCCTCAGCTGAATGAGAGAGGACGGCACATCCTTGATTGTTCTTCTGCAATTCTTTGCGAGCACCTTTATGATTTCACACCTGCACGTTCCCTCCTGAGAGGGAGTATAACCTTCCCACACTGTCTCCATTTGGCCTGACTCTAGTTCAGCAACGTTCTAACCCGGTCCAGAATATTAGACATCAGTATCTATTTTCCAGATGTCCTTAGGATGGGGGTTTTCATCACATGAAAGTGCCTCTAAAATCTGGGGGCTAATAATTTTACTGATAGTAGAGGCCAAAGTGATCTGTTCTGTGTTCTGATTTATGTTGTACAGGGCTGACACTAGTCAGGCATCATAGTTTACCAAGATATTCAAAGAAAAAGAAAGGTATATTTAATTAGATTTCAAGAACAATACCAATATGGCCGAAAATAAGATTTGACCAATTTTTGCATAAATAAAAAAGCAGAAAATCAGACCAAAGGAAAATACAACACTGTATATGTTATGTGCTTTATTACAGTATTAATACTGCAAAATACTCCATATCTTATGTGGTGTATTACAGTATTAATATTGTTAAATACTGCATACCTTATGTGCTGTATTACAGTATTAACAGAGACGTTTGGCAGGACGTCCATCCATCTCCTCTAACTGCTTATGCTGTACGGGGTGAATGTGGTCCGTGCAGTCTATGGCATGAAACCCAGGGCATGTGTAAGTGTGTGTGTGTGTGTGGGGGGGGGGGCAGGGGGGTGGTGGGCTTATACAGGATACTGTTGGATTACAGTGCGCTCAGTCATACATCCTGGGCAGCTCTGGCCAGAGAGCCATTTGCTGAGCCATAGCGTGACTGAGCACTATAAAAATCTTCTCTATATTGTGTTGATTTGTTCTGTCCTGACCTTTATTCTGAATGCTGACTATCTTGTTATTTAAAGAAAGGAGATCTCTGAATGGCACAATGGGAGCAGAGTGGGAGAGTTAGGTGGGAAGCTGATATTCACCAGTTTACATTAGAGGAAGAGGAGCTCTGATGACTGAAAGTTCATATCCCATGGTCCTGTTTGACAGGAAGTTCAAGCAAGCATATAGAAGCTCATGAAAAGTCTTTGATGGAACCCAAAGGAGACAAACACTCACAGATACGGTACTACTACTGTACTGCTCTGTGCTACACTGACTATGACCTAATAAAAATCTGCACATTAAGGCTTCCCCCACAAGGTAACACAGAAACATAATGATCGCCATTACCTTTGGAGCTTAATTGACCAAATTACACAGCACAATGGCATCCTTCGCTTGATGACGTGTCTCGTGAGACGATACCACTAAAACATTTATCACCGCAAAAAACGGTTGTGTTTACTTAAGTTGGAGGGATGTGATGTAGTACATTTGTAATGAGGGAATACCCTCAACAGCCTAGGCAACCTCAGCAGGCACGTGACATAATACAATTATAGCTGATACATCCCACTTGAAATCGTTCTGAGAAACCAGAGGGAATTATGTGCAGTGTTTCGGTTTTAAGCTCCTTCGAAGTTCTGTGGCATCACATTGTTCTCCTTCCACTCACCCACCTCTTTCTCTCCAGAAGAAGCAGGGAGAATCCACTTGGGCCCACTCCCGCTTCACAGACGTCTCTCCCTCTCTCTTGCCACTGATGCTCTTTTCAGGACATAGCCACCATGCAGCTGTGTGCCAACAAGCTGGATAAGAAGGACTTCTTCGGAAAGTCAGACCCGTTCCTGGTATTCTACCGTAGCAATGAGGATGGAACGTGAGCACGGCACCCCCTCACTCCTCACCTTATATCCCTTTCCATGGAAAGCAATTTTATCCACGTCTTTATAGTTACACCCATCTGTGTATGCCAGGGTATTTCGCCCAATGCTAGTCATTAGCACTTGGGTCAATGATGTTGAATAAAGGGCGTCCCCGGTGAACGATGGCCTGTGTTACAAGATTTTGACATTGCAATGGGTACATGTTTTTCACTTTCAGTACATATTCAATAAATTAGATGAGATATTCAACACTTCATTATAAAATAGGCTGTGTGTTAATGATTTTACCCAACTGTAGGCTAATGTAAGTGTTCTATGCATGTTTAGGGTGGGCTAGGCTAGGCTTTGATGTTTGTTAGGTTAGGTGTACTGTATTAAAATATTTTTTGCGCATTACGCTTTTTTCACCGTACGATAGGTACATCGGAACGTAACCCTGTCGTGACCTGGGGGGAGGCTGTACTTCTCAAACACAGCTAGGTGTGTGGTATTTGTTCTCCATTCCCAGGTTCACCATTTGCCACAAGACAGAAGTGATAAAGAACACACTGAACCCAGTATGGCAGTCCTTCACCATCCCTGTCCGGGCGCTCTGCAATGGTGACTATGACAGGTGAGTGACAGCAGGACTGATGGATCTGCTGAGGTCTACTAATGATAGGTTTTATTTGTATAGCACTGGTCCCGGGGACTCGGAGGACCTTATGCAACTCGCATAAATATAGAGTGGAAGGCAGCAGTAGCGGCAGAAAAGCTACAGAATATAAACAGCATAACAAGTATAATGGTTACCAGTATTACAGGCCACGGTACACAATAAGAGCACGATAATAAGGACTAAAAGTTAAACACAGTTGCACAGTTAGCATTAATAAAGCACATTGTTCCATTAACGCTAATGAAATGTACTGAAATGCTGGCACCTCGAAATAGGAATTCAAGAGGGTTTCTTGGTCTGTTGCCATGCGTGTGAATATTTGTTGTTGCAGTTGATTATTGTTGAAGAATGACAAACAGTACAGTATTCTGCTGCCTGAACACCTCCCATAAACACGTCCCGGAGAAGCATTTTCACATTAGCTGTGGTTCCCAGCCAACTAGCTTCTGACTGATTTCGTTAACATGTCAGCCTTTAACCACTGTCTCTCGTTGATTCAGTTGAACTGACAATTTTTGCTCCCTTGGTCATTGGCGAGTTAAACTCTGGTCCTAATGGCCAAAGTCCCAATCAGAGCCAAGTAGTGTGATAAAAGAAGTGATGATATGAATGAAATGTCAGAAGGATAGACAGAAGTCTGGGGAACTATGTGAGTCATTTCCGTTATGCACATTCATTATTAAGTCATTAGATTTCATTTGTGTAAACATGCCATATGCAAGTCAGCCCCTAGTGAATCTTGATACCGATAATGGCAATGTATAACCTGAAATAATGGCTGCTTTCATTATGCACATTCACACGAAAAAAATACTACATTGTTGAATCTCAGACCTTTAGCATAAACATGCAGTTACTTTCTGTTCAGTGTTTAGTCCAGTTTTGCTTCTGCCATCATTATGCAGGGCAGAAGCATCAGGAGCATTGCAGAAATAATCGTGTTACAAAAAAACAGGATGAAGAACTGACCAACCGTTTGTAGGCGACAGAGGAGCTGAATCCCGTGGTTATCAGAATAACACCAGCAGGCAACCACAGTGTCTTTGGGGCTGTTATTGGTGCTGCTGGGATTAACACAAAGGATTTGTATGTCGGATTAACCATCGTTCCCCGCAAAGGGCACGATCCTTCTCTTGTTCCATTAGCTGGCGTCTTCATTTCGGAAATCTGCTAAGGGCCTTTGGTGCTTCTGTGAAAATGTTCCAGTCCGTTCTGGTGTGCGCCCAACAAAAAAAAAAACAGAACAGTGAGAGCAACGCAATAATTGTGAAGTATTACAATGACAAAACATGACGAGCTGGTATTGTGTCCAAAGACTCAGAACTGGGTCAAGCTGAATGCGAGTACAGCGCAGCGACAGCAGCAGTGCATGCTTCGCCTTAATGAGCTTCGGCAGAATGTGTGCAGCCGAAAATGCCCAGTCTAGGTCTGTGTCAGGGATTTGCATTTCACTCGTCCTATAGCACGGCGCAGGTTTAATGTCAAACCTGCTTCCCTAGCAGACTGAGACCTCTAAGTCAGCTTGTCAAACCCACTTTTAGATTCTGAGATTTACATTTTACATTGTTTGCATGGAGCAAGTGGCATAAACTGATGCCTGACTGGGTGATGATTCATTTCCTTTCATTTGCTGTTTTGCTGCTGTCTATTAGCGCGATTAGATGCCACACAGGAAGGTTCTTACATCACATTGTTAAGGGTCCATCATTTCCTCCCGTTCCACCTCACACCTAGTTTAAGAGAAGCTGTCACGTGAACCCCGGCTGTTACGGTAAGACAGTGTTGGCATTACTGTGCAACCTGTCACCCTCTCCTCCTTTCTCTGCTTTTGGGTGCTGGAATTTTGCACAGGAGAGTGATGCTGGATGCCATAGTATATCCTCTGTTAGTTCAGGATTTAAGGTGGACAGGATGTTCCCAAAAAATAAAAATAATTCTCTGCATTTCTCATTACAGAACTGTCAAGGTGGACGTGTACGACTGGGACAGAGATGGAAGGTACTCTGCTCCTTGTCATAAGCTTTCTCTATGTTTTCTCCCACCTCCTTTGCGCAGGTTTCATAGCAACCAGTCCTGATATTTGTCTTTGTGGATCTGCTGTTACTTAACAGTGAAGCAATATTAATTCACAGCCATTTTTGCTCCTGCTCTCTGAGGAAAAGGTTCCATCAGGTTGGCAAAGAACTGGGGTGTTTCCATTGGTGGGGGTGAAAATAGCATGGGAACCAAGGTACACAATAAATAAATGCAATTGCTGTTTGGGCAAACTTTATAAGATCGTTTAACTCCACAGTGATCCAGTTAAAGGGGAAAATGAAATCAGGACAGCTATTTAAACGAAACAGCAAGAGCAACAGACAAGAAAGTAATGGTTAGACCTTTCCTTTGGAGAACTCAAAAAAAAAAAATAAGTTATTGATCCCAGCGGGAAATTCTTGTGCATACAGCAGCATGGAACAAACAACACAGACAAACAAACAAATATGCAAGACTGTAACCATTCTGCAGACAATTAAACATAGTGCTAACAAGTTTAAAAGTCCACAGTAGACAAACAGAATATCCTGAAAGAATATTAGTAAAAGAAATAAATATAAATACAAATAAATTTACAGATGGTAAAGAAATACATGAAAGTAAAGCCAAAAATGGATTGTTTAAAATTAGCTCATTTTGTGACACTTATATGAATACAGAACAGCGTGAAACTAGGTAAAGATTATATTCACAAAAACATTCTTGCTGTTATCTTTTGTTATATGACTTCATAAGGGAAAACTGGCCTCATGACTAAGAGCCAGAAATAGGAAATGGGCCAAAAGGCAAAAAGAAATGTATTCCAAAGCCTATAGAAATTTCTGGAATGTTTGAAGGAGATACATAAATAACGACTGAACCTGCATATCTTATTTTTTTTTTTTGCTGAAATGTTTTCAGTTTTATACAAAGCAGGGGTTTGAAAGAGAAAGCGTCAGGCTGATGGGAGGTTGATGTTTGCGGCAGAGTCACACACAGTGGCAGGAAAGATTTTGCGATGTGTCAGGAATGTGTGACAGTAACTGTAAGACGCACATGTGACTCTCCTGTGTCCCACAGCCATGACTTCATTGGCGAGTTTACCACCAGCTACAGGGAGCTGTCCCGCGGACAGAGCCAGTTCAACGTCTATGAGGTCGGCACTGCAGCGTCTATGAGGTCGCGTTCCGTTGGGCTCTAATGGGCTTTTTTAATCTACCTTGATTGCCCCCCCCCCATATCTCCCCTTTCTTCTAGGTTCTAAATCCAAAAAAGAAAGGAAAAAAGAAAAAATACATAAATTCTGGAACTGTGAGTAAAGGTCCTTCAGTTCTGCTTTGTCGTGATCATGATTTGGCGAGTATATGATCATAAAATATCACCTTGTTTAATTCCTTACTTTGGTAGGTTACTCTGCTGTCCTTCAAAGTGGAGTCAGAGTACACGTTTGTGGATTTCATCCGTGGCGGGTGAGAGGAATGTTAATTATGTTGTCGTTAATTAAGGGGTGCATGGCACAGAGTGCAAGCAGCTCCATGCCAGATTCTCAGCTGCGAGCATGCTGAGCTTGCTCAAGTGTCGCCATCTTCCTGTCTGTCATACTGGGTCCGTGTCCAATACCAGGCTAATAATCTTGATTTCTACCTGCTGTTGCTGCAGCCCTCTGTGGTGTGGGACTCCTCCCCAGGTTTTAAAATACTAACCTGAATCAATGCGAAAAAAGACCTCAATTCTATCCCTGACAGAAATGTGGAATTGAGGTACCAGGAGAAGTCCTTGGTCTCTCTTTTTCACAGTGTCTTCAGCCTCCTTGCTGCTGTCCATGGGAAGTTCAGGCTATCTTAGGTCTTTAAGCTTATTGATGTACTGGTGTAAATAATGTTTCTCTCAACAGCACTCAGCTCAACTTTACAGTGGCCATTGACTTCACTGCATCCAATGGTAAGGGTCCCACTGCACGTACTTATTGTGCATATCCTAAAACACACACACACACACACATATTTGTATCCATATTTTTGTGGGGACTCCTCATTCATTTCTATCCAAAAAACTCTAATCCCAACAATGACAACCATGATCTCTATCCAGCCCTTACCGTAACCATAAACAACCAAACAAAATACAAAACTTTTGGCATTTTTAGTTTTTTATTGCAGATTTTTATAAAATTATGTTTCTCCATGTGAGGACTGAAAAGTAATATACACATGACCCACACAGACACACACAACAGCAACAAGAACAACAACAATAATAATGATGACGAAGACGACGACGATGATGATGACGATGATGATGATGATGACAATGATGATGACGATGATAATGATGACGATGACAATGATGACGACGATGATGACGATGATGATGATGATGACGACGATGATGATAATGATGACGATGATGATGATGATGACGACGACGACAATGATGATGATGACGACGACGATGATGATGATGATGACGACGATGATGATGATGACGACGATGATGACGATGATGATGATGATGATGACGATGACGATGATGCATATTATCTCCACCAGGGAACCCCTCCCAGCCGACGTCCCTGCACTACATGAACCCGTACCAGATGAACGCCTACGCCATGGCGCTCAAGGCTGTGGGGGAGATCATCCAGGACTACGACAGCGACAAGCTCTTCCCTGCCTATGGCTTTGGGGCCAAGCTGCCACCAGATGGAAAGATTTCCCATGCCTTTCCTCTGGTTGGTTCTCTCTTCACTGAAGGCATTCTTGTTTGCCTCTTATAACACTGGCATTGCGCACGCCTTTCACTTTGTGACCTTGCCTAAACCTAGACCGTTTCAGTGCTGCATTCCATTCATGGTCTTCTTCTAAGAGGGTATTTAAGCATGCCGTCTCTCGCAGGTTTATTTGTGAAAGGGAGATGGCACACACCACACTGCAGATACAAATAAAGGAAGCGGATCCATGCGCCAATCGATGCAGCCAAACCCAGTACTCACAGTATCCTTAAGCAACAAGGAGCAGCAGTTACTTAGACTCATTGACAAAGCAGAGAATTAAAAGAGCTTGCGGGTATGAATTCAGCTCCAGCCCACTCCCTCGAGCTTTCATATTCTTCCTGAGTTTACGTAGGTGTGCTCAACATACTCAAGTGTCCAATCGAGAGCCTTGATATTCAATTGGGGCATCTACATCTACAATATGACAAACGTTTGTCTTAGACAGTGCTTAATTGTGAGACAGCTGTCATTGTAATGCCTACTCCATTTTAGTCTTTCTGTATCATGCCTTTATCCATAGATCTGTATTCATGAGAGAAGGTGATATTTTCACCCTGTAGGCCCAGTAAGACCTGAACATTGCTTTGCAAGCATTGTCTTTCCTGCTGGGTGCAACCAGCTAAATGAAAACACATTGTTAGATTTTACCTGGCATTCCCAACATGTATGCATAACATACTTGCTCTGATACTGTAGGCAGTGCCAGCAGTGGTAGTGGGTTTTATTGACTGACACATATAAACTAGGCCCAGACTCCAGTTTTGCGAACTGCACTGCACATATTCTTCACTCCCATGTGTTTCTTCCTTCACAGCCGATGAACTCTAGCTGCTGCTGACCACACAATAGCATTGCTCACCCGTTGCTAGGGGATTAAAATTTGCTTGCAGGAGGATGAAATAATGTCAAGGCTGAGCACCTTCTCCTATCTTTTTGCAAAGAAGAAAAACCTTATGCAAAAAAAAACGCATCCCTGTGTTTTTGACGTTTTTGTGAAAGTGGCTTGGCTGCTGCTAAGGGACAAACAATTAACCAAACAGGATTTTTTTCCTGTAATTGTCACTCTCTCCTGCTATCCTTTGGTCAGCACTATTGTCCAAAAGCAACTGTGCCATAACATTTATTACATTTATTGCAACTTTTCAATGCATGCATTGTATGAATGGGGGTGACCCAGCAGTACAAGCATTGCACACTGGGAATGCATACTGCTTTCACCTGTGATACCATTTATGCAGCTCTTAAGTGGCACGACTTCCAGTCTCTAAGTACTGCAGGATCTCGTTCTGGCTACTGCTGAGTCTGCAGGACTCATAGTTACTCGACTTTAACGGAATCGCTGCCATTCTGTCTTGCCATTTAATTTTCACTCTCTATGACACCTGTCCCCGGTTTGCTAATCAGGGAATCGAGCTCTAGGCTGCTCTCAATTAGGACCCAGTATTATTTAGGAAGGGTATTCATTGCCTGCCCATCATCACTGCTCTTAAAACATAGAGCTTAGTTGCTTCCTGTTCACAGGTTTGGTTTAGGGGACTTGATGGTGTCTTGTCACCTGGGTTTTCTATATGCCTAGTCCTGTTTCCTCTGTGCCTGTCAGTAGCCAGTAGGTACTGCCTTGGTGGTTTGTGTGGCTTGGGGCTTATGGTCCTTATTGACTGACATTTTGCCTTGGCGCTTCTGGTTAGCCAGTGTCTATGCTGAGGTATCCATGATCCTAAGTAGCCAGCATTCCACGGCTGGGGTCCTGTCTTTGGGGGGTTTTGTGTGTCTTGGGTTTTGTGGTATTGCCCCTTTTAGGTTTTCTGTCCGGGTTCTCCAATCCCCTGCGTCCGGGTCTGCCTTCTGCTTCGCCTCGTCCTGGAGCCATCCCTCCAGTCAGGAGCCCAAGTCCTCCTGGTTCTCTGTTTCCAGCAGTGTTTGGACTGTTGATCTCAGGGACCAGAGGGTAGAAACCTGGCATGATGGATGGATGGCACAGGTTGAGCTGTTTTGTCACAGAACTTGTTTATGAAGGCTAATAAAGGGTTTTAACCAGTATGCTCTGAGTCACTGTCATGACAGTTTAATTTTTTTAATATTGTTTGCTTTTATATTATGCATAAAATATTAAACAGCGAACAGTCCAGAGATGACTGCTAACAAAGATTAATGAAGTGATTTCCCTAACAACTTTATTGGTACTTATTCCCTGAGTCTAATCAGGAGCTACAATCAATGAAGTGATGACATTTACTCCTGATGTGTGGAATTATCACAAACTGAATTAAACAAGCATTTGAATGCAGCCTTTTGTTTTGATTGCTATAGAACTCAGACCCGGAAAATCCAAACTGTGTGGGAATCGAGGGGGTGCTGGAGGCTTATTTCCAGAGCCTGCGGTCCGTGCAGCTTTATGGTCCAACCAACTTTGCTCCTGTCATCAACCAAGTGGCACGGTGAGACCTCTACTGTGCGCCTGCACTATTTTTGTGCATGCACAAAAATCTCCTTCCCTTGTGGCTCTTGGTCCACATTCTGACAGAAACAAAGTCGCCACATTTAGGTACTGTGGATGCCATCTTTAATAACATTCTGCTTCTTGACCCTGACATCTTAAGGGAGATGGCATTCAGAATTTCAAAGATGCACATGCTAATTCTGAAAACACACATCTCCAGTAAGTAGAAGCATGATAATGAACCCGGCACCCAGCAAGCAAACACATAAAAAGCAATAAAAAAAAGTCCATTATTCCAATTATTCAGGGAAGACCCTTGGCTCTGAGCTCAATTCTTCACCTCCCTCCCTGTCAACTTTATTTCTCTCCGCACCTTTTTAATATTCAGCTTTTGGGTTTGCTGTAATAAAAATAATTGACCTGAATGGCCTCCATACTGTACATGCAGTAGAAAATAACACTCAAACATGTAATGTATGTAGCATGGAGCCTTGTTATAGATGCCTACAAATGTTTACCATTTGGGTTATGATGAACAGACCGAGTATTTCTGTTACAGTGCTCACCTGACAGCTGGCCCCGTCTCATAAGCTTGCTGAAAAGCCAGTGCCTGGATTTATCCACTCTTGTTATTTGTTGCTGGCGTATCTATATGCCTACGGAGCTGGAGATTCTGGCACCATTAAGTTACCTCAGCTTTATTAGAGCATGTCACCTCTGTGACATTCGACAGTTACTGCTGCTGGAGGGCTGTACCTGGCTGGTCTGCTCACAACGCTAACGGGAGCAAGCGAGATAAGCAGTACACCGCAATCAGGCGTTTGTGTATCACTGCTCAGACTTCAGGGTGATTCAGCTGCCTTATTTCTCCCACTGTCTGGCTCCATTCACTGCTCTCACTGGTGTTTTGGATTTGTGTGCTACTGAAAGCAAGGCAACACAGATCCCCTGCTGTGTGTGTGGTTCCTGGTTGCAGAACACCAATTATAATTAAATATCCAATTACACCTTAGCACTGAGCCTAATTCCTTAGCATATATAACGTTTGCTACGTCACACCCAAGACTTTAAATGAACTCTATTCAAAATGACCACATTACAGTTTATAACTGTGTAATAGTACACATGGCTAAAGTTTCCCCGAGCAGAAGAAAGCATCCACGTGTATTAAAATGCAGCCTGGGGGCACAGAGTAGGTTTTCCCAAGCCTGTGATGTCCATGGACCAGTTTCCACTGTACAAAAAAATTCTTGCACTCGTAAAACAGCGGGGCACGGTGCCGGCGGATTGACTGGCGATTTCATAAGTTTAACTGTTCACATTTTTTAGATGCAAGCATGAGGGACATAAAAATTTAAAAAAATGTAGTTTATTTTTGGAAATTAACCTACCCCCAGCACGGTGGGATACTGGGCATGGACTGGTACCAGCCTGTGACCCGGGATTTGGGTATGCCTGGCACAGAACC
This sequence comes from Gnathonemus echidnorhynchus, assembly GCA_026776725.1. NCBI lineage: Eukaryota > Metazoa > Chordata > Actinopteri > Osteoglossiformes > Mormyridae > Gnathonemus > Gnathonemus echidnorhynchus. Next base: position 27,847,455 of record JAODJU010000108.1, read on the forward strand.
CCAAATGTCATTTTACAAAGATGGTAAAGTATCATGTGCCATAGACCCTGACATCTGGAGTACTTATTTGATTGTTACACTACCCCAGAAATAAACAGCAAATTTACTGGATATATAAACAATATTGATTACTACTAAATGAAACTGTAGGAATTTGAGATATTTGAGCCATATCATGTATGATCAAATCAGTTTGATTACTGAATTTAAAAGATAAAAGACATTGACTGGTTCTTAAACTGATAAAAGCTATTTTAACGATATCCTTCTTTGTTGTAGAATAATACTCCAAGGTCATATGACTGTTACAAGACCCTTTGATAAGCACAGTGGATTTTGATTTGATGCAAAGACCCTTTAGGTTAACATGATGATGCATGGAATCTTTAAACATAGAAAGATGCAGACTGATGGTTAATTGGGGGGGGGGGGGGGGGGGGGTGGTGGGATCTGCCTAGTCCAATGTACTTACTGCACCACCGGCTATGCTGGGAATTGAATGTATATCCTTTTTGGGCCTTGAACCTGCAGCCTTCACAAAGACCACTACACTGTATAGGGAGTCCCCGGGTTACAACTTACACCCGACTTACAAACAGCTTGTACTTATGAGCGTACTACCATAACGCTTATTAGATTCAAAATTTGACTTAAATGCAATGGTTTGTAATGATGAACGTACATACTACTTTATGACGCTCACGAAAACATTTGTGGTTTTAGCCATTCGTTGGCACAAGGTCCAGTACAGTATTGTAAGTATTTACTTTTATTAATACTGAATAATATTTAGTATCATGTACTGTACTAGTATTTTTCTGACTTAAAGGATCTCGTTTGTAACCTGGCAGCTGCCTGCACCTCCTTTTAGAGAACTATAGAAAATAAACACATGGGGGGAAAAGGGTAACAAACAAACAAAATTGACCCACACTACAGCGGGGGCATGGAGCCCAGTCCAACAAAGGAAGAGAGGGAATTGAGTATCCAGACAGGCAAACCCTCTGCCCGGCCAGGCCATCATGTTTGCTCATTGTCTTCAAGCTGTAGACAAAAAATGGGTAATTTACAGCCCTGCGGATTGCACAGACCACGAGCCAAGAGGAAAATGCACAGCTCAAAGCAGCAGCCATAGTGCCTGGAATCACATCGAACACACATCTGCCAAGTGAATTTCCATCGGCCAATGGTTTTAAAAGGCTGACCAGCGGGCATTTACCGTTCAAATAGGGCAAAGTGTTTTTGACATGAGTCAACCATTTGGTCATGGAAATATGTTGTGAAATGGAGCATTAGCTGTAAAAATAGTTCAATAGGAGAACTATGGAGGGCTTTACTGCAGTTCACTCAAATCAGCCAGACTCACATAAGTTGCTACCAAAGACAGCAGAACCCCAGGAAGATGCCGATTGATAGGAGTGCTGAGACTCAAATTACAATGTGAAAGAAAGATGGCTTCAGTAACAGAGAACAGAGAACACCTTATCGAGGTCCGATAAATATCAGCTCCAGAAAAGCAGCTGTCTCAGCAGCAGGGACTCAATCAATCAGGTGGACGGCTGCAGAGCACAATAGGGTGCATTCCTGACAGGCCTTTATGCAGAGTGATGCAGAGCAACCAGCTGTCCAAGGACTGGCTTCAGAACGCGAAGCACATCACAGGACTGTAACAGACGTCCGCTGGCCTGCAGAGAAGCCAAGGAGGACATTTAATGAAGCCCTGTGTGTTTTGCATGGCTACATGTGGCAAGATGCACAATCAGGTCACGTTTGCTTTGATAACTCAGAAATGTTCCAAAATATTGGATCCATATGGATAACAAAGCAAACAATTTTTAGGCAAATAAACATGTATATAAATTACAAAATGCTCTGATGTGATGTGAAAAAAACCTAATCATCACCATAAAACAACTGGTAACACTTTCTATGAATGCATTGTCTATAAGAATGTATGATCACAGTCATAACACACTAAAATGCATTCATAAAGCATCATAGACATGGCTATAAATATTTATAAACATGACACATTATAGCCATGTGTATTATGGCATACATTTTGAATGCTTTATGAAGTTCTTATCTATAATGCACTATACATACCTTCATAATGCAGTACAAAGCATCCTTAATGCATATACTGACCATTGTAATGCATTATGAATGTCTCCCCCTAAATGGGTTTCAACAAGTTAAATTTAAGACTTTTAAAGATCTTTTTAAGACCATTACAATTGTAATTTAAGGCCTATTTCACATCCATACTGGCAAAAAAGTATGAAGGATGTGAGGGACGATCAGAGTCCCAGGATTCCTTGCAAAGTAAATTAATTTATTGACGTTCAAAACAAACATTCAGCTATTGTTTTTTGATGAGAGGAGACGCCACGTCAGCCCACACACGACATCACCACACACTACCTGGGTGTGCTCCGATAAAATTTTTGCCAGGTTGCACATTTTGCAGAGAATCGTTAGGATGCGTGTGAGAATCTGAAAGCATGAGTGTCACACCAAATGGGTAACAGTTGGCAACCCTGCTATACATAACCTGTAATAGGAAAAATTAAATAAAAAATACATAGCCTTTTGTGGATACTCACTGGCTTACAGTCTGTACTCACTGGCTTATAGTCTGTACTCAGCTGGCATGCGATTTTAAACTTATAAACTGTTCTGTAATTTTTAAACTTTTATTCAGACCGTGGTAAACTGCAGATAACAAACTGTTGATACCACTTTAAGGTTGACTAAATAACCCAATCAATTTTCAAGACCCGTTAAAATTGCATTTAAGACATTTTAAGGCTTAAAATTCAGATTATTGGATTTTAGACTTCTTAAGTACCCGTGGAATCACTGTTTTAAGCTTCTCTATCTTTGTTTCTATGTATGTGCATTTCATCCTGCTTTTATTTTAGTGTTTTTTAATGTAATATTTTGGCTTAGCTTTTGGGGGGGACATTCCATGCACCAGAACCTGTGAATATTTTACAGTACAGTAGTTCCAGTGGACCACACACATGCTAACCACATGTTGTCCATTTCGGGTGCCCATTTGTAAATGCTCGCTGCTCCATTGCAGGTCGGCAGCTGAAGTTACGGACGGCTCTCAGTATTTTGTCTTGCTCATGATCACAGACGGGGTGATCTCCGACATGGTGCAGACCAAGGAAGCCGTGGTCAATGTGAGTATCACCGCCGTCACCTGAACGGGGTGACGTGAAATTTAAATGTGAAAAACGATCTTCAGTGCAGCCTTTGCTGTTTTGGTTGTGTACCCCGTTCTCTCTGCAGGCTGCAAGCCTACCTATGTCTATCATCATTGTGGGGGTGGGACCAGCTGAATTTGATGGTGAGTAATTCCCCCAGAAGCAAAAGAAGTACTTTCATTTCTCATTGTGCTTCTTCAAATTCCCGTCATTGGCATGTGGACCTTTTTATATTACACTTACCTACTGCGAGGCGCTGAAGCTTTACCACAAGAGAGCACGTCCAAGGCTGTTCTTTCAAACTCTGCACCACTCCGGCGCAGCACGACACAGGCATCATCTGCTGGGAAATTTTGTACTTGATTAGGCATTGTGGGACATTTTTCTGTGAAGAATTGTAGTGGTCGCTGGCAGGGGTGTTCCTAGACATAAAGCTCTACTAGGTCACAGGCCCCCCACCCCCCATTACCTGGACCTGTAACATTAAGCTGAACGTGAGATGCACAGCACATAGATACTGGGGCGTGTACCACCGTAAGAGGGGTCTGGGACGCCCGTGCTATATACTATATACTATTCTGTGTAGTATATTATATAGTTCATACAGTTTTACACTGCAATTAGTATAGTATGCACATAGATACTGGGGCGTGTACCACCGTAAGAGGGGTCTGGGACGCCCGTGCTATATACTATATACTATACTGTGTAGTATATTATATAGTTCATACAGTTTTACACTGCAATTAGTATAGTATGCACATAGATACTGGGGCATGTACCACCGTAAGAGGGGTCTGGGACGCCCGTGCTATATACTATATACTATACTGTGTAGTATATTATATAGGTATAAGGTAGCATTATACTACTATATACCAGTGGTGAAACTAGATATAAAGCTTGACTTGACCATAAAACTGAGAAGCCATAACTCAAGATTGCGTGTATTTTTCTGTGGGTCCTGTGTGTCTGTATGAGTGTTTCTTCTGCAAATCGCTGCCAATGCTCTAGAACCTTCTGTAGTAGTAGTAGTTTTCTTTTGTTCTTCAATTACCATATCTGTCAGTTTTGTTTATGCTACATCAGCAATAACATAGATCCCTTGGCCGTACAAACATCACCACTCTGAAGGCATATGGGCACCAGGGTCATACATTCTGCGGATTCCCATCGCTTACCTTCTCGTTCTTCATTTCGCAGTGTGTTGGTCGACTTTCTCCAGTTTAATGCAGGCACCATGGCCTTTGTCCCAGTGCTTTGTGTGGAGGAGACACAGTGTGTAATAAAACCATGTGGAGTATATGAGACAGATATAGATATTTTTAGTTGAGGTCCCACCGGGTTGATCATATATATCCCTGAGTGTAGACATGCTGTGACCGATCACATTAAATGACTGAAGACTGTGAAACACAAACATATATATGTGCTGGACAGGAGGAAGGGGAATTGTTGGTAAACTGTTCATTAATCCTGCTGATGTAGTTTTTACATTCTTTTTTCTCCGAATAGTTGTTGCACAAATATCATTTTTTGTTTTATTCCTTGAATCCCTTTTCTGCTTATACAGCACTTTACCTTTTCATCTACAGTACATGGAAAAACCATGTTGTTCAAATGTAGAAAAGTAGTTAATTCCAGTGTTGATGTCCTGCCAAAGCTTCTCCAAAAATAAGTAGTGAAATCAAGGGTGTAACTTTGGTTTGAACATTGGGTTTAGGGGGGTTGTATTACCCAGTTTTGATTATACAACCCCCACCCTCCCCTGTAATTTAGGCCTATGGGTAAAGTTGTACCAGCAATCCCATAGGTCCCTATAGGGCTGGTCAGTACAATCACACGTCACAGTTCTCTGCGTATCGCGTACCTTGCTTGTGGTCCGATTGTTTTCGTTTTGTTTTAAGCCCCACGATGGCTACCAAGCGTCCTGCATCTTCTAAGCCTTCTGGTAGTGGTGAGCCTAAGCACCAGAGGAAGACCTTGACCTTTCAGGAGAAGGTAAAACTCCTGGATATGCTTCAGGAAAGAAAGTGTTACACAGATGTCGCTCACCATTATGAGTTGAATGAATCGACAGTACGCCACATCAGGAAGAATGAAATGTTACTCATATCCTTAGCCTGACATCCACATATCATGTGTGTTGTTTTAATAAGTTTACATGTGTTTAAAGTGTGTGGCAGGGGTATTTTAAGGCTTAAATTATAAAAAAATGTTTGTTTCTACAGTTTTTCTATATCGCGGATTTTCACCTATTGCTTATGGGTGTGGAACACATCTTCCGCAATAGGCAGGGGATCACCGTATTTATGATTTTGCTGTCAGAGAGAAATGATACACTGTGTGTCTAATAAATGGTAAAGTATCAAGGAAGAAATCAGGGGTCACTAACAAGAAAGCTCTGGAATGATCCATACAAATTCATGCCATATGGACAAGACAGTTTGGACATATTGTCAGATAGAAACCCCACTCTGATAAACATCAAACGCTACGTTCCACGGTAAGAATCGCAAAGCGGCACAGCCAAGCATGGTCATGGGACTTATGGTTTGGAGATGTTAGCTACATCAGCACCAGAATTTGCACCATCTGATATGATTAGGGTTAGTTACGCAACACTTTCTGCATTCCTTTATGCCTCTATTGCATAAACTGTATGCATTCTTTTTAAAGGGATAATAATTCAATTATTTATCAGATAGTCTTCGCCATGTGCCTTTTCCTGTTCCATGTGTTTAATGGTTGGGTTACTTTGTCTATATAGGCACTTCCTACATCTTTACCGATTCTGTTTTTAACTATGATTTTACCATGCTGTCTTTCTTTGTCCTGTATCTCTAAAATAGTTATTTGAAAATCAAACCACCATTCTACATGTCTCACAATTCCAGATGGCACTCTGCCAGGCGTTGTTTATGTACTGTAGAAGCAATGTAGGCCGTTACTGCAGCGTAAGTTTACCATGCACAGGAGATTACCAACATCATTACTTTCTTCCCAGAATAGCACTTTGGAATTTAATTATTGTGTTAGTGCTCACAACATAATAGCACAATAGTCCCGAGGAACAATGCAAAAAAACAACCATGATAAACTTAGTTTCATTTTTAGATCAATTAATCAAAACTTATCTTTTGATTTAGATATTGTGAGTCAATTGAAGCAGTTATATCACCTAGTGTCACAAGGGTAATGAAAATAGTAATAACTAATGGGACCAAGGTTCAAGTTTCCATTCTGATTCTACTCGTGTGGAGATTGCATGTTCTCCCCGTGTTCTCCTGTGTTCTCCTGGGGTCTCCCCTGGGTTCTCCGGCTTCCCCTCACAGTCCAGAAAAATGCTAAGGTGAAATGGAGTTACCAAACTTTATGTGAGTGTGTGCCCTGCCGGGGTTGGTGCCCCAGCCTGGGTAACTCCCTGCCTTGTGCCCATGGTTTCTGGGAGAGGACAAGCAGGCATGGAAAACGGACGGACGGCTGCTTGGAGTATATATTACCCAGCAACTGGATTGTGAATGATAAGGATGGATGAAGTGCACATTGTGGCCATGACAACTTAGCTAAGATCTTTCTATCTTTACTGCACTAATCATCCACCCATCCATGTACCCACTGCCCCATTTTCTTACTGGTTTTCCTGGACTGGGTCGTAGGGGGACCATCCCAATCCCAGGCAGCTCTGGGTGATGGAATAACCCTTATTTCATATTTAACAGAATCATTATTGCTTAACAACCGGTTCAAACACAATGGTTAAATGACCATTAATACCTCCTGATATGATCAGCACACCCCTTCTACTTCAGGATGGTGGCCACACAGCGTGACCACTCTATTTCTCATGCAGCTGCACTTCCTCTCCTCTCCATCCGTGTCTTTCGGGTTTATCCATGACACTGTACTTGGCCTTTTCTTCCACGGGGCAGTGAGCCTCAACGTTTTTCTCCAAATTCTATATAAAGATTTGGGGCCGTATTTCACTCCCGGCACAAAGAGGCACCAGGTGTGACTCGGGTGTTTGCTAGCATGAGCCCGTCGCCGCTGTCATTTTCCTGTCCAACGCCCACATTGGCCATCTGAGCGCCCGTGGGCGTGTCAGTCTTAAAATGAGGCGGAGTCAGGTGCTTTGTTGCCGCAGTATTTCACTGTTATTTTGAGGGCGCATTACCGAGAATGAACAAATTGCTGTAATGATGAATGAGATTGCCTAATTATTACAACGGGACCCCCGTAGCATGTCACACTCCAAACACAGCCATGACTAATTAGGAGACTTAGTGCAACTCTTTTTAGATCATGTGCCTGGTTCTGTGACTCTTTTTTCCACCTTTAAACTAGCAAAAGTGGGTTGCCCACCCCATAACAGAACTTGTGGCATGTGTTTCAGACCGTGTGCTCTAGCTCATTAAAATAGGACTTACACAAAGCATTTTGACCACTGAACTCCAAGTTAAAAGGCGCTCCATAGATGAAGTATGCCTGTCAGAGAGCGTGTACAATTTATTGTGGGACACAGAATGGGCGCCTTTAAGTCAGTTATGAGGGGTAGGTTTTAGAAGAGGGACTTATTAACCCCCCACCCAGCGGCAGATGTGTGTGTGAGATGCCATCTCGACCGGGTCGGTCTCTATCCCCCGTAGCCATCTGCCGACATGCAGCACCGCGCCCCCCCCACCCCAAGAGCCCCCCGTCGTTAGTGCCTGCAGCTTCACAGTTGGCCTCAAATGCTAAACTGCATCAAACAAAAAGCATCAAAACAATAAGCTGCCTTTGTAAAGCAGAGCTGGGGGATGCAGAGGTGGCCCCTCATGGAGGCTAAAGTAATGCTCTCCCTCCACAGCCATGGAGGAGCTGGATGGGGACGAGGTGAGAGTGTCCTCCAGGGGGCGCTTTGCGGAGAGGGATATCGTCCAGGTACGGCACTCGCCGGAGTCTTTCCTGTTGCCCCTCATACCCCGTCATCTTCAGCGTGCCTCACAGACAAATATTGTCAGACTGAACAAAGAAAATGTTTTTTATTATTATTTCTATAAAAATGAGCTGACTTTTGTTATTTAGCATGCTGTACTTATTTGTGATTTAAGCTTGAAATTGACTGTGGGGAAGCTTAAAAAAAAGCAGTGAGCTTCTGGTTTCTATGCAACAAAAGAAAATAACTTGAATGGTCCCTTTAGTGATTAATGAGTGCCAGGTTCAGTTTGATGCCTTGTCTGCCTTTGAAGTTCTTCCCAGAGTATAGCACTGATAAGTCAGTGTGGTTAATGTCATTGATTGCTGTTGATTGGTACTTCCCCCCCCCCTTAAAATTCAAAGTGAATGAGAAGTCCTCTCATACCAGATCCCTAAGCCACTTATACCTGATGCAATTTGCTGTCCTGCAGTTTGTGCCCTTCCGGGACTACATCGACCGGGCGGGGAACCAGGTGCTGAGCATGGCCCGCCTGGCCAAGGACGTGCTGGCTGAGATCCCCGAGCAGCTGCTGTCCTATATGAAGTCGCAGGGTATCGAACCCCGGCCTGCGCTGGACGGCATGACCACACTGCACATGCACATCTAAGGGCAACCACCCCACGTCCTCCAAAAACTTTTCTCCTTTACACGCACACACACACACACACACACATACATCTACATATGCTGTCTCAGTGGAGAGTGACTGGAGAAGATTTGATACATATTTCTCAAAGTTCTAAGCAGACGGCAGACACGTGAACAGCCAGTCCCTATCCATCGCAAACGCCGTCGCAGCTCCACATCTCCATCACTTTCGGCTGCCTCTCTCTCAGCGGCGTGGCGTAGCTGCACAGTCTGATGCCAGTCAAAGGCAGCTAGAGCTTCATTTCCACCTTCTTCAACATACAAGAAGGGAGTCCGCTGAAGATTCCTGTTACGTGTTTCTGAGATGACAGCCAGGCAAAGCCAGACCCGACGAATCACCTGAGGATGTTACTCGTGCCGTCCTACATCCTGTAATTTAGTCTTGTGCTTTAATGTAAGACTTTGAAAGAAGAAAACGGTCCTGAAAGATAAGCTGCTCGTTCGTCTGCCCGCCGTGACAGTCAAAAAAAAGCTGAAGTTCTATTTATGTATGAATTATGTAAGAGTTTGAGGGATGAAGATGAAAACTGTGAGGTTACCTGTTTGTAGATGCCCACACAGCATAGGGAATGTCAGGTGCACTGATCTCCTGCCACGAGTGAAATGCCAGGACATCCTGGGGTGCTCAGTGGGGAGGGGGCCATCGGACGCCAGTCTGTCTGACTGCGTGTCAGTAGGGGGCAAGAAGCAAGGGAGTTGGTGGGTGGGGGGGGGCAGGCAGCATGCCAGGTTTTCGGCAGAAGATGAGGGCCTGTCCATAATTTCTGCTGCCACTTTGAGAAGTAGGACGTGCTCAGTGGGCTCCTTAAACATTTATGAGGAAGAGTTCCACTACCGTGGCGTCGAACACTTTGGTTCTGATTTGTTTTGACGTAACCGACATGAAATTTTTGCTGTTTGAGGCAGGAATGTGACTTTTAAACAGTGACTGGCTTTTGCATATGTGGAAACGCAAATTTAAGAAAAGACTGTTGTAATGGAAATGAACCTGTACTGGGAAGTGGGAAGTGGAAACCAGGCTTTACTCTTTTAGTGTGGTAAGATAAAAATGGAAACTGTCTGAGAGACCAAAAATAGATGCGAATATCTTCAGGCATTTAAATATATATATTTTTTTTCCACAGATTTCTCTGTTGCATTTTCTGGTCATCACAAGCTGTGTGGGTTTTCCCCAGACATCATGTAACTTATGGTGTAGGAAGTCTGCCGTCTAACACAGCCCCCACCCCAAGCATCATCACAATTACACCTCCAGTTACACCCTCATCCGACGGCTTTCAGATTTTCATATCTGAAGATTGCTTATCGGTGTGCAAATATTTACCTGTCCCCACTGCGTAAAACAGCGACCGCAGAAAGCGAGCCACAGGCCTCAGCATGGCTCTGAATAATTCATCACACAGATCGTACTGGTGAATTTGGTGGGTCCTCTTTTCTCTCATGGGCACAGATTCCTTCAGAATAGCAAAACACGACAACAGCAATGCACAGCGAAGAGCCCTAATTCCAGGGACCAGTCAGGGACAGCAGACGTTGAACAAAGCAGTGTTAAGATCGCTCCCGTGCCTCAGGGTCTGACCAAGCACCAAAAGGAATAAGACTTAGAATTTGAAGACTGTCCTAGAAAACGAAAAAGCTGATTTTTTAAAGTAACCTTGATAACAAATATAATAAGTTCTTATATAATGTTCTGTGGCCAAACAGGACAAAAAAAAAACAGAGCCGCAACTTTGGTACTACATAAGATTCTCAATGCACACTGTGTTTATTCATCTACTGCTAAGAGACTAATGGAGAGAAATTTATTATAGAACAGCCTTATGCATGTCACAGGCCAATGACACTGTTGCCACTTACAGAGCACATGACAGATGCTATATTTATTACTGTATTATTTAGTGAAATATTTCAGCATTGGGAACAAGCAATACATTAGCAAATTTTAAAATGTAGGCATTGTTTTAGTAGGCTATTAATTCAGATGTGCTTTCACATCTTTACATTTTTTTCATACAACTTCTCACTAACTTTTGTTATTGGGCACCCATCCCCCCCCCCCCCCCCAAAAAAAAAAAAAAAAACAACTACTCTTTAATTGTCTTTATATAACAGGCTGAATGAGAGAAGTGAGGAACCCACAAATTAGAAAGGGGGACTGTCCCATTTGATGAAATGTTGTCAACAAGCATGTCAGAAAATACTCAACAGACCTAAATATATGGTTGTTAATAATAGTCTGTCTTGCCCGCCTCACATTGACTTTCGTTCAGAGCGTCACCTCTATGTGTGGCCTTAAGTCCCATATCCTGGCAGATTCAAGGTCTCGTGGGTTAAAGGGTCAAACTAGTGACAGCAGGTAGCCTGGTGAATGACAGGCACGACTCGTTCGCTTCAGCGACAGGTGGCAGCTGATTGTACTTAGCAGTGAAAATCACCGCGAGCACATGTGGCCTTACTCTCAGTTGTCATTCACATGCGTTTTGGGTGTAATGTGTGTACGTGAACACACGTTTCTGTTTGTTCCTTCTACTGCCTAACTTAGTCATTTACAGTTAGATAGTTGCATGCTTGGAACAGCTAATACTGATACCAATACTTTCCATTTTCATTCAGTACCAACAAAACGAGTGCAACATATTACATGATTGTGTATTGTACAAAGCTAATGCCAGTCGTACAAATTGAATAATGATTCGTTTTTGTTTTATTTTTTGTACGCTAACAGGAACTGCCAACATGTAGAAAGTAAAGTTTATGTAGTTTGTATTATTGATTTTGTTGAAAAAGTGTAGACGACAGTTTTATGTATACATATAGTGTATTTATTAACAAGCTGTCTTAACATTACAGTTGTACAGTAGAGCTAGATTTGCTGTAATGTGAATGCTGTAAAAATGATGTCTCACCTAACTCAAAAACCAAACATAAATATTTCAAACGGAAGGGTAAGTTGTTAAAAGTTTACGTTTTATATATTTTCCGATGAAGCATGAATGTATATTTAGATATTCATCAGTTGTTTATTTTAATTGCTTCTCCTCTGTGCATGGTCAAGGACAAACACGTTTAAAATGTTTCTCTTTCAATGTCTGAAGTCTGTATTCGTTCTTGGTAAATGCGCAAAATGCGTGTTACATATGCAGTATTTATTTTGTGCAAATTTGATATGCCTCTTAAAATAACCTTTGGTACATTTTGATTTGTGGTTAAGTAGAAAGAAATGTATGCAATAATACTGTTCAAAATCTGTTTACCTTTGCTTAGCTTTTAGGTGGGGGGGGGGGGGGTCTCTTAAGGTGACACTCATTGTATTGCATGAACAAGGACACCAAAAAAGGACATCACTGATAATCCATGCTACTGCTATTTTAGATTCAGTAAACCTATTTCATCAGAGGTATGACACTTAAAGAACATATTTCACTTCCAGAAAGCATTTCAGTCCATATGCGAGGTTTTATTGTGCTTGTTGAGTTTATAAGCACTTGTGACCTTTAGTGAACTCTGAAATATATGTAACTGCATGCATGGTACAGCATATGCGTCAAACTGGACTAATCAGGCTCTTATATTCCAATTCCCTGTCATGTCTGCCTCCTGATAGCATATCTTACTGGATTTATTTAGTTCACAAATTTAAAGTATGTTGATACTTAGTAGGCAGTTCATGTAAATGTTCACAATAAAGCATAAGGCACTGATCATTTCTCCTTAATCTGTGTTGAGCACAGATATACAATGGTAAGCCAGTAAATAAATTAATGATGCCCATGAAACCAACTGGGAGCATTGGACTTGAATTTACTTTGGACTTTAATTACTCCTAATTAAGGTAATACTTACATCTGTACATGGATGAATTCTGACATGTGAACTTTACATCTGAAGAATATATTCATGTGTGTAAAATGTAGCCCAAGAAGTTTCATTGTAGCACATATATCAAGGAAACTCTTCAGGATTCTGTTTCAGGCACAATGTATAATGTATGTCCTGAATAAGTGCCCGTCTCAATTAACACTAATAAGCAGGTGAATCCACTTCTCAAGAAATACCTTAATTGCTTAGAGATTGTCCCTTCAAAAAGACAGTTATAGAACAACAGGTGCAGCTGAATTGATGTTTATATTAAGTTATATTAAATCTTCTAAATGAAATGTCCCTTCGGAAGACTTTGGAGGAAAGGAGCCCAATGCCTGAGCTATTGACTTCCAAGCTGCACAGCTCACTTTGCCGCATCAGCTGTAATGAATCGAGACACGCATTTCATTTCCTCTTCCTCTTCCTCTGGGAGCCTTTTTCAGATTGTGCAATGTGTGTCATAATATTCTCTTGGATCTTCTCTTCAAACAGAGAAAGTGAAAACAAACAGTTTCAGAAAAAAAGCGAAATGCTGAATACCATTGACCAAATATAATAGTATCTCTTAATCCATTTCATCCAGTGACACATTTGTGCCATTATCTGTGATGTGTTTGTCTTTTTCATGAGATTTACATCTATTGTGATAAAGATAAAGAATTTGCCTGTAATTACATTCCAGTTGTTTACAGCTACTGATTTTCAACTTTGCTGTATGTGAACATATCGGATATCATTAAAGCACTTTAAACTGTCATTATGAGTTTTCATTTCATTTTTTTGTGATTCCTCTAGTGAATTTTTGACAGCTTGCTTTAAATATATCAGAGATATTAATTCACACAATCAGTATTCTGTCAGTCAAAAATGCTGGTGTCAGGTGTCCAATGCGGTGACCCAGTTTCACGAGAAAATTAAATTAGAAAATCAGAATCATTGAGGCCACTGAGGTTTATATTATGATTGCAAAAGGAAGACTTGCCATTATGACTATTAACATATTTTCTGCAAGATTCATACCTGATTTTTTTCTTCAGCGTTTGGCATTGAAGCTCAAAAAGAGGAGAAAAAAGAGATAAATCCAGAAGCCCTATCTCCACTGCTCCAGAGTGCCTGACCTTTTAGCAGATATAGCTTCTGTGAAGTGAAAACTGACTTTTCAGGCAGAGAAACAACCATGAAAATGGAAGGAACAAAGTGGTGGAAGAAGGTTTTCCTGGAGAAAAGGGGCCTGGACACACATTGACAGAGAACGACAGTGACAGCAGAAGGTAACAGACTGACTGAAACATGCCTGACAATGATATCCCCTCAAACCAGGTTATTTTGTTGGAAAATAACAGAGCTATATCTCAAGTTGAAGGTATTCCTTTGTGTTCCCTCATTATGAGCATGAATTTCAATTACATTTCAGTGCTTGTTTCATCTCCCCACCTCCTGACAACCACTTTGGTGTGATTATAATTTTTTTGCATTCATGACTCATAGCTCACACGGGGTTCCACGTTAAGGGCCTGCCCCTACATATTGCTTTCCTGCACTGTAATTTAAATGAGTAGCAGAGCACATTCATTGTACTCCATATGGAGAGAATTTCATTTGATAAAATGAAAGGAAGAGCACATCTGTTTATAGGAACTTCAAAAAAGTTCCCTTGGAGCACAGCTGCCCAGCTCCCTGCCTAAATCACAGATTAGATGGGCAAAAACTAAACATGTCTCAAAAACTATGAATGGTTTTGTGTAGAAATGTAATTATTTTAGGTAAAAATAATGGATAAAAATGTTGATACACTCTGTGGGGAGTCTCCATTCATTTCTATGGACATAACCTTAATCACAATAATGACAACCTTAACCCTACCCAGCCCCAACCTTAACCATAAAAAAACAAATAAAATACAAGGTTTATGGCATTTTTTTTTTACAATCACAGATTTCTATACTATTGAGTTTCCCCACCAAAATAACAGGTTTTTTTTTTTTTTATCAAATCGTGAGGACATTTGGTCCCCACAATGTAATGTATACATGACCCCCCCCTTCCACACACACACACACACACACACGCACAATCACTTACTTCCGGGCTGTAACACCACTCTGTTGCAAGACATTCATACACTTACAGTCAACTGAAAATTGTGCATGAGTACAAAGAAATCAAAATCAAACCGAATGCTGCAGGCATTTGATGCTGGGGAGTGTTTTTGAATAGGAAGTGTAATTGAGTGTACAGATTCAAGTGTGTTACAGGCAATGCTATGCCTATTTTTCTTGGGAAGTCAAAGGCCTATACTGCCATCTGGTGGTAAGATACAAGATTTTTTTTTTTTTAAATACAGCTGTATCATTAAGTTTCCCCTTGTGAGGACCGAAAAAATGGTCCCCATAACGCCAAAATAACAGGTTGTTGTCACATTGTGGGGATATTTGGGGGGGGGGGGGCAAAGGGCATGTGGCTTCTGTTTATCATTATTGTCTGTTAACTCATCCACTTTCTTAATACAAGATTTTTATAGTTCTAACTGAGATGTGAAATATAATTTCATTATGAAATTCTAGTTTGACAAAAAACAGTTTCCTCACATAAACAAAAAAACTAAATAAAATAAAAGCCATTTTAAACAGAAATAAACAAAAACAAATTTAGGGTTGCAAATGACACAAAATATTAAATCTACATTACAATGTTTACTGAGAATTACACAGGTTTGACAGAGTGGTGTACACTGACCTATGTATTGCACTATTTCCTACTTGTTTTTTTTAACAATAGGTTATTCTAGTGGGCATTCGAAGCCTTTAGAAACAAAAGACTTTTCTACACAATTGCCTGGAAAGCTTCAGTGCTCCAAGAAGCTTCATCTGACCATCAATAGCACTGTATTATTTTTTTCAATTTATCTACTTATCAAACGTTTCCCAACAATACAGCATGTAGCTAGACAACGGGAGAGCTAAACGGCTAGTTCACGATTACTTTAGTTCAGTATGTGTTTACTACACTAGTCTGTAACCACAAACTTTTAACCTACAAACTACAACCTACAGCTGTGTCGTGATTATATGACGTACTATAGAAGCGACGGAAGTTCGTGATTCCGGAAATTTTACGATCTGCGTTGTGGATTGGTTGTATGTTGGATGTTCCCACTAGAACAAATACTGCATGCTTGAAACTAGTTTGCATTATTCAGTTAAAAACGTTGGCGCTTAATGATTACAACGCAGCTAAACAATTTTTGGAAAAATATAAAAGTTACAATTTACTGTCTATACTGTTGCAAAACAGACGCGGCCTTCGTTGATATTAAGATTATTTTGCGTTCTTCTGCTTGTACAGTAAATAAGCCCCACATATTGATTTTTCAGTAACAGTTGTTTAACTAAACATGCCAGAATGCCTTCGTGTTCTGCGTATCGGTGTAGAAACCGTTCTGAAGATGCCAAGAAGAAAGGCCTCACATTTCACAGGTAAAGTTGTTTAAATCAACACGTGAAGCTTTGTTTCCTCTCCTCCATTGTCCCCCGGTTTTTATTCATCGTTATTTTACTTTGTTGAGTTAGATCCCAAACTTGCAAGTCAGTGACATCACAAGGGTTGGGCAGTTGTGGGTAAAATATAACCTCAGTTTTTTCCGCGTTGAATTGAGATCGCGATTTTCTCACACGATTCTTAAGCAATATATTTCTCTCTCTATCATCGTTGTTGTTATCATTATTTATTATTATTTATGAAGACTGAACAACCAATATGATCATTACTGAAATGGGACAGTCACATCAACTTTGCACAGCATAAAGGTCACATTCCTGGTTTTTTGCAAATAATTTGTAATAAATGCTAGACGTGTACTTAAACCTCGTCTGCTCTTTATTTTAAAACCTTCAAATAAATGTTTACCTTGGGGAAAATGCAACTCTTGCTAAAGTGCTAGCCGTTGACTGTTGAAATTGCTCAAAGATCGTTTACGATGTGAATTTACAACTACGTGAAATTGCTGTCCAACATTTGAATACCCATGCTGTTTTTGGCTAAAGGTTTCCAGCAAGTGACCCCAAAAGGCTACGACAGTGGGTTATAAATATGAAGTGGGATAAGTGGATGCCATCGAAACGGTCACTTCTGTGCTCCAGTCACTTCCAGGAGGACTGCTTTGACAGAAGTGGACTAACAGTACGTCTCACACCCTCGGCTGTGCCAACTATATTCTCCTTCCCTGCTCATCTACAAAAGGTACTTATTCAAATGTTCATGGCAAGTTAGGAGCATACAGTATATTGGCTATTTTTAAATCTTTATTGCAATAAAATACACAATTTTTAAGCAATTACGTGTCTTTTAGAGTATTTGCCACATAAAGGTTTTGATTCAGATGAATCAGATTTTTTATGTTTTATTTCAGAAATCTCTTGGTCGAAAGCCCCCAAAGAGACCAGTAATTACAGCAACACCAACAATGTCTCTTAAAAGCCCATCCATAGCTACTGTTAGTGGAAATACAGTGCCTACTGTTTTCAGAAAAATGGTTGTGAATGAGCACAATTATGCTGTTCTGGAGTCATCTCGGCAATTAAAGCAAAAACTGGATATTTTGAATGAGCAGCTGGACATTTATCAAAAAAAACTGATTAATGAACGTAAAGAGTCAGCCCGCCTGAAGAAGAAGGTGTGCCACTTAGCTTCAGTTGTGGCCGGCCTTAGGAAACAGAGAAAACAAAGAATTCTTCATCAGACAGCTACAGCTGATTGACCTGCATCACCATTCTGTTTAAAGTAATTGAATTGATGAAGCCGATAAATATTTGCATGCAAAAAGTGGCAAGGATCACAAGGAGTAAACATCTGATTTATTTTTTGCTTTGGACATAATATCGGAGTTGTCGTTTCCTGATGTGAGTACTGTTGACCATATCTCCCGTGCCTCTTCTCATGCAGTCTCTGGCAGTACGCTACATTGTGGTGGCTTTCTTCATGCTACACCATGACATAAACCATCACAATCACCAGTCAGAATATCATTCCGTTTATGCAAAACAGGATTTTTACGCACCCTGAAGCTTCCATGGAAGAGAGTAGAGTAAGTTCAACAATGTGAGAGACTGTGGAAAATTTTCTGCTGTCAGATCCTTCACAAATTGTGAAATGGTGACCAGCAAAGAGCCCAGCACCACTTTGTCTGTGATGACTTCTCTTAATGCCCATACTTTGGCCCAGTTGGAGTAGAATAATGGAGAGCAGTGTTCATATGGTTAAATAGGGAAACCGTGCATGGTGGCAAGGATCTGGGAGAGTCTGGGAGAGGCGTCTCCAGCGAGGCCTTGTCGTGTGCTGCTGCCTGCGATGGAGGCAGAGTGAAGCCCAAGGTGGTTGAATCCCAGCTCCTCCTCACCCATGTAGCACAGCAGAGGTTCTCATTGGGTCTTTTGCAAGGTGACGCCTGGTGACTGAGCATCATAGCCGCTTTTGACCTCGGCAAACTGCAGGAAGTATGGTTTCATCCTCAAGATTTTCTGCTATTAGCAGTGGGACATCCTTTCCCAGGTAAGAGTCAGTGTCCTCAGCCTAGTATACTTATATACTGGGCGTTACTTAATCAGATTGCTTCAGTAGAACACCTAGTTTGGTGAAAATGGGTGGAAGTATAGTAATATTTTGTGAATTACATTAAATAAAAAATTTGCAAATTGACCAAATAATTCTGCACCACATGACCATGTTATAGTAATTTGTAATAGTATTTAAACAGCAGGTGGTGCTAATCTTACAGTGGTCCTGATACTTCAGAGGGCAAATGTTTTAGTGCCTAGTGAGTTTGAGAGGCTCTGTAGGCTAAAATTCATAATTCTTCAATACATTAACAAACTCAGACACACATTCCTCTCACACTGTTACACTTGTAGGTGCGAGATATTTAGTGTTGGAGTTTGATAGTGTGCATGGGATTTTGATTGAAACAGAAGCCATTTGAATTTTGATTGGCTTAGAGCCTTTTCATTAAAATTCACTGCTTATAACACTCTTAGGAATGTTGTCAGTGCCAAAGCCCTCCCCTACTGTACAAATGTGGGTATTTACGGAAAGCCAGAATGTCTCAGTATGTAGCCCATCTGCTTAAATCACAGCTTGAACTCTGGCTGGCTTCGGTCCTTCAGAAGTTTCTGCGGAGTTTGGGAATTCACCTGATTGCAGCACTCTATGAGTAATTAAGAGTATCACCTGGTTATTACTTTTGTGGGAGTGTTTAATGGGGTGTAGTTTAAGGCTCTAGATGGCAGGAAAGGCCTGTTACGCCTCTTAAAATTGTTTGGAATATTTCGCTTCATGGAGTTGGAGTCATATATTATCCCATTAAGGTTATTACGTAACGTTAATGGGCTGTTATACAAACCTGTGATACTAACTGCTTGCCATAAGAAGAGGGCTTCAGCACTGTTCTTCAGCTTATGAGAAAGTGCACATTTAAGAGGAATGGCTCTAGGCCTCTAGGGCATTCAGGCTGACCATTCAGGCTGGCTTCTGTTTCCATCAAACTATGACACTTAATATCAAACCTTTCACATACACTATGAAACTGTCTGGTACATGCCATTTTTGTTGTTTGTGTGTGTGTGTAAGACAGTTTGATTGAGTGTGTGAAATATGAATTTTAGCCCATAGAGGCTCTCATAATGGGGACGTAACCAAGTTTGGCTGCTGTCTTGCAGGAACCTCCCCAACGGCAGCATCCTGTTAGACATCTTACTGTTCGGAGCCTGTGTCAGTAGCCAGAAGGGCCTGGAGTGAGCAGAGCACCTGATCTTTTTCAAAAGAAACATTTTCTTACCTTTTTGTATGTACCTATGAGTGTTTAACCTGCAGAGAGAAAAACACACTGCTTGTTCTCTATGTTCCTCTGGCATTGTTGAAACCTGAAATACAGGTTGAATGTTGTCACATTGTTGAATGTTGTGACATGTCACCAGAAGTGTTCCTGTGATACTTCTATACCTTTCTTTGAAAACTGCAGACCATACTGTGTGAACTTTGGGAATTCTGTAGCTCCTAAGGAAATGACTAATAAAATCTCAGCTCATTTGGTTCCTTATCTGATAAATATTTTGTTTGATTTGTAATTTATTACAATAATTTATTTAGCCAGTGCTTTTATCCAAGAAAACAGGGTCAGCCAGTCGCTGAAGCAGTTGAAGTTGAGGACCTTGGTCAAGGGCCCAAATGTGGCATCAACTCTGCCGACCATGAGATTTGAACCAATGACCTTCTGATCTCAAGCATAGCATCCTAAAGAACTAAACTATAAACCACCAATTTGGATGAGTTTATTTTTGAGGTTAAAGTCTAGATGTTCTAAAATATTTGTGGAGCACAAATGCTGCCAGCATCTCCACATGAAGGGAGTAACAACTTGTAACTTATCTCATACAAATAGCTCATCATGTGGTCTGGAATATATTTGATGGTAAGCCAACGTTTGGTGCTTGTAGTTGACATGTTGAATGCAGAAGAAATTGAGAGCAGCAGAAACCTGGATTACTTACATAAGGGGCTTGACAATGGAGATAAAGCATCTCGGAAATGGCTTGTGGACTGCTCACGGTCATGCATGGTAAGGACCTACTAGCAGTGCTCCTTAGAGAGAATAACCATGGCTGTTGGGCAGCCAAGACTCATTGATGTGAGAGAGTCCTTCATGCTATGCTCAGAGTTGCCTTTCATTTCATTCATTGTTTCACTTTTGTTTGTTGGTTTGTTTGATAGGGATAATGCAAATTGATAACATTTCTGTAAATATGCCAGTTAGCAATGGGCTGGCCCCCGTCCTGGGTTGTTCCCTACCTCATGCCCGTAGCTCCCAGGATAGGCTCTGGACCCCCCACGACCCAGTAGGATAAGTTTGGAAAATGGATGGATGGATGCCAGTTAGCCGTCTTTAGTTCCTTCATGAAGGTTTTTCTTACTAAATTTAAATGAGTTAAATATCAACTTTTTGTTTTTTTTTTAAACCCTTTAGTAGGGAAGAAGCAGGTAAAAGAGTAAGAAGCTTAGCCCTTGTTTTTCTGGGTTTGCAGTAAGTACATGTCTAACCTGAACAGTTCTTCCTGAAATACAACATGTACTCTGCAGTGGATGACAAACCAAATTAGGACATTGGGGTATAATTCAGTTAAAATATCAGTTCCTGCACAGCACTTAATTTGAGCAAGATTTTAATTTATTATTAAGTACTATTTTTACAGTTTAAGTGAGAGCTTGAAATGATCAAGTATCCATGAAAGTGCACCAATCATTGCAGCTTTCAAATACCGGGTTGCCAACTTTGGTCACCTAGCTGGCATGAGATTTTCAATTTGAGACAAGTCTGCACACTCATTTACATGTATGTAACAGTTTTATTTCCTTGCAATTAGTCTGTAGGGTTTGCAAACTACCAGTGCTTTTGATGCAGCTAATTTTAGGCATATAGTGGAATAATATTGATTTGCCGTGAGATTTCTTGTATGAGCGTGAGTCTGAAAGCGTGAGTGTCATGCCAGATGAGTGAGAGTTGCAACCCTGAAAATATGGAAGAAAATAAATCTGCTGTAGGCCGGAGTGCAGCAAGTACTTACTACTCATTTATTGTTCCTCTAACCTGTTCTGTACTTGTAATGAGTACTGTTGTTAGATTCTTTGGTAACTGCTTTGCAACAGCATAGGGACCCTGGATATGATGCCAGTATGTCACAGAGCAGGTACACAAGGTACTTTCAGTTTACTCTGAAACACCAAGCCGCATATCTTTGGATTGCAAGTGGAAATTCACAAACAGGGGAGGTGAGACTCAATCCTCCAACCCTTGAGCCATTGGGAAACGTTGCTATTCCTTATACATAAGCAATAGTATAAAGTATCGCGTGCGGCATGTCCTATTTAAAATGGAATCTGCAAAGAAAAACTTTGCGTATCAAGTTGTACTCCTGCACAAGTTAAAAAACAGTTCTGCAATTGGTCTGTCTCTGCAGACACGTATCTTGTTAACACAATAAAGCAAAAAGTATATGACTGATCTTTTTCAAACGGTGAAACCCATTGTGGCAGAACGGAACTTTATCAAGTTAAGTGCGCTATGCTGGGTTAAATGCTCAAATGACCCATTATTATCATACAGTAAATTTTTTAACTTTTAAATAAATGTGCATGATTTATGTAGGGTCCTGGAATTCCCTTACAGTGGAAATGAATGGCCTGCTTTGTAGTGCGTTTGTCAAACTATTTTGATGCCTTTTTAGTAAAAGAGAAGGTCATGCAGTTAGATGGGACTGGTTGTGCTAAAGTGACGTCCCAGGACCTTCAGGACCTTCAGCTGGATGAGCACAATATGATCGATCGCTCCCTGCTCCCAGCTCCTACTCTGTGCTCCTACAACTGTTGCCTAATGATGTAATTGTGAGATGTTTAATTGTACTGTGGTAATTCTTGCCCTCCCAAGTCTGTATGAAATGTAACAGAAATTGAATTTGAGGATTATCTATCATCCACTTGTTTTATCTGTCACATACATCCACAGTATTTTTCAGGCTTTAACCATCTTAGACTACAGTACTGATAAGCATTTGATTTATGTTTTTCGACATAAACCAGCATTCATTGCACTTTTGCCATATCTACCCACCCACCTTGCAAACACATATCCGGCACAGAGGTGCCCGTCTGCCTAGAGGTTACCCCAGGAAATACCTGGGATGGCTTGCCAGTCCATCATGGGGCACAAGCTTACCATTTTCCAGTGAACAGAAGGAACTAAAATCCTTTATGGCCATTTAAATTTATGCTCTAGCCCATACACTGTAAATGATTTCAGTTTCCCTTGGGAAACCATCCTTCCATAGCAATACCCGACTTGATAGCTGGCTGGTTCGCTAGGACCGTGCTGTTCCTGATGTCCTCACCAACACCCTCTGTGGTGAGAAACGGAGTGTGAGGAGAGAAGGGCCTTCAGCTCCAGATCCTCCTCATCTCTTTTCTCCCTTTGCCTTGATGCAGTGTGGTTGCCCAGATCCTGGAAGGTCTTCCTATAGGATGTGCTGTTTGCTCTTTGCTTTGCATTGTGGTCTGTGCAGAGACACAAGTTATACACCTTCATAGAAAAAAAGAAACACAGTAAACACATGTATAGACAGTTACCGTTAGAAGCAAAAATATTTGGACAGTGAGGTTAAATGGGTTATTTTTGTTTTATATTCATATAATGTGTGTTCCCAGTCCAAACATCAGCATAAGGATGAAGTATAGAAAGTCAGCTTTTATTTCTAGGCAATGTTTCCCATCTGATATTAACCATATGTAAAGTATGTCATTTGCTGTGCCTACTCCAATTTTGGCAGAGCATAAGTATTGGAACAAGAGATTGATAGGTGCTTCTGATTGCTCTGGTGTTCCATGTGCCCTTAATTCTGAACAGATAAGAGCTGTGTATGTGTCAGGTTGGTTGTAGTCACTGGGAATTTCAATATGAGGTTTGATGTAAAGCTTACAAATGAGATGAAATCTAGAGGGTCACGATCATGATAGAAAAGCAAGCAGTTTTGATAATAGGATTAAAGAATACAGCACACAGAACCACAGCAGAATAACTAGGTCTTCCAAAATCAACAGTCTGGAATGTTCACGAAAAGAATGAGAGCTGTGGGGGAGTAAGCAATGTGACGATCAGGCCATATGTCAGGAAGATCCAAAAAGAGTATCCAGAGAAATCAACAGAGTGCAGGGGTGAACATGTCAGTTGTCACCATTCACAGAAGAATTCAAGAAAAGAAATGCTGAAACTGCACTGCAGGATCTATCAGCACCAATATTAGACCAACTGTAGATGGTAGCAGCAGAATGAATTCTGAAGTTTCGGTAACACTGTACATTAACTGCACCTTCATAATTCCTTTATAATGCATTTGTGGAACATTCATGAGCAGCGTGTAAGTATACCTTAACATCCTAACATACCTTAACAGCTGTAATATACATTAATAAACATGATATGATAATATATATTATAACTGTATAGTCATACAATGTTTGCACAGGTTATACACAAGTTTCGTTCAGCATCAATGAACTGTCTGTCTATCTATCCTAAATTGGTCCTTGTTATGTGAAGTTTAGACAGATATAAGAGGAGGAATACTGCTCTGTATTCTATATTTAAACCCCTTGTGTCAACACTATTAATATTATAATGAAAAGTACTTATGGTCTTTATACAAAAGAGATATTTCCATCAGTTTTGAGCTGTGTTATATTTTATATTGGATCTTCAACTCAGTCCAATTACGTTCCACAGTTCTTAGGGTCCCTGACCCTCTTCTTGCTGTCTTAAGTGTTTTGCCGACGTAAACACGCATATCCTCTGCTCTTTGTACCCTGTCCTTTATGCTTTATTTTGTAATCTGTTGGCCCATAACTGCAGGTCTGCCCTCAGTTTGCTGACCTCCAAAAGTCACTTGAGGACAGGATTCAGTAGCAGCAGTTCATGTGTTTCACATTTTTAACTCCCTCTAAGTTCCCTTGGCCTGGGCTCCTGCAATAGAGAGCATGTGGCAACCAGGTTAGCCCAGTCGTGTGATATCAGTGAACTTCACCACGTATTTCAAAATAGAAATTGAGGAATGATTGAGGGAGGGGGCTGGAACCTCTCCAAATGTTCCTTAACTCTTCCAACACTGGTCCTAGTACAGGTCAGTGCCCCAAGTCAACAGCAGCGGGTGACACTGCATTTGCACAGGGACAGACATCAGACACCACATAACCAGGTTATTGGCTTCTAAGATTAATAGCCCTCCTTCTGTGCTCACAGATCCCTAGCTCATTTTTCAGGCTTTCAAAATTCACTTTCGTATCTTGCATTAAATAACATACAGGAGTGTCCATTTTCCCTACCTCTCTATTGCACATGAGTTTTATAAATCTCCAACTATGTTTTTAAAGGTAGAACTAGATTTGAGGGAAAGAAAGAAAAATAAAACAATATGTATGTAAATATATATTTTAAACATCCTGTGTCATTTTTCAAATAGTACAGATAATGTTAATAACAAATAGCAATGATTAGTCTTTCACTGTACGTGTGTAAGAGAGAAGGAGATTTCCTTATGTGATTTTGTTTATCAGTGTTATGACCTTGCATTGTGTAGATATTTTTCTTTCTGCTTTGCTGTCTGGTGTCTGTCCTCCTTTAAAAGCTGTAAAAGGAAAAAACAGTCAAGAAACAGACATGTTTAGTCTTCTGTAATTCCCACTGTGAGAATACAGGGAAATAAACAAAATACACTGTTATATGGAAGCAGAACCCGGCACCAAAATTATGGATTACAGATGTTACAGATTTCACAGTTTGCAGTTATATTAAATGTAAAAGGGCTGATTACTTAATAATTTTCAATAATTTGAACAGCAGAATCTTGAGACCTTACAAACAAAAAGTTGTTTGTAAGGTTTTCGATCACGGTCATTGTACCAATGCCACAGACCAAGTAATTTCTTGGGCTTGGCCTGTTTGAACATAATGAGCCATTTCTCATCAATGGAACATCCACTTCTCACCAAATCTATGGTTAGCACGACCTTCCAAGGTGACTCTCCAAATTTCCTAAATATCGTCCGATTGGGCGCCATAACTGAAAATAGTTTACTGTATAACTGAGAAACCATTGGACATAAAAAAGATGACATTTTGTATGCATAGTCATGGCCAGATGTGCCAACAAATAATAATAAAAGTTCATCTGCTCATCAAACATGGCTGACAACAGGCAATCAAATTTCAGCAGGCTATAATTATACTTGTATATAACTGAGAATCATGAAATTTGGTGTAATGGTGCAATATTCCTTTCGCTACTCAGGTCAGAAAACAGACACAGGTTGGGCTTATGGTGGTGCTGTAAGTCCGTAGGGCCTTATACAGTAATGTAGATATTCTAAATCTCTGCATACACAATGTGCTTCCATACTTAATGCACATTCATTTACAGAAATTCTAATGGAGCGTTTGATGTTAAACGTGGTCAAAGAATCTATTCAGGCCATAGTACTTAGACGCAAATAATTGCCACCTGTAGCTTTATTGTTTCTTGCATTCATGTTTTCAATATTGGTCCTTATGTTTAGTCTCTATGTTCCTAGTTCACCCTGCAGTTATGTCCATTATTCCTTGTATCTCATGTGTAGTTCCTAATGTTTCAGTTCTTAGTGCCTATTGATTGTTAACGGCCCACTCCTGTCCCTCGTCTAGCCCTTGTTATCTGTGGATATATATACACTATATGGGCAAAAGTATTGGGACACCTGGGCATTACACCTGCAGGAACTTTTATGACATCCGATTCTAAATCCATAGGCACCAATATGGAGTTGGTCCCCACTTTGCAGCTAGGATAGCTGCCGCTCTTCTGGAAAGGCTTCCCAGAAGTTTCTGTGTCTGTGGGAAGTTTTGCCCATTCATCCAGAAGAGCATTTGTGAGGTCAGGCACTGATGTTGAACATGAAGGCCTGGCTCGTAATCTCTGTTCGATGGGGTTGAGGTCAGGGCTATGTGCAGCCCAGTTCTTCCACACCAAATTTACCCAACAATGATTTTTGGACCTTGCTTTGTGCACTGAGGCACAGTCATACTGGAACAGAAAAGGGCCAAAATGTTCCCACAAAGTTGGAAGCATAGAATTGTCCAAAATGTCTCAGTTTGCTGACGCATTAAGAGTTCCTTTCACTGGACCTAAGGGGCCCAGACCAACCCCTGAAAAACAACCCCAAACCATTATCCCTCCTCCACCAAACTTTATAGTTGACACAGTGTAGTCAGGCAGGTAACATTCTGCTGGCATCCACCAAACCCAGACTCGTCCATCAGACTGCCAGACAGAGAAGCATGATTTGTCACTCCACAGAACATGTTTCCACTGCTCCAGAGTCCAGTGGCAGCGTGCTTTACACCACTCCATCCGACGATTGGCATTGTACTCGGTGATGTGAGGCTTGCATGCAGCTGCTTGGCCATGGAAGCCCATTCCATGAAGCTCCCGGCACACAGTTTTTGTGCTGGAGTTAATGCCAGAGGAAGTTTGGAACTCTGCAGTTATTGAGTCAACAGAGCGTTGACAACTTTTACACACTATACGTCTCAGAACTCAGTGACCCCACTGTGGCTGGGTTTCTGTTGTTCTTTAATGCTGCCACTTAGCAATAATACCACTTATATTTAACCGTGGAATATCTAGTAAGGAAGAAGTTTCACAAATTGACTTATTGCAAAGGTGGCATGCTATGACAGTACCACACTTGAATTCACTGAGCTCTTTAGAAAGACCCATTCTTTCACAAGTGTTTGTAAACCTGCCTGCATGGCGAGGTGCTTGATTTCACTACAAATCCAGACCAAGATTTTGTTTCAGCCAACCAGTTGAGTACTCTGTGAATGTGACTCTTTATACTCAACTGGTTGGTTGAAACAAATCTTGGTCTGGATTGTACTCTCTGGAACTGAAATCTCCACCTCTGTTGATTTTATACCCCTGTGGCAATGGGTCTAAATGAAACACCTGAATTCAATGTCTAAGAGGTGTGTCCCAATACTCTTGTCTATGTAGTGTATGAGCCGTCCCTTTCCCTGCTCCCCTGTGGTCATTGGGTGTTACCTGTAGACGTTGGAGTGTGTTTGTCTGTGTTCCATGTTCTCTCCCCCCACTGTCAGATAGCCCAGTGTTCCCCTGTTTATCACAGCCCTAGTTAGCTCCAGTGTTGTCTGTCTGATTTCATTTCAACCACTCATGGTCTCTTTAGTTGTATCTGTTTGGTGTTTGTTGTTACTAATAAAGTTCCTGTGTCTAAACCACAAATTGGATCATTGTTGCCTCATGCCTTGTCGTGACAGTAGAAGAATGAGACGATAAATTTCATTCCTCCTTGTGTTTCCTGTAAGTTCTCATTAGACGCAGCTACTATGGTGACGTCTCTGTCCTGCAGGAAACTATCAGCAGGGGACCAATTTGCAGAGGCTTTATGTTCGCCAGGACAAACACACGTGAAACGAATTCTCCAGCTTCTTTCCCCAACTTTATTACCAACAGACTCCACATCAAAAGCCCTATAAATCACAATTTGCATCAACACAGCTATGAAGGACTCTCACAAAGAAAAAGTTTATAGTAACTTAATATCATCATGCACACTGATGGGAAAATGCATGCTTCTTAAATATGGAGTTCAAAATGACCTGCCTGCCATCCTCCAAATGAAAATAACACTACAACTAAATACTGTACAGACATGATTAAGAATATTGGAACGGCTGATTCAGGAAAAGGCAAAGGGGATATGAGTGATCAGTGTACTGTATTAATTAAAACCATATGAATGAATGTTCAGAATCAAAATAATATTCACTGGGGCTACTGCTATAACTGAACGACACATTGTCCACTCGTTTCCATGCAGTTTAGATATTTTAGATGAAGGGAGGATAACTCCATTGCCTACATATTGAGATAACCATTTTGTTATCTCACTCAGTCTCACTCAGACCCCCACTTCATCACAATCTTGCTGCAAACATGTTCTCTTTATCTGGTAGCCAAAGGAGGATTTATATTTCTTATTACTTGATATATTTGTGTTTATATTATTTAGCTTTTATGCTTAGTTAACACAGACTAAAGAACTCACTCAACTGATTTGCATCATTTAAGTTTCAGCTGAATGTACTGCTAATCATGGCATCTGCACTGCCTTCAGTATTTGTAAAATATTTTCTTTTTGTTTTTCATTTTAGAATGCAGTTTAGTTCAGCTAAACTTCTTTGAAGTAAAATGATATGACGTGATTAAACACTATTTTGGAACTACTTGTTTCCTATATTTATAAGTGGTTATGCAATAATGTTTAATATGTTATAGCATTTTTACAGTTTACCTTTACTTATAGGAATAATAATTCAGTTGTGTTATTCTGTTTCCTTATGCCTCAAGCACAAATTGAAGGTCATCAAAATGTTTGAAATTACAAATCACTGCTAAATAGGTTCAGGCTAGTAAAAGCTGTGTTTCAATCAAATCTGTACCGACAAACACAAAAACAAAGTGCAATCAAGAAACACACTCTTTACCATCCCCTAACACACATCTGTACTGTCTTAAGTAGTATTTCAAATCTCCTACACTGTACATTTAACATAAATCGTGTTAGTCTGTTGCCAGCAACCAAAACACTAAGCTGCACAAGTGCAGAATTCCAGATGGAACTGATTCCTGTAACCTCCAGGTAAAATGTTCAGTTATACTCTTTATTTTGTGTGTTATTTAAAAACATCTGTAAGTGAGAATATACCTGAAATAATTTGGGTCCATTCGTCCATCTTCTAAGCACTTATCCTGGTCAGGGTCTTGAAGAGGGTCTGGAGCGCATCGCTGGCAGCAGAGAGCATATGGCTGGACTGCATCCTGGAAGGGATGCTGCTCTTTTGCCAGCCACAAACAGGACATTATCCTGTAAGCCTAACTGCATGTCTTTGGGCTGTGGGTAGAAGACAGGGAGACCACGCAAACTCTACATACACCATCAGAAAAAAGAGTACCAATCTCTACCTTTGCTTGTCGTTGGGGCTGTGCCCTTAAGGGTCTGCCAATTGTAACCAGGCTGTAGGTAATATACCTTTTAAGATATAGAAATGGACACTTTTGGTACATTAATGTTGTTTGTACCTTGGGGATGTTCTTCAGAGTCCTTTTCTGTAGGTTAAAAGGCATAGTTACCAACAGCTATAGGGTACCACTGGCAGACCCTTAAGGGTACAGCCCCGGTGACAAGCAAAGGTAGAGACTGGTACTCTTTTTTTCTGACAGTATATTTTCTGACAGTGACAAGTAAAGGTACAAACATGGAGCACAGATACGCCAACCCTGGAGATGTCTGTCACTGTGCCACCCTGAAATAATATGTCTATAATTTGTATAGATTATTTACGTAATTCTACAATACAAATATTATTTCAAGAAAATATTAATATTGATTTCCATTTAAACATTTTCCTTTACTGACCATAACAAACTTGTTACTGTTTGATAATAGCCTGATTATCCGGCAAACATTTAGTTTTGGATATGTAAATAGCAGCTTCTTTGATTTTTTTTAAGGTATTTATAAATTTAAGGAACAAAACGTCTAATCCTCGCCATGACTTTAAATCAAAGGCAGATTCTCCATTGACGACAAACATTTGACCAGCCTCTCGGTGCTTCTGGCCAATCGCAGCGCTCAGAGAGGACGAGCCTTCAGCGGCCGTCTCCTGCTTTTACTCTTATAACACACCAACAGTCATGTGATGGCAATATAGTACTACTACAGTAAGCAGCAAAATCCGAGAAGCGTCGCCTGGCATTGCAATGAGAAGCTTCTTTCAAGGGCAAATTAAAAGCACCTACCTACAGTTTATATTTTTTAATCGGGGAGGGGGAAAGATATACATTGGAATATAGGAATCTGTGCTTTTAAAATCTGAAATAAGGTAAGGTTAGATGTTTTTCTCGATCGTGTGATTGTAAAGTGGCGTTTCTTCACTACAGCATACTGAATGCTGGAGACAAAACATGTTTACATTGAATGATGGCAGCAGCAATGGTTCCTTCACTGAAACATAAGGAAGCGAAATATTCACATCCGTACTGTTGATATAAGCATGTGGCACTGCACGGAATGTGAAATGAAAAGAATTAATATATTAATGCAGTAGAAATTAATTATGAATAAATGACAATATTTCACTTCTGTGATAACATTTAATTTATCATTTGCAATTGCTGTTATATTGTTGTATTTTCTATATTAAATTAGAATCCAAGTATTGTGTACTTAATGCTTATCAGCAGTTTATACGTGCGCAGTGACCATGACCGCGGTTTTATCGGCAGCGTTTACTTAACCAAGAAGAAGATCTTTTGGAGATTGTTTGCATCGTTTTACTCTTTAACTGAACGGAAATAATGCTAGTTTTAATATCTAAATTAATTATCGGATAACACGCTCTATGACATTCGTGCTAATAATATTGTAATTGCTTGCTATTTCTCGGGTTACTGTCGGGCACTGTAAATTAGTGTGGCTAGTATAGGGGGCGCACAGACAACCATACTTCAGATGTGAAAAGTACACTCACTCTTACACACACACACGCAATAATTTATGGTTTCTCGGTCTGGGTTACACTGACGGGAATTACAGGGCGTGCAAAAGCCTAACAGATCTTAAGGGACGATTAGTATTTCAAAAGAAATTCTCGTGAATAATAATAGTATGACGCAAGCTATAGACAGATGAATAGTATTTGAATATACAGACATTTCAGATTGAAATCCATATTGTAACTAAGAGATTAATGATCGTTTGGTGCCAACCGTTAGTGAACTTATAGTGAGACATTATTTTGGACTTGCATTTGTATTTCAAGAGCCCACTTTTTCGTTACAAGTGAACGTGGCAATGACGAACACAGCAAGAATGCAACTTTGCTGATGGTTGATGGGTGTCTTTATGAAATGATTTTTAAACGGTTTTAGACTTTTAAATATATAGTAAGGATTAACTAATATATATTGTTGTGTGAGAATATTTTTATTAATTATAAATATGAATAAAATGAATGATTTTTAATTATTTTCCCTTTGCTTATCTTTTTTTTTCTATCATTTTCACAGAACTAACATATTTGTGTCTACATTAATCTTTGCAATCCTTTTTTTTTTTCAGAAAGGGGAGGAAGGGAAAGTTATTCACAGAGTTCACCATACACCTGAATTTAAAAAGAAATTTTGTCTTTTGGACCAGGAATGGTGGATCACTTGGTAGCCTGTGAGGAGACCTTTTTGTCTTGCACGGGCTCCCGGTCAGCATACCATCCGGCGGACATGGTGACTGATGCCGGAAGCTACCAGGTGCTTCCCTCGCCATTCTCTGAGGATGACTTGAGCGACTCGTCCAGCCCGCGCTCCTGCTCCAGCCCCGAGTCTCAGGTGCTCAGCTCTAGCTACGGCAGCAGCTCCAGTGCTGAGAGCCAGGACAGCATCCTTGACTTCCTGCTCTCCCAGGCCACCTTGGATGGTGCATCAGCAGACCCCACCTGTGATGTCCTTTGGGGGTCCCGGAAAGACTCGTCATCGCAGCCTGTGAAAGAGGAGAGCTTTGAGTTCCCCATCTTTGCAGCTGAGATGGAGGCCCAGGCTGGGCTTTTCCAGCCCACCCTTGAGGAGATTGAGGAGTTCCTTGAGGAAAATATGGAGGTAGTAGCCTTGAAGCAGGAGGTTGGTGAAGGGACGACCTTGGAGGTGTGCGGACAGAGGTCAGCAGTGTCTGATGGTGACACTCAACTCACAGACCAAACAGTGCATAGCGCTGGTGTTGTTGTCATTGCAGGAACCAAGAGCAAAAGTACACAGTCAGTGCCTAGCATAAGCTCCAGCTCCTCGAATGGGATTACAAAGCAGGTGGCTTCAAGCAAACCTCTAGACACTAGTGGGCTTCCCGTCATTCTGCAGATCCAGCCTGTCCAGATCAAGCAAGAACAGAGTGCTCTTCCAACCACGCCAGACATTAAAATCGCCCAGCTGCTGGTCAACATTCATGGCCAAACCTTTGCTTTGGTTCCACAGGTGGTCCCGTCCACCAGCCCCAGCATGTCCTCAAAGTTTGTCCGCATCGCTCCAGTCCCAATTGCTGCCAAGCCTGTTGGCGTTGGGGAGGGCGGTGCTGGGGGCCAGGCACTGGGCCTGTTTGCAGGCAGTCAGAAATTCCAGAAGAATCCTGTTGCGGACCTTATCAAAATGCACAAATGCACTTTCCCGGGATGTACCAAGATGTACACCAAGAGCAGTCACCTGAAGGCCCACCTGAGGAGGCACACGGGAGAGAAGCCCTTCGCCTGCACCTGGCCTGACTGTGGATGGAGGTAAGACTAGATAAGCAAGTATATCTGTTGTTTCCAAAGTAAAGCTCTAGGGTTCACAGGTTCCTCTGTTGTCTGATTTGCAGAGATTGTTACAGAGTTAGGTTTTCACCCTCTTGACATTATTGTACATCTATGGTGCTTTTTTTCGAAGAAGCTCATTCACTGTCACTTCCCAGAATAGCAGATGCTATAAGTAGGATCTTACAGAATCCTACAAATGAAATGTTAAGATATGTTTAAGAAAATTCTATAATTTTGTAATGTTTGATATTGACAAGTATGATCAGCAGTTTAATGAGCCTCAGTTTCCAGTTTCACTTGTTCATTTGTTCTTGCAGTGGAAAGGTTACATTTTATATTTTCATTTTATCTTGTCTCCAACTCGTTTAACACAGCTGGTTAGTAGGGGTTGTAGTTGAAGTTTTCATATGTTGCTCTTCTTCAACCACATTAAATTTAGCGGTAATTTTATAGTTCCTTGTGTTCTCATTTTTTCCCTTGTCTCTTTTTCTTTTATCTTCAAGCATAAGATAAGATATCACCTTTGATGTGAGGGCTGACTTTGCCCCATGCTGACTGCCTGCTTGCAGTCGGCCTAGATTAAGGCTTTTGCTCTTTCAAATGGTGACTCATTTTTGATGGGGTTGATTTTACAGCTCAGCGTTTATCATTATCATTGAGTATCATCGCCTTTTGTAATCCCATTGTTCTTCTGTTTCCATACGTCATATGTGCTGGTGACCAAATGTGATATCTTTGAAGCTATGTAGATTGTAAACCTCTATGCTTCTAGCCTAGTTTCTCCTTTATACCTCTCTGTTTGTAAACTCTTTTTATCAGTGACCTGGTTTAGCCACTGAAGCTATAACATGAGGCGCAAAGAATGCTTCTAAGTCCAGCTTCTGAAGTTGTCCTATTTCAGGAAATGGAAGCATAAATGGAGAATGCAGCTCCTTGTCTATTATTCGAAGGTTGTGTTTTCCGTGACCGTATTCCTGATTCTTTTGGCTTTCGTTGGCAAATAAGAAAATAACGCGTCATCCAGCCACTGAATTCCACGTGGTTAGTTTGGTGTCTTCTGGCATGAGCCCTGGGGGGTTAAGTGGGTGTCACCAGGCTGCTCTGCATGATTCTGGGGGTATGAAGTGGACTGTGTGCCGCATGGCCTCGCAACAGCAGCCTTGCATGCCCTCCTCACAGCTGCTCCCCGTGCATTTGGAGCTCAGCTTTTCGTACAAATTCTGATCTGCTGTATTCGGCCCGCTGGAAGTGTAACAGCTGTCATGTTGATTTGTAGCACCAAAATGAATGCTTGAGATATTTCTGGCTTTTTTTAAATATCATTCTGACTGGACTGTGATTGCTTCCGCTGTAATTTTAAGTCAGCGTAACGCAACATGTGCCTCAAAGCTAGAGACGCTGTTTGAGTTGTGTTGACTAGCCTTGTGGTCCCTGGCTTCCTTCTGCTGAGAGATGACAGCTGTGCCGAGTTCATAACACAGTCCGCCATTTATCCCAGATGTGTATACATGCATGATATTGGCATGATTTTTCCGGGGTAAAGTTTCTGACGTGCAAACACTGGGATTGCTAGCCGTGATCAATTGGTCCCTGGCAGCTGGTTTTATATCTTCTGCTCTCGATTACAGGGCAGCGATGGGAACAAACTGGGAATCATAGTTGGCCGTTGCCCCTCAACAAAGCCAACTCAGCTGCGTGTTTATGATTTAAGGCAGCATGTTCTTTAAGGATGTAGATGAATTGTAACATTGGGATTGCTGGCTTGCTGTAACACCACTGCAAAAACCTGAATCTCTCCTAGAAGAGCATGCAGTTGTCATTTTGCAGCAAAGAGCATTAGTTTAGTAAACAGTAGTACAACCATTGATACAGCATTTAATACTGTCAGTATTGGTGCTGCCAGAATATCTTTTGTGTAGAAGACTTTGCTTTTGGTATAAATATGCTGGCATTATAAATAAGATACTAGATACTGTTGATATTCGCAGCTGAGCAATTTCAGGATTTATGACTACCCAGAAATCTGCTGTGTCAGATGAAAAGACTTTAAAACAAATAATAATTACATAACAATTTGTAACATAACCAAGGCAGGTGGTTAATTTTGATCCAGAAGCTAGCGTCCAATTTGTATTGTATATTATGCATTTTGAATGTATATTATTGATTATGAGAATTTATCTATGTATCTATCTGTCTGTCCGTCTGTTTACGTTCTCAGCCACAGACAAAACTTGCTGGATCTTTAATGAGCAAACGGGAAAGGTGCTTGGAGCTGTTTTGGTTCATAAGCGCTCACTCTTAGAAACTGCCTGTAAAGTGTAAAGAAGAAACAAAAGTTTCCCAGTGAATAGTTGCCACGGCACCGTCCAATGGCACCTTTAGCTTGAAGGGCTTCAGAGGGATTGAGCTGGAGTTTCTTATCTGAGTCATCCAGACTGCATATAAAGTTATTCATATAAAGAAAATGGAAATAGGTAAAACTATAAGTAGTTGTGATATTGTAGTTTGTTAATAGTTGATTTTTGTTTTTTTTTTTACCCTGTAGTTGGGGTGCATGCTTCGGACGGCTCAGAATGGTGATTGTGTCAGGAAGCACTGCTCAGCAGATCACTCACGTGAGGAGAATGTTGAATAGGCTCGGCTTTAGACGGTGCCAACTGGCAACAGAGCTGTGTTCTAGAGAGCTGGTTTCTCCAGAACCCATTTGAACATGTTGTTTAAACAGCTGTTTTTTGAGCTTGAAGTTACAGGGCGCTGAACATTCAGCACTGTAGTTAATTTACCTGACATATGAGTTAGTTATAGACTCTGGGCCTATGAAAAAACACTTCGGTACAAGTCCAGGAGAGTCCCTGTGTTTCTTGAAAATGATTAACTGAAATTTTTTTTTTGCAAAATCCATTTCCGTGCAGTGTATTCAGTGTACAGATGGAACGCAGAAGTTGATTTTCATAGTGATGTGAGCTATTTAACTGCTGTTTAATTTAACTTTTTAACTTTACACTTGGTTAAGACAGCAGTGTCTCCCATCAGATTGGTCTGTCTGGTTTTCCACACAGCTGCAGTTCTGCAGTTCTTTCCCTCCAGTCTCAGGTAAAAAAATATCTGGTGCCACCTGTTTCCCCATAACCATTTCATTTTCAGCACAGGACTCAGTTTAAGCATCTAATTTTAAGCATCTTTTGCCTCCTGTTTGCATCCTGTTTGCATTGTTTCTGCATGTATTTTATTATTGGTTTTTAATTAGTTTATAGTATTTGCGAACCTGTAGATCTTTGCTCTTAACTTGCCCTGTCCAGATGATGTGAGCTCAATTTCAGCTGAAATTATTTCATTGAGTGCATTCAGCTGTTTTCTAACAGTTTCTAGGGATAAATTATCTTCTGTTCTAGCCTTGGGCTCACTGTTTGCTTGTGTTAACTTCAGTTCGGCCTTTGTCTGCAGTTTGGATGAGATTGTGTTACAGACATCGCTCTAGCCTCAGTGTCATGAAGGAGCGGTTTGTGTGTGGCAGAGACCTATCATTGAAATGCACTGAAATCTGTCTCTCACTATTTCAACTCAGATTTATAAGAGAAAAGAATTATGGCTGAGCTCTGCTTCACTTGACAATTTTAACTAATGAAATTCTGAACCCTGATGAGTATGGATGGTATTAAAAGCTAAAGGTTACTTTCTGCTATTGGCCTGGTGAAATATGTAAGAGTGGGGTTTGAATTACAAAGTTCCGTTCGTGGGGTCTCTGGTTCGGTATGTAATCTACTTGTTCTCTCTCTTGAGATGTGTGTCCTTCAGTTTTTGTCTGTGTAACCCTTTCCTTCATGTGTCTGTTGGAATCTCATTGTGTTTGTGTTTGTTCCTCAGGTTCTTCATGTTCCTCATGGTGTCTCTGTATCTGTCTCACAGGTTCTCACGTTCGGATGAGTTATCCCGACACCGTCGCTCCCACTCTGGTGTGAAGCCCTATCAGTGCCCCGCTTGTGACAAGAAGTTTGCCCGCAGTGACCACCTGTCCAAACACATCAAAGTCCACCGATTTCCACGAGGCAGTCGGACAGTGCGATCCACCAACTGACCCCCAGGACCCCCCCATGGACTGAGCGAGATATGATCGTGTGTATGTTGGAGTGTGGATGTATGTTGGAGTGTGGATGTATGTTGGAGTGTGGATGTATGTTGAGACAGCTCAGTTATGGTACTGTCATAATTTATTGTTTGAGGCAAAAAAAAAGAAAAAATCAGAGAAAGCAAAAACACAAACTGTTACTTGATATTACATCTGTCTGGATGTTCATAATGTCTTGGATTTTTGTATTAAGTCTTTTGCTTCCTATACAAAATTTAAATTAAAAAAGATCAACAGTATATTATTCAAAATTTTGTTTTTTTGTACTATGAGGTCTGATTTATTGATATATCTGCCTTACGAGTTGCATGAACAGTAACAAAAGCATCAACATTCCTTGTATTATGTAATGATGCCGATCAATGGCTGTGGATTTTCAGCTGTTACCTAAACCCTTAAAAGAACACCAAGACACATGTGAAAATTTGAACTACTGATTAACACCAGGGTCGTGTCAGGATAAGCTACAAGTAAACTCAGAGATGTTCATTTTTATTATGAAGCATCATTATGAGAAAAGAAAACTGTGATCCGCTCAGCATTTGTTAAGAAGTAGTCCAACTGACCAACAATGAACCAAGATGAAAAATAAGATGCACATTTATGATTGTGAGATTTTGTGTGTGGACTAGCTGCCCTTTTAATCAGTATTGAAATATTTGTTTTTATTTTGTCTTTTAATAAGCCACTGGTTTTATTATTTTTTGTGCTTATGATTAAAGTCAGTGCTTATTAAGGCCAATATACTTTTAATATCAAAATGTCATATACATACTTGGCCTTACCAGATTAAACATGCTTAATGGGGCCAAATACTTAGTTGAGGTATTTCTGGTAGCCAGGATCTTCGAGGGCAAAAAAAAAATACCGTCAGTACGATGGTGCACAAAAAAGTAGTATTATTATGACCTGTGAAGCAGCTGAAGCCACAGGATGAAGCAAAGTCTCTTTATTGCTGAAACATAATCTGCCTCAAGTCATCAAAAACACGAGAGTGAAACAGCCGTCCCTGACGCTGGAAGGATGCTGTGGTTCCGCTTCCACCTTGACTCCGTGATTTTGGTGTCACTTGTAAACTGGAGGTGCACGGTGCTAAACCCTTTGAACAACCCAGCCCGGTGGGCAACGTGGAGATGTGTTTGGTGTCTGTTGAATGTGTAATGTCACCCGGGGCCAGCCTTGTTCCCTGACTGCCTTGCATATATTTCACGTTGGCGGAACTGACTTATCATTTGACACTGAGATCAGGGCAGTGAGCAGGCCTGGGCAGGGAGTGTGTATCCAGGAAGGCAGCGTCCACAGTGGGAGAAGGTCTTTGTATTGTTCTGCGCATTCCTATATGCCCTTAAACCGAACAGGGTCAGCCTGTATGCCATGGAAATGCAGCAGCAGTCGTGACTGGTTATTGTACTGGTGTTTTGAAGACTCTGCATACAGCAATGCATTCCTCCCGTCTGAATGAAACGTTTGTTATATAACAGGTGTGTGTCACAAACAATGAATGTATGTAAATAAGCAGACATGTAGCTGCATTCATGTGAATCAGAAGATCCTTCCAGTAACACCATAAGTCTGTGACCTTGTATATTTCTGGTAGAAAGCTGTATACAAGTGTATATAACGACAATTCATTATATATAAATATATATTATATATTTTTTCCTTGTTCTTCATAAGAGGCATTTACAAATAAAATTGAAAAAAAAAAGTTTTGTGTGCAATGGTTGTTTTTTTTTTATTATTATTATTTTGATCATCAATTTTTTTGCCTGTTTAGTCCATTTTTTAAGATTCATTATAATTTTTCCAAAAAAAGATTGTGTCAATGTGATAAAAATTCAGGAGGCTGCAGCAAAATCCAACTTGAACGGCTGGTTAGCCCTTATTAGCCCTTCTTAGGTTGTTTTTTGGTTATTTGTATAGAAGAGATGGCTAAAAACCTTATTTAGTGCAGTTACATGCCTTTAGGCTGCTTGTTTGTTTTGCCATATTGCACATGCTGCCATGATTGGAGAGATATTCACACATCACATGACAGACATCTGCTCCGTTATCTTTCCTTATTTAATGAAGCTCCGCCCTTAGCGGTAAGTCACCCTAGTCTTACAGCTGTCTCTTCAGAGCTTAGCAGTTGACCACTACTGTCATTCCTGAGGCCGCTGAGTCATGCCACCTGAGGACAGCATTTCGGTGTATAAGTTTCTCCTTGGGGCTTGACAGCTCAGATTTACACACCTGCACCTCGTGGCCTGGGAGGGATAGAAGCTATTCTGAAACATGGGAGGACTTAACGCAAGCCAGCTGTCCAGGGCCCCTGTGGTATAAAATCTGCGAAGTCTTCTATGGAGGAGAAAGGAGAAAGTATCCCATAGAAGTTAACACCAAGGTGTAATCCAGTGATCTAAGGGTACCTTAAATCCGACAAGTTATCCGGCTAAGCAAGAAATTCACCTTCGTGAAACAGGCCCCTTTTCTCTGCTTAGTTTAGGGTACCCCAGTATTTTCTAGGCTCTGATTGACAGAGCTGTAGACCAATAAAGAGCTGAGACCCTCCTTCCTAGTTTTGGGTAAACGGCGCCATTTTTGTAGTCCCCGAGCGGCTTCAATGACGGCAAAATGTCAGCATGGGCCAGATGCAAAGTAGCGCTTCTCTGACAAAAACACTTACGTTTCGGAAATGGAATATCATAAATATCATCAGGTAATCAATCTAGCCTGACAGATGCAACTTCAGTGTTAAACAGGTTAAAATTTTTAGATTTCATGGTATTTTTAAGGGTTTCAGAACCAAAAACCAAAGCTAAGTTAAATTCATATAAGTTAGCAGTTACTGGTTATCGTTAGCTTCCGCTATTTTTTTAGTGATCAATTGGTTCAGCGTTGTTGAATTAAGCTCTTAAGGTTAACGAATTAGCGGTAATCAAAGCTAACTTCTCAGTTATCTGTGGCCACCATTGATTTCTGTCAATAGTAAAAGTTGTAACTGTACAATGTTTGCCATAGAATATGTGTGTTTTGTTAGTGTGTAACTAAATGAATCTGAATGCACATGATTTCCTATGTGAGTACGTTTTTAATCAGGTCAATGCTATGACTAACTTCCATAACTCTTTTCTCTACAGAGATACTGTTCAACAGAGCAATACGCTTCATGTCATCAGCTATTAGCTGTGGAGCCGGAGTGAGCGTGGAACTAAAGTTGGTTTTTAAAAGCAGCGCCCTAAGGGTCAATGAAAAGCTTATTGATCAAAGCTTCTGGCATTTATCCAAGTACTTCCAAACCTGTACTTTTAGATGCTGTTTTATCAATGAATGATACCAGATTCCCTTTCACATGCAATGTGATGTAACTTGAGTCATTTCCCAAAGAAACTGCCGCTAACTGGTTTGACAGAAACATGAAATACCTTCTTCTGTCTATGAAATACAATAACAAAAGGACCTGTGGTCTGTGGACAAACTTCACCCAGGAGGCTTTGGGTATCATCAAATTTAACTTAGCATTACCAAAGGCAGTAGGACAGTAATTAGTCTTGAAAACCCAAAGTGACTCAAAGTGACTAATCAACATACCCATTGCCTTCATATTTACATTAATTCTGGCACCCGTTCCAAGCAATTGCGATTTTTTAATTTGTGTTTTTATTTTGATTTTATTTTATTTTATTTGCATGGAAGCCCATATGACATGTGCCTGCAGTGATAATGTCAGGAGTGAGATATGAATAGGATAGTAACAGTGATGAGATAGAGATTTAGCATAAATATCAGCAGCACCTGAAAGCCACTAACGATAAGCATTAAGTTGTAATTAAGATAATAGATGAGAATTAACAATGTGAGTGAAAGATTAATCATGAACAGCTCAGCAAATATAATTATGTATAAAAAATAGTCAGAAACAAAATGGAAAATATCTCTATTATCTATCAACCAGGCTTTAATGGTTTCTGTTAGAGATTACGAATTGTTTTTTTTTTTTGTTTTTTTTAAAAAAAAAGTGTTATCCCATGTGCCAAAGTCGACTGGAGCCATTCAGTCATTCTGTTAGCATTTAATGAATTGCACCCTGGTTTCCCTGACAACTGTTGAACACTTTGAAGTCCAATAATCTTCCTTGACTACCATTCTAATTTACAGCTATTGCTCCTGAAAGGTGACCAGGAGAGGAACACAGAGGAAGGGTGATCACTGTGTTCCACTGGCCAAAGCGGTGCATCTCTGTGCCCAGGACAGTCTTGAATTGGTTAATATAAGAGAACATGCTGCTGAAGTTTTTTAAGATACCTTCATTCATTTTAGATTTTCCAGTCATGCAGTATATGCATTTGTTGTTGATTAAATTAGAAACTGACACATATACGCTGTATACGTAACTGAGACAGCAACCATATATGAATTTCTTTCTCTATAGTACAGGTTTTAAAATATGCAACAAAAGCGTAACAATACCATTATCTTAATATGCATGTGGATTTGGTTATCTACTCCAGTTTCAACATACAGTACATCTGAACAGAAGGAACAGGGATAGCTACTGTAAAGCGGAAGTAGCAGGTTCAGAATCGTCTGTGGCCTGAGCCTTGAGTACGGCTAAGGGCTTCATGTCGTCGTCGCGGTGGGATCATGGGCCTCACCACTCTGG
Organism: Gnathonemus echidnorhynchus; assembly: GCA_026776725.1. Lineage (NCBI taxonomy): Eukaryota > Metazoa > Chordata > Actinopteri > Osteoglossiformes > Mormyridae > Gnathonemus > Gnathonemus echidnorhynchus. The sequence goes on from JAODJU010000108.1 coordinate 27,888,897, forward strand.
ATTCTTGTTTCCCATTTTGTGAGGCTGGGTTTATGGCCTCTGCTGTCATGTCTCAGGTTTCATAGTTTTCTGTGTTTGCAGTCTTGATAAACCGGAATTCTTTTTTATCGTGTCTCAGTTCCTGGTTTGCCGATCCTCTGCTCTTGATTTTGCTTTTTGTGCAGCTCTCTAATGGTCTCAACCACCGCTACTCAGAAAACCTTCCACTGTGGACGGTCTGGTCTCTTTTAGAGTGCTGTTTCTGAAACTTACAATCAGTAAGTAAACTGAACCTGACCTCTACCACGTGACACAGTATGCTTGTATACAGTCTATGCACTGTCAGAAAAAAAGGGTCCAGCTTCAGCTAGAGTACAACTGGCAGGCCCTTGAGGGTACAGCCCCAGTGACAAGTAATTGTACCCTCAAACGTACAAATTGGTACTTTTTTCTGACAGGGTGATTCATTTTTCTCAATTAATGTTGAAGCAACCAAGTTTAGTATCAGGCACAGTCTTGATTATTACCTCATTCTTACCATAAAAGCTTTGGTGGATTTAAGAATTACGGCACACAACAAATGAAGAATTACGTTTCCCATGGGCTATCATCCGCTTCCTTTTTTATCAGGAAAATAAAATCATCTGTACACACAACATTTTTGGGTGGTAAAGTGTATCTCAGCCACTTGCTTCTTACCATGAGACAACTAACCTAGGCATTTTTATTTGCTGATATTTATCGATGTTTTGCCAGTTCCAAGAGGCCATTTGCATACTTTGGTATTTAATTGTGATAATTCAGTTTTAATGCTGTGTAAAATAATTAGGATGTGAGTCAACCACCTTCAGAATGTGTCCTTAGCTGCCTTGCTTTGTACAGCCTTCTCTTCCAGATTGATGTGATTGACGTAAATGCAGGAGCATTGTCTTACGCGCATAAGGGCATTATCCACAGCAATCACACTCACTCTGCCTTTTGTGTTTCCTGCCAGGTATTGGTGGTAGATAAATAGATGTAAAATCCAGAGATATTTTGTGGTCTCTTTGCAGGGTAAGTGCATGAAAAGAGCTGCACTTATGGATTTTATTTTGCTTGACCAGTAATTGTTTTGGTGACGTTTTCTTTGAAGCATAGAATGATTATTGACGATGTTTTTATTATCTTTTTTTCCCTAGTACTATAAATTGTTCGACAACATCTGTAAGACATTGGACTTGTCTCTCACATTGCTTCTTTTCTCTGGTTCGGTGTTTCATGAAAATAAAATTGATGACAGTCCCCCTGGAACTGTCCAGTACAAACAGACCTCAGAATTTAGGCACATTTTTTTATTTTTTAATGCTTTCCTTATGCAGTGCTACTTTTTGTTTTGATTGTATAATGCATTTGATCTTCGTTTGAGTCAGGCCTGTGGCAACGTCAGGACGGTGCACATTTTAGCAACATTTGAAACCTTAACAGCTCAACCTTGATTGATAACTTATATGTCAGATCAAATAGCTCCTTCACAATGACCAGGGTATAATTGCATGGAAAAATAAGAAGGAGCAACAAACAATGCAGGCAGAACAAAGGCCTTGAATTTGAAAGATCCCCATTGTCAGTTCATACACCAGTGGATACCAGACTATCTTCTGGGAAACAGCCTTTGAAGGAAACTCAGCTATAAAAGAGCCCTGTGTGAATTAAGCCGTTCATTCTCCTTCTGTGGGACTGAAAATTAACACAAACTTTGGTATCCATCTAGGAAGATTTAGTGCTTATGTCCCTGTGTAACACTGGATCTCTAATTCAGAGAAATGCAGTCTAGCACAAGAGATGTCACCAAAGATTTAAGCAGGCATATTGGTAGATTTACAGTCAAAATTGTGACCTATTGTGAAAAATAAGACAGATATCCGTTGAAAGGTCTGCAGGTTAGATTTTGGCAAAGTGCTTATGATCCCGACTTAGTTGTTTCCTGTCTAGTTCTTGGGATTGGATGGTAAGGCTGAAATTCTAGACCTTGCGCCTTTAAGGAAGGGTTAAAGGTCAAATTCATAATAACAATAACAATAAGCCACAACAAGAATCAGAAAGACCCCAGCAGCAATACTTGTCATGAAATGCAGCCAAAGCAATCATATTAAAAAATACATGAGATGTATAGATGCCTAAATAGATTGTTTACTATAACCTTTTGCAAGGCCTAAATGTGCATTATCAATTATTTAAGTGGCATCCATTCTTTAATTGTATAGTCAGTGCCCATTTTACATCCAAGGAAAAAGTTACAGTAAAAGGTTAGTTTGCATTATTTTATTGATATTATTTTATTGTAATGAGCAAATTTGGAAAACCAAAGACACGTGTAGTCATAGTCAGTCGTAGCTGTCCATGTGTCTGTTGGAGATCAGCTCTTAACAGGCTGAATGGTGGGGAACGGGAGACCAGGTGCACCCTCTAACTCTTTTGGAGTACAGGAGAGTCCTGGCACTGCTCTCCCTAGCTGGGTTAAATTTCCTGATTCAGCCAGTCTCGTCAGACCGTCCTTGTTATGCAATCATTCCTTGAAGCCAAGTTCAAAATCAGACCATGTAACATTGCACAACCTGGTGACATATGCTTCAGACTATACACAAATGACGGTACTGTGAAATCTCTAGTCTGCAGTGTCAGCTGTTTTTTCCAGTGGGTGTGTGTATATTTGTGCTTGTTTGGGAAAGAGTATACGTCCTCAAGCAGGCTACTGGTGACAGAGGTTAATAAATACCCATTATTTTGCATTCCATATTCTGGTTCTCATTTAGCCGTACCAAAGTTCAAGCATTTGGTAGCTAAACGCAGTTCACTGCAGTTTCAGTACCAAAAAGATCATTCATGTGGTATAGGCATACAGTTCCAGTTCGACTGTCCTCTTCATTTTAGAATATTTATAAAGACGTCAAAACTATAAAATAACATATATAGAATTATGCACTGACCAGCAAAGTATTAAACAATAAAGAATTAACTTGGCGTGCAGCTCTGTGGGTTGAGACTCGGAAGATTGTCGGTTCAAATCCCATGGTCAACAGAGTGATCCCACCAAGGGGCCCTTGAGCAAGGCCATTAACCCTTATTGCTTCATGGACTGACTGACCCTACTTCTTCCTCTACGCCAGTTTCATGAGGTGGCCTCCTGGGATGCTTTGCCAGCTGTCCTGATGGACGTCCCACATATTTGCTGAGCGCTCATTGGCCACTTTTCCTTCACTCTCTGGTCAAGCTCCTCCAAAACCTTTTCTACTGTGTTTAGGTCAGATGGCCGGGTCATGTGACGTGACACTATCACTCTCCTGTGTAGGAGGCTTTGCGTGTGCAAACTTTTGACTGGTACTGTGCATGGTGTTACAACCTAGTGAATATTCTCAGACATGTAATATGGAAATGAATGTTTTGGTTCAGGTTTATAAATGTATACCTCATGCCCATTGCTTCATGAAATAGGCTCACTGCAATTCTGCATTAGATACTCTGTTATGGAAAATTGATGGATGGATGGATGGATGGATGGATGGATGGATGGATGGATAAATGAATTAATGGACATTTTTTGTCAAGCAAGACACTGAATTGCTATGCCAAAATGTCAGTATTAATTAGAATGAGCACTGCACAGACAAGAGATGAATGGAAATGGTTAATCTTTAGTAGTATCAAATTTACTGAAGAAATACAGAAGAAACACATGCCCTACATATTAAGATCATACTGAAATATTCAAAACTAAGAAGAGAAAGGAGCAAGAGAACCTTGTTAGACTATATAAAATTGATGTTTTCACATTTCTAAGTGCTTTGGACATGAAGGGAAAACTAGCATGTGTTTCTGGTAGGCAGACTTTCTGGTTTTATGTGGATTATGGACTTGTGGAATATCAGCAACATGTGTTTCATTATTTACTGAATTATATATGCATACCAGGAGAAGTGCGTAAAAATGTTCCATTCTTAGTGAATCTTGGTGCAACCTGGGAACAGTTTGTTTTCTACTTTCTTCTACAGCTGAACAGCTGAATTTTATCCTCCGGCTCCTCTGACTCAGGACTGCTGTGGTCCTTTATGGTTTTGCTATTGCAGCTTTGATTAATTTTTGATCACTGTACTGCATTGTTACAAACAAGTTAGCAAAAAGGGCTTTACAGTTAATATTCCAGATGGATTCTAAAGATGCAAAACAAAAATAAAATCAAGCCCTGCAATTTTGTTTTTCCAAATAAGGTAACTGTATTTATAAGACGAAATTTGTACAAATCTTTGATTGTGTTCTGGTAGTTCATATAGAGGTTAATCACAGCCCATAATAGTTGGAGTTTGGTGATTTTTAGATACAAGTGGCTTTACACTGGGAAAGAGTTTGATAACTTTGATGAAGACTGGATCAAGATAAACCATTTTTGTCTATGAGAAAAGCAACAACAGCAAATGCCTTTCCTTTCCATAGCTGTGTCACCCAAATCCCGATGCAGTTAAATATTCAGACAACATAACACCATCCACATCTCTTCATTCTTTCAGTGAAATACAGCCTGTGTTTTCCAAAGGTAAAAAGGCACTAGTCATACACAAAATCTCACCTTCTACTCATGTGTCCACGCAGAATTTTCCCAGTAGACATGAGGATCAGGAGTCCAAGGAGCCGTACTGAGCTTTCGCTGTAGCGTTGCCAGGCTTACTGTCTGTGACAGTAGGTGAGGCGTCTGAAAATCCAAAGGGTCCTTACAATAGCAGTGCTGCTACTTTGGACTGATAGAGATCAGCTGAGGCAGGGATCAGCTCCTAAGGGAGATGTTTCCAGCATGTCCCAACGGGCAGAGGTCCTCAGGGGGACCCAGGATACACAAGAGGGACTGTATCTCCTGGCTGAGTTGGAAAACTGGGGATCTCCCATAATGATTTAGAGTTTGTGGCCTTGGAAAGAGAGGTCTGGTCTTACCCACTACCACCCTTACTCTCATCAGGGTAAACCATGTAATGATGAGATGAGATTTGAAAATAAGAAGAAAATGTATAGTAGAAGGACCATCAAGGTAGAAACATGGAAATGGATTGTCTAACTGCTTGTATCGGTCAAGGCTGCAGGACAGTGCAGGAATATTCTTGTTACTTTTAGCATGCAGTGTTTTCTACTTTTCAATTTTAACAAATTAAAAATTTTTGCATAGTGCTTCCTAATGGTGGAGTATCAAACAATGATCTCAGGTGAGATATGCCTACAGATTCTGAGTGTTTCTCCAGGATTTTTAGGACCTTCTGGATGGTTTTATTTTTGTTTTTAAGTAATTTTGGTAAGATGGACACGCCTGCAAAGATTAACAACTGTCTCAGGCATTGTCCTTTTAGACAATTAGACAGAATCAGGTGTTGGTCCATTTTCAGAGCAATCTATGGCAGTTTTGTTTCATCAAAAGCCAAAAATACTCGGATAGATAGTCAATGGGTCAAATGACAGGTATCTACTTAGTATGAAGTAGATCTCACAATACCTCACAATGAACAGATGGAAACAACCGATAGTTAGCGAGATACACAGGAGATAGCAGGTGGTGCAGTAGGTGTTTTACTTACACAAAAATGTTCCGAGTGCAGAAGGAGCAATGATTTGTTTAAGATAACCAATCAAATTGTAGAGGAGCTAGGTGGAGTCCACCTGGTTGTATGGAAAATCTGGGTTGGCTCCACAATCCTGGAGCTGTAAACCTAACAAAATACACTCTGACTCAGGATTCTTTGGATCCCCATTGCTTTCGATTAATATGAATATTTATTGTTTTTTTTGTTTGTTTGTTTGTTTGTTTTTTTACATTTTTTCCAGAGGTCTTGAGGAATTTCCAACACTGTCACTTTGATGGTAAGAACTCACTCTGAATTATATTTAGTAGGACTGGTTCAAGAATATCCCGGTTGTTTACCAGACTCAAACTGCTGACCCTCTGTATGGCTTTATTTAGGGCTTGTTATTTATACCTTATTCACACCTGTAGGTTACTGAAGAAAATATTCTCTGAACTTTGTTGTTGTATTACTTGTACTTTCGAAGGAATAATACTACCACCAATAATACTACCCACTATTTGACCAAATTTAAATATTCTGGAAATCAGGGTATATATTTGTTACTGTTATTGTAGTTTATTGGGGTCTAACAGCAAAATAAGATAAATGTTTTGGACAAAGCCCATTACTATTACTCAGAAAAATACTATTCCTTGCATCATCTCACTACCAGCAACCTGAGCTATTGGCAGGTTGGATCCATGGATTCCTGCTGTATTCTGGCAAATTTTGCCCAAACCATCTACATATTACAGCAGAAATCAAGGTTCATCAGAACAGGTGACGTTCTCCAGTTTTCAGCTCTCCAGGGTTGGTGAGCCTGTGCCCACTGAGGCCTGAGCTTTCTGATCTTATAGGTGTGGAACATGGAATATGTGGAACATGGAATATGTGGAACATGGAATATGTGGAACATGATGTGGTCACCTGCTGCTACAGCAGCTATTTTCGAAACGTTGTGCTTTTAGAGATGCCCACCACTATTGTAGTATGGCAATTTGAGTTACTGTAACTTCCTGCCAGTTCAAACCTGAAATCTGCTTTTCTCTACATTCTACGTAAACGCTTGACTGTTACATGTGGGAAACCCAGGAGATCAACAGTTTCTGAAATAGTCAAATCATCCCACATGGTACACCAACATCCATGTCATGGGTGAAGTCATTTCGGTCACATTTTTTCCCCATTCTGATGTTTGATCTGACCATTAATGGAAACTCCTGAGCTGTATCTGCGTGATTTTATGCTCTGTGCTGCTGCCACAGAACTAACGGATCAGATAGCTACACGATTGAGCCGGTATACAGCTCATGCTAATGAAGTGGCTGATGAGTGAATGTTGATTGCTTAATATTTTATAAAGAAACAATTGAAAAATAAAACATAACTTGCAGTAAAATAGAATTTTTCTTTTGTACTTTTTTAATATGCTCATTAAGGAATAGCTTAATTTCATGTAATATGCTGCCTTTAGTTTCATTAAGTATCTGCTGTACTAACGTGCATAGTAAGTAACATACAGCACTGTCAGGTCTACAAATGGAAAGTGGAGCATTGCTTTCTGGGTGACCCTTATATGTCATGATAAATTAGGTCAGGCCAAATTCACATAGCCGGGACACACCAGGTACTCTAAGGACAAACCGACCATCCATCCAAAAGTTCACCATTCCATCTATCATAACCCAGCGGTTAACCCAGCAATCCATCTAGTGGGGATCCCCGTTCTAATCCTAGTCAGGGTTTTGGGGGCCTTGGAGCCGATGCCAGCACATGCACCCTGGGGGGGGGGATGCCAGCCAAAGGACAAGCCAGCAGTACAGAGATCACCTGTAGTGAAGGAGATCTGGTTACTCCCATCCCTGTGACAATGTTCCTGTCCCGCATGCCACTGAACCTCGAGAACATTTTATGGCAAAAGAAGATCTCCGTGTCACTCTCTATGCTCTGTTGGCTGTGATGCTGATGTGCAAGATAAGGATAGTGCAAGAGAAGCAAAATGATGATGGCAGAGTGTGCTGACCAAACACTGATGTAGGCAACCTAAAATCTAAAAACTCTGAAAACTGTAAATGGCTCTTGTGATGCAAATAGGATTCATAGATTATTTTTGTAATCTTTTCCAATTCTCCCTAAATTCTGATCCAGAAATTTTCCACTTGTTTTTCAATGCATATCTGGAAAAAGGGATCACTTCCTGGTGGCTGGCTTTGGTCAATGCTTGGTTGTCAACAGCATTGATATTAATGATGGCCAATGTGTGCTGGATGCTCAGCCAGCAGGGATAGCAAAATGAAACCAGCACTCTGAGTCTCTCTGCATGATGTTTGCTCACTTTTACCCTCACTTTCCCAAAATCCTTCAGCGAGCAAAAAAGAAACCAATAACTGCATTCTTTTATATTTGATTTATCTTTAATGCTCTTCCAGTGAGTCACACTGGTATCGTTATTCTGATTTGTTGACCAAAAGAAAGTGCATGTTGTATTCTAAATCATCAAAAACGTTTCCATAAAATGAAAATGAAGGAAAGTTGAAAGCGATGACATGCACAGTCACCTCATAACCACATTTGATTTAGGTTGAGTTGATTTTAGATGAAATGGATAGAAAGGTCACAGTAACACAGCCAGATTGTGGAAGTCATTTGCAGGCAAGTCTCCAGCAGCGTGGGAGTGAAAGTATAGAAGAAAGAACCCTGAGTCTTTAGTTTGACTTTTTTGACATAGGTGTTTGTCATTTGTTTAATGTTTCTCATTAACTCATTATTTATTTGTGTATGGCATTAATACTGCTTAAAGTGTGCTAAAACATAGAAAACATGACTGTCAATGATCAAACACGTATCCCTGGTCTCGGCCTTCCTTACAATATGGTCTCATCTTATACGAGTTTTTCACCATGCAGTGGCAAGTGGTTCTCAAGGGAGGCCACAGGGTGGGTAAAATGGGCCTTATACTAGGTGAAGGGGGCATTAGGTTGGGTAAAGGAGGCCTCTGCTAGGTGATGGAGACCTCAGGCTGGGTAAAGGAGGCCTCAGGCTGGGTGATGGAGGCCTTAGGCTGGGCGATGGAGGCCTTAGGCTGGGTAAAGGAGGCCTCAGGCTGGGCGATGGAGGCCTCAGGCTGGGTGATGGAGGCCTCTGCTAGGTGATGCATGCCTCAGGCTGGGTAAAGGAGGCCTCAGGCTGGGTAAAGGAGGCCTCAAGCTGGGTGATGGAGGCCTCAGGCTGGGTAAAGTAGGCCTTAGGCTGGGTGATGGAGGCCTTAGGCTGGGTGATGGAGGCCTTAGGCTGGGTAAAGGAGGCCTCAGGTTGGGTAAAGGAGGCCTTAGGCTGGGCGATGGAGGACTTAGGCTGGATAAAGGAGGCCTCAGGGTGGTTGATGAAGGCGTCAGTCTGGGTAAAGGAAGCCTCAGGCTGTGTGATGGAGGATTTAGGCTTGGTAAAGGGGGACTCGGGTTGGGTAATTGAGGTCTGAAGCTGGGTAAAGGAGGCCTCAGTCTGCAACCACATAGCTTAGCTAAAAACAATGAGAGGCACAACCTCTATTGACAATTATGCTGTGTTATGTAACCTGTTTCCTTTTAATGTGAAGTAGAATTTACCAAACTGAGCTGTGAATGTTCATTTTAATGCCTGCCTCCTTTGCGTGGTTCATACTTCTGAATTTGTGTTGCGGTGATACAAACTAAAGATAACACTGCAGCCGCTGTGAAGCGCACTGGGACAGCAAACAGAAAGGCTTTTGCAGCTTAGTCATTCTCTCATAATGTTGACCTTTACTAAAATGCATACTTGGCTCTCTGCTAAATGGGTCGATCCTGCGCTTTTTTGGGGAAAGTGATAAGACCAGGGAAAACTTGCTGCTGAGAAATATCATTCACAGGTCCAATTAACTTGCAAGTTGTCTGTGAAGCATCGGTCCTTTCCTGTGGTACCCTATATTTCGAAGAGCAGATTCTAAAATAACCTTCAAAACAAGGAAGTCCTATTTTCCCCAGTAACCTAGTTAAAATGACACCCAGAAAAATAAAACCTCATTATTGGGGTGGTCTTGTGACACTCAAGGCAGCTTATTTAACTCCTTCATCAATTTATCTAATGTTATAGTATTCCTGATTGTATCTTTCTATATGTCATAGTCTGGCCTATTGTTCCAAACTGAGTGAACTGAGTGTTCCAATTTACTTTTGTACTTGTGCACATGTTAATTAACTGCAGTTCTGTTGAGCTGAAGACTGGGTCTGCCTTTTCTAACATCTGAGATGAGTTTAAAGCAAGACTGCTGGACACAAAGGACAGGTCCCACACCAAGACAACTCAACCAGAGAGACATGTCTTCCTCTGTCCACCAGAGGACGTGCTAATGCCCAAAAGGCAACCAGACTGGACATGTCAATCAAGTAAGTGAGTCTGGCGGCCGGAGTTAGTCTTCAGTGATAACACTGGACTATGTGTACACTACACTCAATAAGAGTTGACTTTACCTCAGGTGCAGCTCAGGTTTATTATATTCTGATTCATGTTCATTGGCAGTGTGTAGGCAAGCTATGCGCAAAAATGAGCACTAAAACTTTTATTATTTTCTTTTTGTTTGTAAATCATCATTGTATCATAATTCCTGCACCAACTGCGCTAAACAGACCTATTTATACACCATTTCTGGACCAGTCCTACTTGTGGAGAGGCAGTTGGACTTATTCAGTGCTCAGTGGAACAGTTTGGTTCCGTTGAATTGAATTTGGATAGGCAGTGCAGCTGTTAAATTGCTCCAATCCTAGCATAATCACCTATTTATATCACAAGAAATATCTAATTACAGCACATTTAGATTTTGTAATTCTGTGGTGTTTCCAGGAAATATTTTTATGTTCTAGCCCAAGGGAAGGTGCATTGCCCAACTTGGATCTTCGATTATTTTTGAGTGTCCCCAAAAGATTTTTGGCAGTGACATCTACATTATCTCTTGTCGATGTTTTTGATTGCCATTTGGAGCCAAAATGAATTTAATGTGCTGATGGGTGCAGGAAATGCGGACGCATGTTTCAGTGTTTCATGCACAGGAGTGATTGTGCATGCTATGTGCGTGGAGAGCCTCTGTGCTGCTGCCAGACCTGAAGGCCCCTCAAACCCTCTCTTATTGCTCCAAATGCTCTTGCGCTTCCAGCCAAGGAATGTAAATGAAAGCCTGCGAAGGGCCGCCTGGACGATGCTGTGGGCTGGTCTGGCATGTGTTTGCAGCATGACTGGCCTGGGTCAAGGTTTTGGCATGAGACCTCTGAAGGCGAGCTGTGACCTCCGGTCTACATTGGACTTAGAGCACTGGAGTTGATGTCATACCCGTGTTACAGCTGGCTGTGACTGAAGACAGTCTCTTTTCCCTGCTCACCTGGGAGACAGTGTCCTACAGCCCACGTGAAGGGGGGGGGGGGGGTTCTGTCTGAAGATCGATCAGTACAAGAACTGCCCCTGCTGGAGCTGTGTGAGAAGACAATGGGCCTAACACTCACTCACAAACAGCTGCTAATTATGACGTCTTTGCCATTCATATGGGATACAGAATTTTTTTTGAAAGAGAAAACGATTCAAGCTGCCATCTGGATCTGCTTTCCCTGGTTAATATATCATAGCAATAAAACATGCAGCTGATGTCAGAGGGAGCACAAGAAAATAGAAGGTAGAATGGAGGCTGAGAGTTTTTGGATTTGATTTACCTGATCATGATTAGGACCAAGCTAGCATGCTTTCCTCATGAAGCGTTGTGCGAATACAGCAGATGCATTTTTTGTTAGGATTGTCACCTTTTTGTTTGTCGAATTTTGTCACACTTCTAAAAGACCTTCTAACCCTACATTGTGGTTCACAATTGGTTTTAAAAACAAAACGGGTCTCAGTTATATGCCAGGAAGCGTCCATCCCTGATGGAAGACATGCGCCACACTTATGGGAAGTCCTGCATCTTCTTATCCTGTTTCCCTTTAAATGGAGTCCTGGAGGAAATCTTAGCTTTAAGAACAAAATTCCATTTCAGTGTCAAGCACAGATTTACGGTGTTTTTGAGATCTTGTCTTTTGAGATTTTTCTTTAAAAAACACAAGGAAATGAAGTGCTAATGTTGTCCCAGCCCAGCACTGGTGCTGCGCAGAGCTGGACTCCATCATTCTGCCAGCAGCACTATTCAGTCAGGAGAAAAGAGAATAGAAGCTTATTGATGGACCAGCACACATCGTTCATATGTATTGAGAAAGTAGGTCCATGACTTTCATGATTAACTTCTTGCAGATTATTTGTATGAGTAAATGACAAAAGTACCTCTAGCCTAAATTATAAGGTAAGGAGGAATAAAAGCAAGCACACCTCACTACTTTTGAGCACTTTGAGTTCCCCATCCTCAGTTTAACCAAGAGGTTATTATCCTTTAGAAAGAGATTTAGCAGATTTGCAGGGAAATGCACGGGTGTGCATGGTTCTCATTGTGACCAAGCTCTGAACAATCTTATTAAATCAATTTGGCATTTGATTGGATGCCAGTTCTCACCCCTTTGCCTCAAGGTATGAAGGAACTTTCAAGCCCTGCTGCGCTGCTTCCCATATGCGCTGGATTTTTTGTGCTTCCAATTCCGTGGAATAAAAATAAATGACTTGCTCACCAAACCAGCCAAAATATATAAAGCCAACCACACATTCGCCAATATTATTTCAAAACAATAAACCTCTATGTCTTAATGATAGGATACTGCTGAATGTCGCTTTGTTTCCATCGTGTTGTGTATTTTTTTTCAGCCCTCTGCTTAGATGCAGCCACAGAAACAGAAACTTCTCATTCTTGTGTCCAGCCTAAACTCCAGTGAGACATTAGTCTGCCAACTGAGTAGAAACTTATCAAGGTGTTAGTTCATTTTGGCAGGGGCATAGGAACTAGGGAAATGGAGGGACCTGTACCCCCAAATATTTAATTTGGCTTCAACCCCCCCAAAAAAGAAACAAAAAAAAAAGAATTTGCATTAAAATTGTCCTCTACCCCCCTCCACCCCAATGCCAAACTGTTTCCTACACCATCGCACTTGGCAAAAACTGGATTTTCTTGATTAAACGGTTATCTTAGACCTGATATCTCTGATCCAAGCAACACCAGGGTTTGGAATGAGTGCTTATGGGGTCTGAAGGAGATTAATTCATATATATTTGATGTCATCTCAATAAGATCAGGAGTTATGGTTATTGTGCTTCCAACCACTTGGTGATTAGGGATGTCGCTCCAGCTCTGCTCATCCAGAGCAGGTGGTCCTGTGAGCATTTGCAGTGGTTTCCATGTGAGAAGTATGGACAGTCTATGCTAATGGAGAGCAGCGCTTCTCGTCTTCTGTTTGGTGGCAGCTGGCACTTCATTGTTGTGAGGTTTGCATTGAAGACGGAGTGGAATGTGTTTCATCAATGCGAGATTCTGTTGACAGTGGGGTCATTGTTCTACAGCTTCCGAAGGACTTATCCATAGAGTTTGTGGTGGGGCAAAAACCAGGCAGCAGAAGGGGTTTCAACAGGAATCATCACTTTACAGACTGTGGGTTTAAACTATGGCATCTGAGTAGGGCAAGAGTTCAGCACCACTGTCTCTGAATGATTTTGACAAATAGTATAAAGTTATGGTGCGAGATCAGAAGGTGGTTGTTGCTCCTGATAATTCCAAACTGAATTCTTTTATTCTTCATTGGTTTTAATGTTTCACATCATTTTGTTTAGTTGACTAGTACACTATTTGTTGTAGTTCACTGGGTCTAGTAAGACACACCGTGTGTGTGTGACATTTCTCAGAAGTTTGCACCCACACTGGATGGACAGGGAAAACAAAATTGTATACTGGTGGATTGCAATGAGAAAAATGGCTCACTGCTACACTTTATAAAATGTAAATAGGCTACATTTGAGAAACAAATGTTTCTAGGGTGTCATGTGCTCTCTTTGTCCATTCCCTACACCAGTGTGTCCCAACCCAGTCCTTGGGGACCTCCAGACAGTCCATGTTTTACTGAGAGCTGGGAGGGAGCAAAAATGTGGTCTGTCTGGGGGTCTCTGAGCAGCGCATTGGGAAACACTGCCTTGCTCCACTTTATTCTTCTCCTCTTTATGGTGTTTCTTTCTTCATGCCTGCTCCCCATCTCCATCTGATCTTCTAATTACCATTGTTCCGATTCTTTCACAACACCACCGCTTGATATTGACCATGAAACTCATTATTATTTTCATACAGAAGACAATCATAGTCTGTTTTATTATGAGTGAAGCAAGTTAAACAGACTTGTCTTGCAGTTGGATTGGTCAATAGTAATTCTTAGATTAATTGCTTCTGTGGTTTTAAATCTACAATGACAATAGTAAGAATGAAAAAATGAGGGACCATAAAATTGCAAATTGAGTTTGTGTCTTTTTTTATTTGACTTAAACCAAAAACATTTTCATAGTGTGGCTCTAGTGGTTATGATTTTGGTGTCAAGCCTCCTGGGTTTGATTCCTGTCCCTCTCATTCCTAAAGCAAATTACTTAGACAGCCAGGCATCTTTAAATTTCTTTGCAATGGATCAGCATCCTGTCCAAGATCTCACATTCATACTATAGCTAGAATCTATGCAAACTTAAGATGAAAAATTGGTTAGACTGCTAGCCAGTTTTGTCAAAGTTAGAAACTCCAGTATAAAGTTTATCATCTCTCTTCTCAGAGATATAATGTGTACACCACAGCCGCCAGCTAGAGGAGGCGGGACCAGCCAATCTAATGGCTTGGACTCAACTCCTCTGCAATCTGATTGGTTGTCTGTCTGAACTAATCATTTTTCTTTCTGCGTTCAGAACATTTTTATGTAAGTAAAACTACCATGAGCCAAGCGTGCAGACAAGTTTTCAAAATCAGAGGTGAAAATCCCCTTCTTTTAACATTGTGTCTCCTCATTGTGCTAAACCTCTTCTGTCATGGCTCTGGATGTCCCTCTGCACTGAGGCCCTGCTGAATAGCCGTGCCTGAGGAGCTCCTGTTTCTGGTCAGGCTGTTAAGAGCAGTATTGCTGAATCCTGTGACTGTTCCCTTCACGCCTAACAAACTAAAAACAAAGTGTTCTGGCTGCATTTCCACTGCCATGTAAAGTCTCCCTCCTGGAAATCCTCTGTAAATAGCTGACGACTTCCTTACATAGAAAGAAAAGCTAAGCTAATTCAATTAGCAGATGCAAAAAAGTTCAAACTATTGAATACATTCTTAGCTGAAACGTAAATCTCTCGGTACATAGGGTAAAGGCTCCCAAGGAAGTGGTTATATTTTTGTTCATGGCTACTGTACTTTTTAACAACTTTCAATCATTTTGTTGCTGTCACTGCCAACCAAGGACATTTGATTGAACATCATTTGAGGTCAAAATTCTCTGATTTCTATAGGTGGGGTGGAAGGAAGGAAAGGAGGCCAGCAAAAGTGAGGCTGTAGAAAAAGTATCAACATGGAGGGGAATATTCAGAAGGGGACTGCAGGGGAAAGGAGCCTTCAGCTGTGGATACAGTAACTGTATATTAGCATGGCTGCCTGGAAGCACTGCCTGCTTTCCATGAAGTGATGGACAATAATGTTCTCTGGTTACATAACAGGCAAATGCTTGGGACTGGGGGAACAAGAGGGGTCTATTCCAGCAGGGTTCCATGAATGCCAGCAAGATCCATGCCTTCAGTTACACACCATTTACCAGGAGATAACACACATAAACACATTTCTGTTCTGCTCTACTGAATGCTGAAAGAGGCCATCCAGTTAACTACTGTAAATGCTCATCAGGAGTAATTAAATTCACCATACAGTGGATAGTTTGGCTTTATAGATAATGTCTGTATAAAACACAGGTTTGGAAGGCAGACTTCCAGGGATGAAAAAGAGCAAGATCTCCCTCAGCTTTGTGCAGTAAGCAATGCAGCACAGGTACAGTATATCTCTGCTTTTTGTCTAGCTTCATTAAAGCAGTTAAATTTAAACACCTGGATAGCCATATATATTTTATCAGAGTATAATATGAAAATTCCCCCAAACATCTTTGCAGTATTTGCAGTTAGAGTTCAGGATGTGAGTGAGTGCAGTGTTTGTCACTTGTGGGTGTTTCTTCCAGGCACCATCCCAGTATGCCTTCCCCTCACTGTATCACTGCAGTGTCCTGCCCCTTTCCACTGACGCTGTGACAACTTCCCCTCACTGTATCACTGCAGTGTCCTGCCCCTTTCCACTGACGCTGTGACAATAGCACAGTTACGGGCCTCAGTGTACTCACACCCCAGAACCGGCTCCCAGTTTTCCTGCACTTGTGTTTGCGGCAGTGAGAAACAGTGGCCCCATTGAGCTGGACTCTCCAGGAGGCAAGCGGAGCAGTGGGAGGGGTGGGGGGGAGGGGCAAGGGTCTGGTTAATGCACACCATCTGGTCCCATTGCTCTTACATAATGCAAAAATAGCATAAACTTCACAAGAAAAAGTGCCCTGCGTTGCAATCTGTTGCATCCTGCAGTAAACACGCTCACAGCACACACGGGCAGGCACCATCTGTGAGCTCAAACGAATCAGTTACATGGAAAATGAGCCATATAGGCCAATGAGCCAGACATCTAGCCGGTGGATGGCCGGACGGCAAATGTATCAAATGTAAATGTAATGTGTAAATGTAATGTGATCAGTTTGCAGAGTTACACATTTCACTCAAGGGTACAAGAGAAGAATCCTAATTAGATATTTGGCTGGTCTCACTACCAATCCCTACCATGCTTCCCTTAATATAATCTTGTCTCTGGGCACTATAACATATTGCTTCTTTTTAAGGCATCTGGGGGGGCAGGGGGTAATGGAGTGGGTGGGAGAGGGAGGGAAGTGAAGCCTGTACCCAACTTTGGCCTCTAAGAAAGGGGGTTTATTCTGAGGAGAGAGACTGATTCGGCTTCAAGGATGTAATCTGTGACCATGTGTAACAGAAGACATCTTATGGTAGATAGCAATTTGCACTATAGAAACCTGCTCTGGATACTTTGAGGGAAAATAATGGTAAAAAGATTATTATGCCATAAAACTGCACAATAACTGTGGTTTGAAGAGCAGTAATACTATCAGTATAAGTGCATAAATATCAAAATGCTGTTCAAGTTTGTATCATCCTGTGGGTTCGTGCTCTAGACCAGTGTTTCCCAATCTGGTACACAGGGACCCACAGACGGTCCACGTTTCTGCTCCCTCCCAGCTCCCTGTCAGACAGTCCATGTTTCTGCTCCCTCCCAGCTCCCTGTCAGACAGTCCACGTTTTGTGTGCACTGTCTGTGGGTCCCCGAGGACCGGATTGGGAAACACTGACCTAGACCTAATGCTAGCTGGGGATGATTCCCAAGTTGCTGATTTTGCTGGCTGTGGCCCGTTAACCCCTCTGCCACTCATTGTGTGTGTGTGTGTGGGGGGGGGGGAGTCAAGGGAGGTCATGCTGGTCTGACAGAGCAGGTGACTGCATGCCAGACCTCAGCTGATGGTGCCAGATTGTGTAGACACACATGACTGGGTCAGTCCTGCACTGCGCCAACTCCACGGGTAGCTTTTAGGAATATCGTTTCAAGAATGAAAAATAAATTAATTACTGACCTATAGAATACCGTCATTCTACAAAATGCAAATCATTATTCCAGTACAGAGAGGGTTTATGACCTAAAACTTCTCCTGTTGCATAATTTTGTTTATTCTTTAAATATTTATTAATTGAACATTTCCAAGACTCACCCAGTATTTGCAGTTACCATCCTTTATACCCATGTATTTGTTGACTAGCAAAACTACTTCCTTGAGTTATTTAAGTTAATTAAATGAGCTGGCAGTGAAATTTAAGAAATATTTGGAATGACTGGGGTGCCCCTGAGGAGAGGATTTCTGGAATCAAGCCATCCAACACAATATCAGTGACTCTTCGGAGAATAAAAGTTGTATTTCTGTTCATTTGCACATATATATATATATATATATATATATATATATATATAAAAGTATGGCCATTCATTGCATGTCTGTTAACTTAAATATGTTAATGACAAATTGTTACATTTTTGCTTTTTAACAGAAAGCAATATTGGCTCAATCAGTTATGTTAAATTAAAGGTGCAGTAGCTCAACGCCGCAGCACTGGGATGAACTTGCAAACTCTTGGTCACACGCGTGACCTGACTGGTGAACTTCTGTACCCGAGCTGCCTGATGACCTCGCCAGCTGTCCCAGGGACAAAGACAAGTAAAGAAGACGAGAAAATGCTCAGGAGTCATTTCAGTGCTGCTGTAATACACCTTGTTGCCATTACCCAGACCTCAGTGTGCTTCTAATCCTGCAACTTGTTTCGGGGTATTTGGAGGGTAGGGCACAACAGTGCGGAGTTGTCTGAGGTTAACAGAAGGATCACTGATAACAGACACTGACATACGTGTTTGACAGGGCTGGACAGGGTTTGACTCCTTTGGTAGACTTTTTGGTTTAGCACTATACGTTTGTTCAAGTGTCACTCATAAAGTCATCGTTGTTTCAATAGTAATAACAATACCTGTCTAGAATAGTAAATAGAATGATTATTTTCGATATTTAACTGGGAGAAGGTTTAGGCCATCAAAGGGAATGTTTAAAGCTTTTTATCTATGTAGTAAGTGTATATATTCTCAACAAAATACACAATTTAACATAAGAATATATACAAATGAAAAACAACACAATAAAACGTTACTGATATCGTGGACGGCTAGGAGAACATCACTTTGGTTCCCAAACCTGTCTTCAGCGGCATCCCAGTTGTATTTGTTAAATTTCACCACCAGATCACTTAATTAATTAGCTTGATTAGTTAAATAACTTGACAAGGTATTAATTAGCCAAGCTTGGGTATATTGGGTGGCAACTGCAAATGCTGGGGGGACGTTTGACGAGGTTATGAAACGGCAAAGCTAACCCAGGTGTAAAATCATCATGCACAGCAACATAACGGTGATTTAAACATCATTTTCTTTGGCAGCCGTAGACCTTTGCACAGCGCCGTGCTTGTTTTTATGACGTCATAACATACCTTAGGCATAACTTTCATAAACAAACCTTTACTGAAAAGCACTAAATCATTTATACAGCATGTTTGTCCTTTGTTTAATCTTGCGTAGTTCTTTGTGTTTGGTATTTTGGAGGGTTGTAACAGTATATAGGTAAAATCTGGGGTGGACCAGCATAACTCTGATACATATAGCTGAGTCAAAGATAATGACATCAAAACACTGATATTGTCTGCATTCTCTACTGACAATACCAGTGTTTTGGTGTCATTGGTGTCATTGAACTGAATAATTAGAAGATCTATGATCTGGACTGGCCTTGTCAGTGCTCTAATTTAAACCCTATATCAAGACCTAAAACGAACGAATGTCTCTATGTTTAAATAAAGAGGGGGCCAGAATTAACCCCAGAGGCCTACCAACAACCACAGCAACTGAGTGTTGTACTCTCTGATACTAAAGGTACTTTAAACGCTTATTGAGTACAAGGGGCCAGATACTTTTTGCACAGAGGGATTGCATAACTTATGTTTATTGCTCAATGCATAGCATAAGTATAGACATGATCTTTATCTAATATATTTTGAACTGAAGGTCTGTGAACACTGTGTACCAAAATCTGCAAACATTTGGAAAATGAGATATGGAGCCAATGTGTTTGTTTTGTACTGTGTGTTTCTGCAAACATTTAACAATTAGTGCATAAAACAAAAGCATAGCTGAGTGATTGTGGCGTCAGCAGTGGATTGGTAATCCTCTGAGGCAGGTCAGGTGTCTGTCTGCCTGGAGGTATCTGCAGCTTGGCAGCGAGATCCTGGTGCTACAATGAACTGAAGCCCCTGAACACTCTGTGTGCTCTTTGGCCTCAAAGGGATAGCTGGGGTTTGTGAGGCACCAGCTGGGAGCTGGATGACCTTGACCAGGCCTTCGGGAAGTCATAGGTACCCTGTGTGTCTCTGTTTGTCCTGTACACAGTGTTGGGGAAGTTACTCATAAAAGTAATTCATTACAGACAAGTTCAGGTCCAGAAAGCACAAATCCAGACCAAGATTTTGTTTCAACCAACCAGTTGAGTATAAAGAGTCATAGTCACAGAGTACTCAACTGGTTGGTTGAAACAAAATCTTGGTCTGGATTTGTGCTTTCTGGACCTGAACTTGTCTGTAATTAATTACTTTTATGAGTAACTTCCCCAACACTGCCTGTACATGCTACATCAGTATAGCTTGGGACCTGATATACTATTATTTTATCATTAATTGGGATGCCATATTGTTGCTTGTATACAATTACTACCCAGATGAATAATACTTGCATATATTAACCAGACATCTGACATTTTTCTGACCAATTTTTGAAAAATATCCAGAGAGGACATTTCACATGAAACCTTAGCAGACCATTTATGACGGGGCCCATAGCATTATATCATTCATCACCAGACAACTGTACAGGGTACCTACTGTAGGAAACTGCTCATTCCCCCAACATGCACTGATGGCCATTGGCCAGTGGGAGCGGAGATTAGACGTCTCATTGGTGTGAGCCCTAGATGGAAAGCCCACCAGTCCCCCCAGCAAGGAGAGAAGAACCCACAATTTTGCAAAGAAAGCGGAGTCAAAATTATTGGTGCTTATTCATGACCACACATTTCAAGCCTCCCAGAGCAAAGCTGCCTGCCAAAGAGTTTCTAATAATAACCCCGGTAAAATTTAATCTGCCCTTAAGGCCTCGGTACAGTTTTGGCAAGTGTAAACAGTGATTCCACTATTATTATTGCTGTTATGATAATTCTATGATTACACATCTACATTGGAAAGTAAGCTTTCTGAACAGCTGTCAACAGGATAAAGACACATGAGGATCGTTATATCTGAGCTCTTGTGGTTTATCCTCCCCCTTCTCGCTTCCACTGAAGGAGACTTAAGGTACTATTTTCTATGTGCAAAAGCCCACATGGATGATGCTACCAGACCACCTTGGAAGGAGTGATGCATGAACTAAAACACCTAATATGTATCTTCACTGGCTGTCAAGACTACTGGAGTCGTACATTTAAAAAAGATGGGATAGGAGCTCACTAGCTTGTGCTCTCAAATATTCACAATTCCAATTTAGATGTCAGCCAGCTGGTTACGCTGAGTTGGGTCTGTCAAGCCTGTGAGCACGTGACATCACACCGGGATACTGATTCATTTATGTGCACGGGGTGCCTGTCATGGACAACAACAACAACAGGGATTCTCTGTGGGAGTGCAGCACGGGGAGAGAGAGCCAGCGGCAGGAGCTAAGCTGAGCTCCAGAATGCACCAAGGATCCATGCCGGAGTTGCCAGGGCAGTGCCGCATCGCAGGCCTGGTGTGCCAGGTGCCAAATGAAGAGTAGTCTCCATTCTTCAGTTGCGGATATTTTTCCAGAGGAGATGGTTTTGATACATTCTCTATATTCTTTTTCAAGCCGCAGATTATTTTAACTCTGACTGTTTCTCCCACAGAGACTGGAATAGTAATAAAACAAAAACAAATTGCAATCAGTACTACTTTGGTTTGCCAAGAAAAAAAAAAACACTGAAATACAAGATGCTGTTGCAAATTGTACTTATATCCAGTTTGAGGGGGATTTATTAAATCCATACTCTTTGACCAGGTATCTTGCATTTAAGAGCAGTGTTGACCTTTGAGTCTGTCAGTTTCCATAGTGTCCCATTACTCATATCATTAAGGTAATTTTCTGAATAAATAACTTTACCTGGCTTTTACTGCTAACTGGCCACTAGACCAATTGTGTATTATCCACACGCATAGAGGCCAGCTTGTAATTTTCTACTCAAACAGTAACTATCTTTCATGAACCAAGTGCTGGAACACAAAATTCCCCACAGCCCTCGTATGTCATGAGCCCCCCCCCCCACCACAAGAAAGATGAAGAAATAGTAAGTTTCACTCTTCTCCACCACTAAGTAAGAGCATCTGGATCAACTGTCTAGATCAAGCAAATGTATTTGCATATCTCTCTCTCTCTCTCTCTCTCTCTCTTTCTCTCTCTCTGTTGGCACATCCATCAGCATTTATTGCTGCACCGGAGCCACGTTGCATAAGTTATGTGACATTGTAGCTCCATAGACAATCATCTATTTATCTCACTAATTGGGAATTAATGGTTTTGTGTGTTGCTGAAATGCACAAACCTGTAGCACTACTTAGATAAAGATAATGTGGGACTTTAATAAAAACATGACCTTGTCTCCTTTCAAAAAGGATCAAGACACCTTTTCTCTGCATGAGGCAGATGAAAGCGAGAGAGACTGGCAATGACATTTAAACATTTCTGTGTTGTGATCTAAATATTATTGGAAGCTTCTCATTTGAAGTTTACAGAACAAGTAAAGTTGTATCACAAAGAAAGAAAATAAAGCAAAATTAGTGTGCCGTATAAACCAAAGTATGCTTCTGAAGAAAGTATTGCTCTGTATGATACACTGTGCTTATGAGAAACTTTAAATAAGGTTGTACAAGCAGGAAGCTTTAATGTCTTGAAATCAGATGCTGTTGAGTTCATTCATATGGAGACGTGTTGCATTGTGGGATGTCCGTGAGACTACAGCACTGCTTTCACAGCAAATTCTTATCACTCTGTCTCTTCTGTTGCTCTGCTACTTTACCAGAAAAACCTCTGAGAAATCAGTCACTAGCCTCTAACTCCTGTTCCAGGGCCTCTTTGGTCCCGGCCCAACATAAAAGTGTCACGGAAACTGCTAATGAGAAACAAAGTCAGCTGGGGAATGAAAAAGGAGGCAGACCATTCAACCTGACTTCTGCATTGTGTGTGAGCTGAACCACATATTTGGCTAATCACTGTGCCTGCCCTAGATTTTTTTTTTTCAGAGGACCAAAATGTTTTGCTTTATACTGTGTGAATCTTATTTGCAAGGTCAAGCCTTACTTCAGATTGCTTTCGCCCCAAATGTAATGTCTTTCACATTCTCTGGCACAGAACACCTTTACTCAGATCATTGTCGGGTGTTTTTATGTGGATATCTCTTCCTCTGTATCTGACCAATTATCTGCAGAGATGGTCTTAAAAACACCACATACAGCGACTCAAACAAACAATCTCCAAAGAAACTTTAGGTAACATTTAATTTTATTTATAAATATAATTTATAAACACATTCATAACAAATAATAATTCGCAAGGCATTATAAACATGGCTATACATATTTATCAAACGGCATAACACATTATAGCCATGTGTATTATGCATTATGAATGCTTTATGAAGCTCTCATCTATAATGCACTATAGATACTTTTATAATACATTCAAATGGTCGGTATAAGCATAGAGGATGCTTTGTACTGCATTATAAAGTTCTCTACAGTGCATTATAGATAAACGTGGCTATAGTGTGTTATGCCTTTTTATAAATATTTATAGCCATGTTTATAATGCCTTATGAATGCACTATAGTTCATTATGAATGAGTTTATAAATTAGTAAAAACATGGTTTGAAGTAAAGTGTTACCAAACTTTAAAACTTAAGTATCACACTGAATCAATTGCTACAGTGAATATGATCATTCGAGTTAACAGTGCCTGTCATTCTGTGCACAGAAAGCTGATAAAATGTGCTGATAAAAAGAACATATGAATGATTCGCATTATTCAGCTACTGTCGTACTGTTCGTATAACATTCTCTCTTTGCAAGACAATTGTGAGAAAGTGGAAGTGAAGTATATAGCAGTAATAATGGTGAATCTTTTCTAGTAAGCAGGTGATGATGCAGATAACTGAACATTGACAATATTACTCACATTTTTTGCGTATCACTTGGCTGGAGTCATCCTTAAACATCTTTAATACCAATTTACTGGTTTCATAGCAAAAGTCTATTGACAAGCAATGTTTAACATATCTGCACATATCTTCCACAGACATTTTCTTTTTATTAAATGTCATAATTGTTTTGACCGACTCATTCATTTCTGTTCTTGCCATTTTGCCATTAATTGCAATTCTATTCCTTTGCTCCCAGAGGAAAGGAATAGAATTGCAAACCAATGCAAAGGTGTTACTAATGAAAAAGCAGCCAATCAGACTGCTTGTCAATGACCTTTTTAACACCGAACAGCTTTTTGAAATGTAATTTGGGTTTCAATTAATTACTACTTGAAATTATAATTTTTTACTTAAAATTACTGGTTGTTTCTAATCTGATATACGTTTTTGGAAACAAATGAATAAAGTAATGAATAATTGATAATATATTTACTGAATTAAGCAAGCAGCCCAAGGTTTATGAGAGCACTGCAGATTAGACCTATTTGTATGAAATGGGGCAGAAAATATCTCAGCAAAGTAAGAAGGGGGAGCTTTCTTACTATTGATTTGTGCATCACTGGTCAAAATAGTGAGGAATCTTTTTTTTTCCCCCCTAACTGCCATGGAAATTTATCGGGTTGAGGCTGGTTTGTGACTTTGGGATGCATTACAATGACATCTAAAGGAGCCAGGAACTGCAGGTTATGAGATGAGAAAAGGAGAAATGAAAAGACAGAGAACACTCTTTGGCACAAAGGCAACAGTAAAATGTCTCACTCCAACTGCAGAAGCCGGCATGGTCTCCGGGGAAGAAGGCAAAACGAGACTCACATATACATACACGTATTTAGAGGGTGGTTCACTCTCACTGTGTAATTTGCGGCGGAATCTCAGAATTGGGCCTCTTAACCGGCTTGGCTTCAGACAGATGGTAAACAGACTCTACAGTATAGGCTGCGGTCAATGTGGAAAGCGAGAAATGAAGAGATGAGAGGGGAAGAAAAACATCTCAGGAACTCGTAGCAGGATTCTTTAGTTTCATCATGGGATCGTGGTCATTTTGCCACAGGAGAAATGCATTAGAACACGACTGTCAAAATAAGCCCATGAAAACTGCTAAGGAGAGAGAGAATTGCCTAAATAAACTTTGCACCACATTGTGTTTTATGCAAGGACAACACTGCTAGATGTACTGCACGGTCATAAATAATGTACCTATGCAGGTATATAACAGTCTTTTCTTTTATTTCATTATTTTAGATATCCCAATGGGAGAACAGTATGATGTCACCTTTCCCCTCTCAGACGATGTGCACTCTGCAATGTTTGGCTATGTTTGATACCTTCTCAGGAGTTGGCACCTGGTGCTCTAGGCGGCTGCCAGTGTTGCATACTGGGTAGACATATTGGTTCACTGAAACGTATTTGTTAACTTATATTTGCTAGCGTCATTAATATAGACTTTAAATGCAAGGATTGTGGAATATATGCAAAAACTAACAAGTTTTGAAATAACATCTAATTCTGCAGTGTGAACGCAATTTGTTTTTTTTATGTTTGGGGCATAATACCATTGAAAGCACCATGTTTGGATGAATCCCAACCACATCATTGCAAAAGCACAAAACGACCATGTTGTATGAAAGACTTGTTGGTAATGTTGCTTTGGCCCCCTGAGAACACAGCTGGAAGTTTCCACAAAACTACTGCCTTATACAACCACTTCTCATTTAGTGACTCCCTTGGTTAGAGGCTATTTGCAAATATGATGGTAATAAAAAAGTCATTTTCCGACCAATATGAGCGTTTATGACCATACGCCTGACAACAATGCATGACGGAGCGGAAGAGGTTTTTAAAGCACAATGTACAAGATGTTGATAAAAATGTTTACTTCACGAAGGATAAAAGAAACATGTTGAGTATGGAAGGCAGAAGTGGAGTCGCAAGCACAGCCACTACTACCGTGATTTTTACTTAGCGACCATTTTGATTAACAACCAGGTCGTTGGAACGCAACTCTTTAAACAAGTTGTGGTTGAAGTGTTCAGGTAGAGATGCTCAGGACATTTCTGCTATGTGAAACCATGACCAGTCTAGCATCAGTCTGCAATACTGCTGCATGATCTAAGGAAATAAATTGTTTATTAGGCTACCCTGGTATATCGTTTAAATGTATTATTAAATACAATATCTTCTTCAAATGTGAACCTGTATTGTGGTGCAGGGTGAACAATTAGTGTCGAGTAAGACACAGGCTCAGCTGGTGGCTTGTGGGGTCCAATCCCTTCCATCAGCTGGTGGCTTATGGGGTCCAATCGCTTCCATCCGCTGGTGGCTTGTGGGGTCCAGTGCCTTCCATCAGCTGGTGGCTTATGGGGTCCAATCGCTTCCATCAGCTGGTGGCTTGTGGGGTCCAGTGCCTTCCATCAGCTGGTGGCTTGTGGGGTCCAGTGCCTTCAAATCAGCTGGTTGATTGTGAGGTCCAGTGCCTTCCATCAGCTGGTAGCTTGTGGGGTCCAGCGCCTTCCGTCAGCTGGTGGTTTGTGGGGTCCAATCCCTTTCATCAGCTGTACCTGAGCTAGACCCAATTCATTGTAGCAACGCTCACACCCTAGTACAGCTGCTACCAAGAAACCTTTCAGAGTGAAATGGCAAGAAAAAGATTTTTTACTGAGCCATGCTGCGCTTTTCATTACTTGCTGTGTTTTTTTTCTATCTATTTATTGCAGTCTTTATGTTGCCTATAGCCAGGATAGTTACAAGCAAGACACACCCAACATGTCAGACTAGAACACCAAGCACGACATAGCCATTGTATTATAGCACGACATAGCCATTGTATTATAGTACAACATAGCCATTGTATTATAGCATGACATAGCCATTGTATTATAGCACGACATAGCCATTGTATTATAGCACGACATAGCCATTGTATTATAGCACGACATAGCCATTGTATTATAGCACGACATAGCCATTGTATTATAGCACGATATAGCCATTGTATTATAGCACGACATAGCATTGTATTACACAATAAAGTCAAAGTGAGGTAACATTTTCAATACTGATGCAAGCCTGTTTTTTCATGTGGGACTAATAATATATATCCTGAAAGGCACTGGTCGTGGTGCTGCAAAAGAAGTTTACCTTTATCTGGCTGAATCTGATCCAGTAATACTGAAAAAGGAGACAGGTGGTCTAACGATCAAGACTCGTATGTGTTCCTAGTTACAAAAATGTTGAGAGGAGTTTAATTAGGATGGGTTCAGTACAAAACAAATATCTTTCTTAAAATAAAAATGTTTATGCATCTGTCTTCTTACTTCTTCATCAGTACAGCATCACAGAGTCCGGGGAAGCACAATGTAGGGAGATGCTCTGGACAGGATGACGAGTAAATCAAATGTTAGAAATAACAGTAACAAAGTTTATTTCAGAGCCCAAGAAGTAAGGCCAGCACAAAAAGGCAGGACAGGGAGCAGCCTGGTCCTTTGCCACAATATTCTGTCAAAAGGCTTCTGGAGGCGGAGTGGGCAAGGCTGGCCATCCCACACTGCGACTGACCATCAGCTGCTGAAACTTGGTCGTTCCGCCCACGTGGAACCAGAGGACACGTTACCGCTTTTCCTGAGACTCAGCCGCCAGGCATGCCACATGCATTGCTTTTGCTCTGGTGTCTCTAAAGAAACCCTTAAAAAGATCTTGGAAAGACACTGAGTTCTTCTCATCATCAATCAGTCGAATCCCTTCAGGACATTATTAGCACGGCAAATAATCACCCATACTGAGATCTTAATCTCTTGGCTGTTTACGTTGGGACAGCATGTTTATAATAATGTCAGCCTCATCTCTCATGAGTTCCCTTTTCATTCCTTTGTTTAATAAACAGTGCAACACCTGCATTTATGGTCTAAAACAAGGAATGGAGGGTGGAAAATCAGGAAAACTGGCCATTCGGTGCATAATTAAGGACAGACACACGGAAAGTTTTATCATTTAGCATTGTATTATTGGTTATAATATTTCATAAGCTCCAATGAACCGCTAATCTCTAATGCACTATGGATTCCTTCATAATGCATTAAAATGGTACATTGTACTGCATTATGAAGGTACCTAGACTGCATTATAGATGAAAGCTTCATAAAGCATCCATAATGCTTAATAAACACGGCTATAAAATGTTATGCATTTTTATGTTATGCATGTTTATAATGCTTTATGAATGCATTGTAACATGTTATGAATGTGGCACCAGTTTCTTATCTACAATACATTCCTAGTCTTACCATTTTAGCCTTGATTTGCATGTAGCATACAGTACACAGTTGATCCTCATGTTCAGACTTCTGCCTTGACTTACATTTGCCATACTGGAAGAAGAACTTTTCATCCTGCAAATTATTTACTGAAAGATTCTCAAGATGGTTCCAAGCTGCTCTCCATGGCTTAACTCATGTTGTTTTTCTCTCTCTCATCCCCCTGTAGCTAATCACCTTATGAAAAGCATTAGCTGGGAATTTAGGGTCTAATTTTCCTGTTTACCTTTTTTTGCCTTAAATTTCAGTGGTGACACACAGCCAGGAATTAGGGGGTCTATGGAGGGGTGGAATTGTTTTCTGGGAATGAGCCAGACCAAAGTATACCCGAGTGGTTGTAAAGTATTGCCACACTTAGCTTGTGAAAACATAGAATGTAAAGAGATGTATGCAGTGAAAGTAACGTCCTCCTAGATATTCTGGAGTACGGCAGTTTTCTTACTCTCCGCCTTAGCAACTGAATGGCTGAATCGAATGGCTGATGGTAACAAATCACCTCTCAGTTTTATTATAAGTAACTACAGCTGTATTCCCACAACCCTGTACTTAAAAACCGAATGGAATATCTTTTTAGTGTGAGTGTCTCAGACCTGCATTATTTCTTCTTTATTTGTTTAATATGTTCTGGGAGTTTCATTTTTTTCTTGTTATTTTTTGCAGATTCTTCCCAGTTATACAGTAAGCCTGACACTACTCGTCAGTCCCATGTGGACAGTATTGTAGTACCAGAGGTGGACATTTCAGGTCCAGAAAGTAAAAATCCAAACCAGGATTTTGTTTCAACCAACCAGCTGAGTACTATATGGCTGTGAATCTTTATACTCAGCAGGTTGGTTGAAACGAAATCCTGCTCTGGATTTTTACTTTCCAGACCTGAAATGTCCACCTCTGTGTAGTACTGTATGGTGGATTCCGATGAAGTCGGAAAATGTTCCTCATTGACCCAACATATCACACAAT
Source organism: Gnathonemus echidnorhynchus (assembly GCA_026776725.1). Taxonomy (NCBI): domain Eukaryota; kingdom Metazoa; phylum Chordata; class Actinopteri; order Osteoglossiformes; family Mormyridae; genus Gnathonemus; species Gnathonemus echidnorhynchus. The sequence goes on from JAODJU010000108.1 coordinate 27,917,632, forward strand.
GTGTATGATCACCCTCATTTAACCTGGTCTCAGCAGAGTCAACATGAATCATTTCGACTGTCCTTGGCCTAAGAATACATATCCAATTATCTGCTAAAGAACAGAGGGATGCACAAAAGGAGTAGTACTTCATGGTTGGAGGGGTTTGTCCTGGTTGAGAGCACCTACAGAACTCTGTCTCTCAGTGAAACTCTGGAATGTTAAGTGTCTGTTTTGTGATTTTAGGCTAGTGCCTTTTTTCCAATTTCTTATAGCTCTGAACTCAGCATTCGGAAGCACAGTGCACACGCGTGTTCAACACAGAGGACCGTTCTTGCTGATATGCACTTAAAGATGCTTCTACAGCATATGCAATGTAACCAGCACATGTGAGAATGATGCAGACAGCCCAACAGCTACTAAGGTAAAGACATACAAACAAATGTCCTTTCAGAAGAACTGATTTTATTCTAATCCACTAACCCAAGTGTTATGGTTGGCATGAGCAGAGTCATATTGCTGTACAGATAGGGTACCTCAAGGTAGGTTTCTGTTCCAGGGGAGATGTATCCATGTCCACCTTCAGCTCCATTAACCTATCAAACGTGTGGTAGTAACTCCTGAACCTCCACTGAATGAAGCTTTGTGATTGACAGAGCCAATCAGACCCATTACTGGAAAAGTACGCAATGTCTGTGGTACTTTAAAAATAGCTCCCGCGGTGTCCCCTACAAAGGGCACTAGCAGGCTGCTTTGAACGGCAAATGTTTGAATGAGTTCATGTCCTGGATTATGAAACACAACCTTGGTTGTGACACTTAGGAAACAGAGGAGCCATTAGGAGCCACACAACCGCACGATTGCAGCTACACTACACATTCAGATACATGAGGGGTCAGGCGTAGATAAAAAGAAGAAAACATTTGATTAACTTTCCTCCTTTATGCACTTAAAATTGTTCTGCAACTGAAAAAAATGGCCTGATATTGCGATATAGACCGTGGGGGAGTTAGTAAAAGTGAGTGAAAGTGAAGTTACCTGGTTGTTCTTATGCTTGAATGAGAGACAGCTGTTGGTTCCTGACCTCTTACCAGTGCACACCTGGATTCACACCTGGATTCACCTGGCAGCCAGCCATTGCTGACTCGCAGCTTTTAGCCATGTTCCTTAAGAGCACTACTCCATCTTTTGGGTTTTCATCTTCACCAGCATCTGGACTCCCAGTGTGTGAGGCAGCTTGACGGCCTCAGCCTTTGCTTTAGACCATTGTGAGTTATGTAATCCAGTGGTGGCCTCTGTTGGCCCATCGAAACCACGGGCAGTTTATTTACAGCTGCACGAGCCTCCAGCACGCCCTCCCTTGGCGACAGGAACATTCCTGAAACGGCCCAGAGGGCTTCCTGTTTTTTGGTGAGCACCACAGCTGCCCAGGCTGCAGGTGACCGCCATGCAGTGCGAGGGAGCATGCTGGGGGGGGCATCAGTGGCAGCAGGGTGCCACAGCACCACGGGGCTTTGTTAAGGGGAAGGGGTGGCAGGAAATGAAAGTATACAGTGTTCCTGCCTTGCTTGGGGCGGAACTAGGCAGAGTGAGCTGGGGGCCCCCCAGGCAGAGCAGTAAGTGTTGATGGGACCCAGATGTGAATAAGAGCAAGCTGCCTTGGAGTGGAGTTGGAGCACGCTGGAGCTCTGGGTTTCATTGTTTGGTGCTGAGGGCTGTGAAGATTGCAGAACTGACTGAAACGAATTGAACTGCTTGGAATACAGGCCACAAGCTCGCCAGCATTAGAGAGGCATGATTTGTTTTCTTTTCTTTTTTTTCAGAACCCAAGACAGATGTTGCTTGCTGTCTTGAAACATATGAACACACGAGGACTGAGGCAAATACACGCATATACATAGATGCATGCAGCTACTTGCAGGCACATGCATGCACATGTGCACCATGTGCAATGCACAACTGGGACTTGCGGACACATACAGGCATGCATTCAAAAACTTGCATGCCTATTTAATATACAAACGTTGTTTGACCAGCTTATGTAACATGCCTAACATTTAAATCTGTGTTGAATGGTACATCATTCTTTTGTCTTAATTCTCTCCTTTCATGCAGTTCAAGAGAGTGGCCTGTATTTCCAAATTACAACCATATCACATTTTAATGTAATACTGAGCAGAGAAAATGAAAGGAGAGAACGTCATGCAGACATTACCTGAGGCCTGATGATGTCAGCAGATGATGTCAGAGGGCAGGCAAATCAGGGTTGCCAGGCGCTCCGGTTTATAGGCTCTGGTTTGAGACACAAAGTGTGATGCGCCTGGTGAAAGGAGCAAATGACAGATAGAGGAGCGCGCGACTCAAGCCCCCATACGTCATGCCCACCCTGGCTCCCAGTAAAGAAGCTGAAAGCCCACAGCTTCAGCATTTTGACCTAGAGGTGCAGCAATACCATAAATTGTGCCCTCTGCCTGGGCACTGAATAGATTAATTAAAGTACAAATTTGGATGAAAGATAACATCTTCGGGGTTACAATAATTTTCCACCTGTGCGGAAAATTTGTAGCAGCCTGCTGTCCTTGTGCTATTTTGCATGTAAACATTGGCGTTAAAGAATCAGACGGAGCAAATAGCCACAGACTGTGGAGGCTTCTCATGGTACAAAGCCAGCCCTGCTAGCGACAGCTCATTCTTAACTTGTAAACACAGCCCATTTATACTAATCCCCATGATGTGGAAAGCAGGAAATGTGGCCTTGCAAATGCATCCTTCAAAATACTCTGTCACATCAATGCCCCTAAGAAGCAAAACAATCACAAATATGCAGTTAGGCCATTTGTTTATTTTATTTTTTCTTGTGAATGATCTATCATTACTGCTCCTCCCAGGATCACTGAAGGTTGTACTATGGAACCGTCAGTTTCTTTTACACATGTTTTTTATAGATCCACCAGAGGGCAGCACTGAGCCACCAGGAGCCGTAGCTGTCTGAGTACTTCTAGTTCTAGACTCCACCCTAGAAACTCACCTGTTGACTGTTACCTGCTCATAACGTATGTATTTAAATTGGCTGGTTTTCTCAGACTGTACCCAGTCTCTAAAGCCATATATTATGGAGTGTTTCAGACTACTGTCCACTATGGTGTGGCCATTGCTTGCTATTTTGTCGTCTCTGTTGTGGCAAAAGGAGGTGGTCGGTCTGGTTATATCCATTTTCTGGAGCTTGTTTTTGTGTTTCAGCTAAAGAGTGTGAATTTATTCGTTTGGTGTGCTTTCGGCACATGTGCTCAGAAGACCCTTGTGACAGTGTGACTGAGCCATGCAAGACCATCATACTGACTTACAAAGGAGCCATGTTTCAGGAAGAGCAGAGCTGCTCTGCTGATTAAGCAAGTCAATATCTCAACTGGTGGATGCACCAGGAACCTATGTGCTTGCACACTGGTGGTACCTCAGTCTCCATCTCCAATACCATCGTTACCCACTCTAATGGTCACTGGTGAGGAGATTTGCTTGGACACCTCACTGTTCAGAAAAGCACCTAATTTATTCATATAAGACAGTATTTCCCAATCCTGTTTTCGGGAACCCACAGACAGTCCACCGGGAGCTGGGAGGGAGCAAAAATGTGGACTGTCTGGTAGGGAGCTCGGAGGGAGCAAGAACATGGATCAGCTGTGGGTCCCTGAGAACCAGATTGGGAAACACTGATCTAAGTGAAGTTTTTACCCATCCAACCAGGAGGTAGCCAGAGTCCTGATCTCTCTGGAGCAGTACTTGACTTGTGACATCTGAAAATCCCTCATGAAGTCAATCATTGACATGGGCTGAGATTGCACCTAACCACCTAGTCTGTTTCAATATTGTACGTTTTCTCCAAGGTTCCATTTTGCTGCTATATCCGAGGTGGGGACTGGCTATCGAGAAGTTTGCGAAATTTCCCAGTGGGTGGATCTTGTGAGGGCCAGTCTTTCTTCTCCATATATACATACCAGGGGTGTCCAACCCGTCTTGGCGGGTTTCGCAGGAGAGCATTAATGAGTAATTCTTTATTTAAATGATCACGATTAACGAAGTTCATTGTAATAACTGGCAGACCCAGGCATCGCGATGGCAGGAATGAAACAGACGAGACCTTTTAAAGAGAACATGCTCTTTAATTTTAGCCCTTAGAAAAACTAATACAAATAGCAACCACTTCTCCAACACGCATAACGGAGAAACACAGGTGAGGTGGAACGGGATGCACAGGTAAATATATACAGAGGGCATAGAAACACGCAAATAACTGGCACAGATCAGGGCACACACACATACATAAAGCAAGGACACAGCACAATTATTCACAATAACAATTATACAAGGTGGTATTTACATGGTTTGTGAACATGCCAGGAAATGCTAATGGGCTTCACTATGTAGAGCCATCTCACTGACACTACAGTATCAAGGGGACCCACCCCCCAAAGCTGGCTGTAAAATATATATAGCCCCCACAACCCGACCCAAATTCCCAAGTAGCTTTTTGTTGTCAGTCCACCTCTGCTACAGTTGTGGCCAAAGATTTTGAGAATGACACGAGTATTGGTTTTCAAAGTTTGCTGCTCCAGTGTTTGTAGATCTTTTTGTCATATGTTTCTAGGGTATACTGAATAATATATCACTTTTGCCTTATGTCACAGTGCTCCATCATGCTGGAAAAGGCATTGTTCTTGGATAGTTGGGAAAAGTTGCTTGCGGAGGATGTTTTGGTACCATTCTTTATTCATGGCTGTGTTCTTAGGCAAAATTGTGAGTGAGCACGGTCATTTGGCTGAGAAGCAACCCCACACATGAATGGTCTCAGGATGCTTTACTGCTGGCATGACACAGGACTGATGGTAGTGCTCACCTTTTCTTCTCTGGACAATCTTTTTTCCGGATGCCCCAAACAATCGGACAGGGGATTCATCAGAGAAAATGACTTTACTGCAGTCCTCAGCAGTCCAATCCCAGTACCTTTTGCAGAATATCGGTCTGTCCCTCATGTTTTTCTTGGAGATAAGTGGCTTCTTTGCTACCCTTCTTGACACCAGGCCATCCTCCATAATCTTTGCCTCACTTTGCTTACAGATGCATTCACACCTGCCTGCTGCCTTTCCTGAGCAAGCTCTGCACTGGTGGTGCCCCGATCAACTGAATCAACTTTAGGAGATGGTCCTGGCACTTGCTGGACTTCTTGGCCGTCCTGAAGTCTTCACAACAATTGAACCTCTCTCCTTGAAGTTCTTGATGATCTAATAAATGGTTGATTTAGGTGCCATCTTCCTATCAGCAATATCCTTGCCTGTGTAGCCCTTTTTGTGCAAAGCAATGATGACTGCACATGTTTCCTTGCAGGTAACCATGATTAACTGAGGATCAACAATGATTTCAAGCACCGACAACATGCTAACCAGGGACCTGTATTGCGAAATTGGTTCAATGACATGACGCTTTGAAGATAAGTTCCAACTTAACTAAACCAAACAAATGCAATCTGAGATTAATGATATCACGATCAGCAATCTATGCCAAGCCAGGTTTTCTTACAGAAACCAAGATTAGTTCCCAAGCGTGTGCCCATAAAAGCATGCTGTGTGCAGCAATCAGCCAATCACCTAAGCATGGAGCACAACATTACTATGTATTTCAATGCAGCGGAACAGAGAATTATGGGAAATTAAGAATTCTAAAGTACAGTAACCGAAAGGCTAGCTGCAGCAGATGCATATATACAGTTTAATTATCGTTAAGATAACTGTCTAAACTTCCAAACATGTGCTCCGTGGTATTCATAATTATTCTCATTTTTATTCATGTTCATAATCCCATTTTTATTATTCAGTATTAAATAAACTAGTCATCCTTCAAAATCCATTCAATAGTCCTTCATCTATCATACACAAATGCACAGTCCGCATATTCATATCTTAATGGGGATTCTCCATTCATTTCTATGGACAAAACTCTAATCCCAAAAATGACAACCTGTGGGGACCGAAAAAATGTCTCCCGTAAGTGTAAAAAGTTATAGGTGTTTTTTTTTTTTAATCACATCGTGGGGAAATCTGGTCCCCACAATTTAATAATTACAGAAAAGTGCACGTGCACACACACACACACACAGGTTTGTAATCATATCTTTGTGGGGACTCTCCATTCTTTACTATGGGGAAAACTCTAATCATAACTTGATGACCTTAACCCCTACCCAGCTAATCTTTCTGGGGACATGGAAAATGGTCCCCAAAATGTCACAAAGACAGGTTTTTGCTCCCCCCACAGTGTAATATAAACCTAATCCAGAGGGAGAGAGAGAGAGAGAGAGAGCTTGGATATGTTGCCAGGGAAGAACATTTTAGGAGAGTGACATACATGTTCATTTATCATTATCATTACACCATTCAAAGCTGAAAGGGGAGAATAAACGGACTAATGACCCTAAAACTAAATGAGACGTGTGGTTTCGGGACTATGAGATACGATACACACCATTTGATTTTCAGATTATATTTTTCTATACAGTTGCACTGTGTCTATGTACCACTAGTGAATTTAAAAGAGTGACAGCCACTGCATGTGAAGTGCACATGTGAACATTCAAATGTTAATTACAATTCCCCTGTAAGGTCATCTGGAAAACCAAGGGCTGTGCAAGAGTTGCAAAGATTGCCACTTTTCATAGATGTTAATAAGATATAGCACACATAGCAAAAGGGTTCAAACTGCAAGAATGATCTCTGTGCATCTCTGCATGTGCACATCAAAAGTCTGGGATTAAAAACTGCCTGGCTTGCTCCTTGAAAGATATTTCAGCCAGAAGATTGGATACAGTCGGCCCTCGTTTATCGCGGTTAATCAGTTACAGACTCTACCGCGATAATTTCCGCAAAGTAGGATTCTTTATTTATAAATAGAATATTTTCATAGTTAGAGCATAGAAAACTTGTTTACGACCTTCTAAATACGGTTTTTAACATTATTTGAGCCCTCTAGACATGAATAACACCCTTTAGTCACCATTGCACTCGTATTACCCAATATATTAGGCAAAATAAGAGAAAACAAGACATATTAGACGTTACAAATGTCATATTATTATTATTGTACATTTAATTACACACACACACAGTTCTTATACACAACCACTAACCTATGAAAATAGTGCAACTTGTTCGATGATGAAGCGATGAAGATGAAGAGATGTAGTGCATAGCAAAGAAGAGTAAGGTTACTGCTCCTCTGAAGGCACGACTCGAGAGGCACGAGTCTTCAAGTGGTGTTTCACCTTCTCCTGGATGGTAAGCATCTTCCTCCGGCGCTTAGTTTCATCGTCTGAAGGCTTAGAAGAAGCAGCACGTTTAGGAGCCATTGTGGGGCTTAAATAAAAGTTCTCAGAAATCATAAACACTTACAAGAGCAAAGATGCTTCTGATGCGTAGCGATGTATCATTTTCACTGTCTCCATCTACTTTTTAATGAATGTACAAAAAACCGTGATAGAGTGAAGCCGCGAAAGTCGAAGCGCGAAGTGGTGAGGGACGACTGTATATGAATATAAAGCTCACATTACCGCAGTCACAGAATTTTCATGAACGGGCCATTTTGAGAGTTTGGGAAAGCCCGTTTGTTATGTCAGGTAATGTACCGACTTCTCTTTGAGTGATCCATGCACTGTTTGAGATTCGTGATCCTGAAATTTAATCTGCTCCCGAACAGTTTCGCTCTGTAGTATGAGTTACCGTGGGGATGTATCCTGCTAAGAAGATAACCAGCGTCGTGATATCAAAAAGCCAGAGTTACCACTACTTATCCGCAAAGTTATCTGGCTAAGCAAGGAATCCAGCTTCGAGATACAGGCCCGAGGTGTTTGGCTCTCCACGGTTCTCCACCAAGAATCAGCAAGGCGCTGCCAAGATTACTAAAACGTGCCAGTGAGCAGCCAGAAGCAATCGATGGGTGCAATCTGAAAAAAAAAAAAAAACAGCCATCTCAAATTTCATTCTAACGATCATATAGTGAGCAGGATCTGGACATACTGTGCCTGCTCACAGTGACATGATCATTAGGATGATATTTAAGCTGGCTTTTTTTAGATTCTACTCAGTCATCAAGTAGACTCTTGAGTGACTCTACTGACTAACGCAGTGTCATGTTGAATAACCTGTTATCTTGGAAAGTGTTGTGGCGTAACAGCTCTACACTTAATCTGAGATTTCATTAAGAGTGCCACATGCCAGTTTGGTTAGAATGCTATGACTGTGAGTAGATGCTCACCAGAGCAGTGTTACCATTGGCCCTTTAAACAAGACCCTTAACCCACAATTGCACCTGCTGTTGTCTGGCCCTACTTTCTCAAAAACTATACTTATATTATATCACTTTGGATAAAAGCATCTGATAAATCATTGAAATGCAAAGCTATGTTATGAGTGATTGAGACCACTATGAACCTTCTGTGCAGATTAACTTGCCAGTTGTTCTTTCTGTAAGATCTTGGACTCTTGAGGACTTCTTAGACTGAATGGTCTTTTATTGAAACACTTGTTTCAGTTAAGGGACTGACCTGTTTATATCCACTTGGTGGAGTTTCTTTGAGTCCCTTATTAAAGGTTGCGAATTCGTTTAGCGGTTGGGTGGCCGTTTGCATGCGTGCTTCCCATATAACGGCATGCTAGCCCAGCTTCTGTCTTTCTTCATTGATAGTAATGGCTCCAACCACTTATTTGTGTCACAGCAGGGATATGATTCAATAGGATATCCAACCATTTCCTTAATCATCTAATAGAGTGACTCTGGGTCCTTTTCCAGGAAACACAGAGTACAAGGAGGGGCGTGCTGATTTATTGCAGGGAACACGCTGACAGACACACAGCAGTTTAGAAACTCAACCGTGCAAACAAACTGACAAACAAAAAATCTGCGCCCATTGGTGACTTACTCTTCTCATGAGTTATATTTCATTTACACAGAGAGTGCACAGTTTAAGGCTCTACCTTGCAGAGACTTAAAACAAATATTTTGCATCATTCTCACATACCCCATCCACAACCAACCTTATATGTAACGGGGCATTTCTGAACGATTCTCATGTTGTATTCCCACATACTACCAGCAAACCCCCGTCCTTGACTTTCATAATGGGTTCACCAATTTCCTTCCTTAAATACACAAATAACTATAAAAAACTATAAAGCTTCATCTGTCATTAAACAAAAAATCAATAATGTGTTCCATCAGATTGAGAGAAAGTAAACATTTACACAAGTCATACAGCTGTTCTAAACAAACAAATAAACATACATAACCATACAAGTTACCTTCACCATTTGCAAGCATAATGAGAGAGAGAGATAGACGGAGAGAGAGACAGCGAGACAGACAGACAGAGAGATAGGTATATATCACAATGTCTTGTACATATCATATTGCAGCTTAAAATGCTGAAGATCATATATTATCTAAAAACCTAAAATGCTCTGGGTTGTAAAATAGCCGTAAACATGATTGTTGTCTTTTAATTTTCTTGAAGTTTCACCACGATCACCAGGATGAGCAGGATATCTGCCGGAAAATAGAGGAAACACAAACTCCACCCACACAGATGGCGTTCCCTGTTTCATTCATTTTCCGGATCATTCGGCCACATTGATTACAATAGCTAAACCAGGCCTGTTGGTTTTAGCTCACTGTGCCCAGCTTTCTGGAAAAGTAACACAGCTCCCTCTCTCTGCTTTAAGGTTACCAGATGTGCTTGAGTCAGTAAATCCCACTGGAGTTCGCTGTGTTGTCCCAATGTGCTGAAACACTCATAATATACACTGCGGCTTCCAGTGGCACCTTTTTCCAGTGAGCGATGTAAGGTTGAGGAACGTCATGCACTACGTGAACCGTAGTGTGATTCTAATGCATCCCAAGAGGAGGTACAATGCTTGTTGTATTTTACGGATCATTAGCCTGACAAACTGATTCTTCTGAGACTGGATGCACCATTGTACAACATCCAGGTGTTAGCTTAAGTTTGATCATGATAGACAAGTTTAAGTAAACAAACATATTTGGAGCTTTTTTTTTTACTGAAATGAGCTCAAATTTACATTAAGATGAAAAAGCTGGAACTTAGATTAAAATAGATTTCATTTATAATCAAAGCCAAACAAAGACATAATCAGCTCGTTGTTGAGAACAGTACTGAATACTGCCACCAGTTATTTTGTAGCAGTAAGTTCCCCACATGACAATGCTTCCATACAATCAGCTAGGAACCATATACTCCCGTTTTCTCCTGAACTGCATGAACACAATGGAAATACCATGACAGGAGGTACACTTTTGGGTTGTGGCAGCCTTGCCAACTCTCACACATCTGATGTGACACTCACGCTTTCAGACTCTCACACTCACACAAGAAATGTTACAGCAAATCTATATTATGCCATTATAAACTAAAATTAGCTACGTCAAAAGCTTTGGGGTAATTTGCAAACCATACAGGCAATTTACGAGGTAATAAAACTCTTACGTACTGTACATGTGAATGCGTGTGCAGACTTGTCTCAAATTGAAAATCTCACTACAGCCAGCTGACCAAAGTTGACAATCGTGTTATGGGTTAGATCATGGGCTCGAGGTAAGGAAGAAGACTCACACTGCAACGTCTTTGAAAAGAAATGTAAAAGTGAGACCTGAAAATCCCACCAGGATGGTGTAGCAAAGAGAATGTGACAAGGAACAAGTAATGTGCTTTCAATTACTCCCATGACAAGTATTACCCAACTACAGTAGGTTTAAGCCATTATCCAGTGCTACCCTGCAAAGGAGAAAACTGCTTAATTTTATTGCATGTGATGTACACTGTGTGCAGGCATGCAGCCTGCAGACACACAGACGCACCGGCAAACTTAGCATATACGCACTCACGTCCACGCACATGCTAGCTGCTCTCTCACAAAGCCAACTCTGTGGGACCCCCTGGGCCGTCTGCAGCACGACAGCCAAAGTCCACAACCACCCTTAGGTTCAGTTTTCCACAAAAACATCATGTTCCCCTGCTATTTGCCAACCAGTGAGAAGGGGGAAAAACACTTTGTCCTGGGCAGATACCACACCATGACAGAGCTACAGAGGGGCTTTGTATGCCTGCACTCAGCCACGATCTCGCCGGCTTTCAGACTGAAACAAGTACATATTCTCCTGCTATGGTGGCTCTGAACAGGGTTGCCGTATGTCCGAGTTTCCCTGGACACGTGGACATGTGGACATGTGTTTTGGGTTCCTATCCCAGCGCTAGAAAATCGGCTGCAACCTGTATGACCCAACGTTGCCAGTGAGTCTCAAGTGAAGGAAAAGGCACCAGTTTTATATATATGGCACCTACTCAGTATCATCACAGCATTTGCAAGCCTCGTGCACGCAGTTACTTTAAAAATTAAACAATAAACACATCCTTACACGTCACGCTGCTCACGAGTGACTTCAACTTGCGACGTCGATGAGTGACGTGACCGAGAGAGCGTCCTCTTCTTCATCTCGACAAATACGGTGACCCCAGCTGTGAACAGTCATAAACTCAAACTATGTTCCCTTCTTCCGTTTTCCATTTCCAGTTAATCTCTGGTAGGGTTTTGAGCTCATAAGCTACTGAAGTGGCTAACAAATGAGTAAGTTTAGCAGGCAGAGAGCAATCAGGTGAAGCAGTGCGGGCACTGGATGTGAAATACTGTCTAAATTCCATTTACAGATTGGCATTCAAAGGTACAATTCTTTGTCTGAGTGAGCTGTCTTCTCCTCATTTCTCATGATAAGGACAAATGTGACCTGACATGTGATTCAAACATGTGCATACAGCTCTAGAAAAAAGTAAAAGACCACACTTCTCAATTTATGGGTGTGTGTCTGTGATTAATATATATATTGCAAACTGCAGCCTGCTTCTTCCCAGCTTCTCATTGATGAAGGGCTTCTTCCATGCTGTATGGTTCTTTAAGGGCTTCTAGGAGTCCTAGCAGCCCTAACTATCCTAACAGGGCACTTCACACCACTTAACGTTCCCCATTCTTTTTGAAGGTCACTTGAGGTCATCCTCCAATTTATGAGGCACTGCCAGATAAGTCATCTCTGACATCACATAAGTCATCTCTGACATCACATAAGTCATCTCTGGCATTAGAAAGTCGCTTCCGCCCTTTACCTGGCTGGTTCTGGTCGCTCCCAGTGCCTCCTGCTTTAAATTGTTCTTGTGTACTGCGTTCTTAGAATCTTTGAGCCTGGAAGCAGCCTGCTGCTCAGCGTAGCCTCCCACCAGCAGAACCAGTATTAAACCAGGATTAAAGAATGCTGATTCGTTAAAAAATATAGAGTGGTCTCAATTTTTTTCCAGAGCTATATCAGTGCAAATCCTCAGCCTTTTGTATGGCAAGGGTCACCATCTGAAGTACAATACACAGTGTTGGGCATTTCAGGTCCAGAAGCTACAAATCCAGACCAAGATTTTGTTTCAACCAACCAGTTGAGTACTC
>JAODJU010000108.1:27940253-27953824 GCA_026776725.1 Gnathonemus echidnorhynchus
GTGATACAGTACTGTGATACCACACTGTGATACAGTACTGTGATACCACACTGTGATACAGTACTGTGATACAGTACTGTGATACCATACTGTGATACAGTACGTCAGCAGGCTTTCGATGGACGAGTGGTAGAAGGTCAGTAGCAGATTGGAGTCCAGGTTGTGCTTCCTGAGGACTCTCAGGGTTGGGGGTTAGGGTTATATTATTATTTACTGAATAAAGGGAATGGGTGGATGGTGGAGCCAGTTAATTAACTTATTTGCTTGATGATATCCTTTCTTGATAACCATTTTAAAGATGGCTCCTTTAGCAGAAAGGTCACATGTGGACTGTTATGCAACAGAACTCCGGTTTCTGGGGTGAAAAAAAGGAATTTGGACGCAGAAGCAGATTGATTATCCCACTCTTTTTCAGTTAACTCTGTGTGCACAGCAGAAAATGTACACTGGTTGAAGTAAACCTTCTCATTAACCCTTTAATCAGTGTTTAGTCTCTGCATATTGTCACCAGCAGGGTTTGCCTTACACACGAGAAGGAAGGAAATTATTACGTTTCCTAAGGTTGTGCCAGTTTGGATCTGGTTTATCTCACCAACCTAAGCTGTGGTTTCCCAGTTCTGCTGGTGAGGAAACTCTGTGTGATTGTTTCTGTTCCACACCTTAATCTTAATCAGTCAGACTTCATTGTGCTTTGTTAAAACTCACTGATGCATGAATATACCTCGACATTCAGAACAGATTCTGTCAGACTATTTGGATAGGTACCTAAAATAGTAAAAAAAAAAAAATGTTTCGCGTTTATGCACAGTAAAATTAACAATATCGATACATTTAATATTTACTTTATAAAGATTATTTAGCAGTCCCAGCAAAATCTGATTTTAAAAGGCAAGCTACAATCCTGAACATTTGCATGACACTAGATGGTATGTTCTCCCTCCATTACCAACCTCTACTCATTTTATGAATAATTACGGATATGTAGGCTGATAGTGTTGCATTTTGACTTGTGCCATCATTAGAAAACTCTTATTAGGCAATAATTATAATAGACATTTTTCAAAAACTTTAGTCACAATTAACACAGTTAATGCTTTTCCATAAAATTACCAAAATAAATTTGCAAGGAAAAATGGGTCCAACATTAGGTAGAAGTTGTAGACCTGGCTGTAAAAATGTAATGATATTAAGTTTTATATATTCAGAATGGCATTCTCAGCCTATTGTAATTCCATTTGGTCGTATTGATATGCACCCCTTCTTATTGTGTTCTTTTGGATATTGTCAGTTTGTTACTCTGGGTGACACATTTAAAATATATACAGTCTGTAAACCTGGGCATCCTTCTTAAAGCATGGTTGCCTGGTTACCTCTCATCTCTTAATAGGCTGAATGCATTGCTGCCGTACCTTCTATGAGGTCATTCCCAGACACACAAACAGTCTCTGCCACTTGTCTGCATTAACTCTGCCTTTCAGATTTAGTGTGTTGTCATGGCAGCAGGGTTTCCTTTGTGCCTTCACTGCTTCCCTCATGGTCAAGTTCCTGCAATAGCTACCTGGTACCTGGTTCCTGGAACCTGAATGCCATTGACTTCATATTACTGACAGTATTGATACACTATATGGAAAAAAGTATTGGGGCATCTGGCCATTACACCTACAGGAACTTTTATGGCATCCCATTCTAAATACATGGGCGTCAATATGGAGTTGGTCTCTCCTTTGCCGCTATACCAGCTGCCACTCATCTGGGAAAGATTTTCACAAGATTTTGGAGTCTGTGGGAATTTTTGCCCATTCATCCAGAAGAGCATTTCTGAGGTCAGGCACTGATGTTGGACGTGAAGATCTGGCTCGCAATCTGCGCTCTAGTTCATCCCAAAAGTGTTTGATGGGGTTGAGGTCAGGGCCTTGTGTGGGCCACTCATGTTCTTCCACACCAAACTCACCCAAATATATTTTTATGGATCTTGCTTTATGTACTGGGACACAGTCATGATGGAACAGAAAAAGGCCTTCCCCAAACTGTTCCCACAAAGTTGGAAGCATAGAATTGTCCTAAATGTCATGTGTGTGGATTGGGTTTATATTACATTCTGGGGACCATTTTTCAGGTCCCCACAAAGATTTGTGAATGCAATCAAAAGAGTAAAAATGCCAAAACTCTTATGTTTTGTTTGGTGACTTATGCTTAAGTTATGCTGGGTAGGGGTTAAAGTCATGAGGTCGTCATTTTTGGATTTTGGTTTTTCTCCTAGAAATGAATGAATGGTCTCCACAAAGATATGAGTACAGCTCACTCTCTCTCTCTCTCTGTGTGTGTGTGTGTGTGTGTGTGTGTGTGGCGAACATGGAACGGCAGAGTTGGACACCAGATACTTAAACTATTGCAGAACATATGAGGCAAGCCAAGAGGCTGTTTGAAATTGCCAACTAGGCTGAAATTTAAGATCGGTCCCCTGTCCCATGTTAGTGAATGCGGGAGGCCTCATGTACCCAGATTAGCTGTTGCCGGTGCCTGCTACATATAGCCACTGACTCTTCACAATTTTGGGCATTAGAGCGACTTTCAAGGACATTTTCATTTTTATCAGGTTTGTGTAATGATAATAATTATTATTGTTGTTGTTCTTTTTCTTCTTTTTGTTCTTTTTTATTATTATATAACGAAAAGCAGATTGCATAATGATAAAGACTTGAGTGGTTAACATCGTGTATCTATTGACATTTACGATATATGTATTATTATATCATATAATTCACGTTTTGTAGATTACTTGTATCCGTAATATTTTTTCATTGTTTCAGCGTAAATGTATATTAGTGCCAAGGTAGCAGGGGCCTTTGTGCTCCAGAAATCGCTGCCGAGTCTAGCCAATGAGTGGCGGGGATGCGGTCTCCGTCACCGTCACGCCCCCGCGAGCTCCGCGAGCTGCAGAAATGGCCGCACCCTCTCTCGTGCCAGCGCTGATGTATTCCCACTTAGGTGTATGTTTCACTTTCAGTTTTTCAAAGTAAAACGCGTCTCACGGCGTAAAGTATGTTTCTGAAAAATCCCGTGAGTTCAGAATAAAAATAAGCCTGAACATTTAGGCATTTTGTTTTGTCGGTACGCAAAATAGATGGCTTTCAGAAAGTCAGCCGGCTGCGCTCATTCAAACGGGCTGGGGACCGTCGGATAGAAGCTACGTTGAATTTTAGCTGAGGTACGCTGTGGCGCTGGTCATCAAATAACCACTCTCCATGGACCTGAGGCACTTTCCTCATTTCATGGCTCATTCTCATCCCTGCACGTCTTCCATCTTTTGCATGCGTAACTAAACCATTTGTGTTTGGAATACGAAGAGTGCTGCTCAAATGGCCAAACGCATGTGTCTGTTTAAATAAATCCGGCTGTTTAGCGCGCCGTGCCGTCCTGTTCAGCAGATGTATAAAATCTGACCTGGAATTGGATGATTCTCCGGGGTGCAAGTCCACGAATAAGTGGCGCGTTTTGTTCTGTTTCAATCAAACATTGTGCCGTAATGTTTTCTATTACAGTCCATTATATTACAGTATATCTTGTGCTTTTTGCTAACAATATTTTAAACTCGCATGCTCCCAATACCGACTATTCAACTCGAACGTCGTATTCATGTCATGTAAAATAGTAACGTTTTTTGGAAATAATGGTGAATTTTCAGTTTTGAAGGAGGCAGAGTTTCATTTTACTTTCCATGTTTGCCCTGGTTACTCCAGCTACGCTTCAAAACGTTATCAGCCTTGGTGAATTGACTAAATTGGAAATAGTGCTTGGCTCATGGTTGAATGTATTTGCTCTGTGATTGTTTTGTGATAGAAATGAATCCCGTTTAGCTTCAGATAGCTTATAAATGCCATTTGTGCAAGCAGTACCTAAAGATAAATGGACTAGTTCAAATAGTTCAAGTTGTGCACAGCTGCTTGCAGACATAAGAGCTGGTGTTGAAATCATCAAATTACTGGTCCACATTTTTGGCGTAAAATGTATAGAATTTTGCAGCTGTGCAGGCTGAAAAATTGCCTGTTTTTGATTACAGAAAAACTACACAGCAGCCATGCCTGGGGAAGAGGTGCATCAGAGGAAGGGAGGTGGCCGGTCCAAGAAATCCAGGTCTAAGGCCAAGGGGCGGCAGGGCGGAAGTGCTTGTATGGATGGACAGGATGTCTCCCAGTGTCCCTCGCCACAAGCGCCCCTTGGACTGCTCCAGAGAAAAACCATGGAGGAGAAGGCCAGGACGGCTGTGGCGAAAGTGGACGAGGAATCCTCCATAGCCATCTGCCTCCAGGTGCTGTTCCCTTACCTGCTTGCTGGGATGGGCATGGTGATGGCTGGCATGGTCCTGGACAGTGTTCAGGTAAGGAAGACTCAAATCTCCCCTGCTGTGTAATTGTTGCCCATGATGTTGTCCCATTGATATGATGTCATGATGACTTGTAGTCTTGGGGGTTTTTTTTTTATGTAATAACCATATTGGTTTTTCTGAAGTTGAGGTTGCTATAAGAGTATTTGGAAGGTGAAGTACACGAGTGGACAATTTGGTCAAATAATAATGTCCCAAATAGGCTTTATTCCTTTGTGTTGATGGTGCAATGTACACATAAGTAATGAGTCATGAAAACCACTCACGCATGGCTACTGCAGCCCTTAATGTTAAAAATGGGTTTTGATTTGTCAAACATTTTTCAGTTCGTCTTGTTTGGTCTTTTAAATGTATCTACCCAGTACAGACATGTGGTAAGGCCAGTGACATGTCATTGACAAAAGGAAATTAATAAATTTGCTACTCTAGTATAAATAACACAGCAACTGGCTAAGACTGTCCCTTATTTTTATTAGAAACTGATTAATGACAGTGGCCCACTTAAGTAGGAAATGGTAGGCAAAGTGGGCCATGGATTCAGATAAAGGAGGACAGCTTAGCAAGTTTAATTAGGGCTGTGAAACTATAATTAACTAACTATTATTTACACAATTATCACCACCAGAAGCTTGAACTGTTAGCTGTTATGAAAGAGGGATGGAAATATTTAAATATTACTAATAAAAAGCAAGTTAAGCATTATTACTTCAGTGACATTTATGCCATAGCCCTCCATGGCCACACAGCAAACTCATGCAAATGCAGCACGGTCTTTAGTATAGTATATGTGCAGAAAAACGCTCTTCCTTTTGGAACACTTAACAGGAAGACGCAATTGATTAGTCTCATTGCTGGGCCTGTTGGACTGATGACATTGATAATTTATACTGTAGAAATGGTTTGACTGAATATAATCAGCAGGAAATTTATTTACTTGAAATGCTTATGGCTGTGTATCAGTATGTTGTTGCTGATAAAATAGTCTTGAATTTGGTACAAATTTTATTTAGCTAATTGATTAGAGGCAGGGACAAAAACAAATTTAATGAATTGCATTCTTTTATAGTTTAATTATGTTACATTAAATGAACTGGGGGAGTTTCCCATGGGAGAAAATGTAACATTATCACCTTCTTCCTTTGAGTTCGGCAAAGATAGGATCATGTAGATAATTGTTTTATGAATAATTTATGAATGAGTCTTGTATTTTATAGGATGTCATGATGTCTAACTAAAATGAAATTTGGCTGATATTCAGTGATGTCCCAAGCCTATATAAAAGCTCAGAATTGGGGCTGATCCAGACATTTTTGTAATTAATCGGTATTGGCTATCACAGCCTGATCCAGAGCCCAATCTATTTCATTTACTGCGTACACCTAATTTATGTAAGTTGTGCAGATTTTAAGTTCTGTCAAATACTACAGTAAGCCTGAAGCACATCGCTTGAAACTACAAACTATCCTGACATCAGCCATGGGGAAAATCTTTAAACTGGAAACGTAAATGTCAGATTAATCTGTAGATTACTCAGTTTGCTGATACAATCGATGATGAAAGCCCTAGAAGAGATGTAATTAGTTGTGATTTAACCATTCTCCCATAAGTTGAGGTTTATCATTCTGAAGTGGATAGTGTTGCTAAAATGAAGAAAGCTGCCCAGTAAACAATACTGTATGCTACTGCACTTCAGCTGCCGCTTCAGTCATACTCTGTCATAGGAAACAAAACTGAGCACGGATCGCAGTTTTAATGAATACTCCTTTTAAAGATTATCTAGCATTGTTCAAAAATCAGCTGAAGGTTTACCACCACCGCTTTTGCATGAGCCCTGAACGTACTCACCAAGCCAATCATAAACAGTTTCATTCTTGTTTTTTGCACTAGCTCATAGAAGCTGTGGTGTGTTTGTGAGAAATTTAACAAAGTGAGGATAAAAAAACTCAACAGAACTATCCATCAAAAGACATCAGTGTTCTGTTGTATGGAAATATTTCGGATTCCATAGAGAAGGTGTTAAGAAAAAGTAAGTGATTTGTCAGCACTGCTATGCAACACCAACATGTAGGTCAGCCTTTATTGGTTGATGATAATTTATTTTTGGCTATAGTTTTAGGTTTTTAATTTCATCAGTCAGTGGAGGTGAGCAGATGGAGGAAGTAATAGCTAAGCAGTTGAGAAAGCAGGGTATGCATGTTTTTTTTTCAGATGGTAAGTTTCAGGCATCTGGTACTAATGTACATTGTACACTATTCTTTATACATTTACTATACAGCTAGCTATACCGCCTGAGAACATTAAAGCAGCATTATGGAGTTTTTGTCTTTAGCAAGCTACCAAAAAAACATGCAAAAACCTTGACACCAACAGCGCGATTGGCACTGATAAAAGCTTGCTAACTGGTGTCTTTTGGCCATATATTTAGTGATGTCATACTTGAAGGCTTTTCTTAAATTTTCGTGGGGCTTTCCGTCCCGGACCACGGAACTACATAGTGCATAGCCTGGAGGGTTAGTTGGAATGGTAGGTCCTGTTGTTTGCCCGTTGTTAAGAAAGTAACATTAGCTTACTGATAAATTGCTCTGACGCATATTGGTTAATTTTAGACACACATGTCATGATGGCTTATTTACATGTCTCCATATAATTATAGCTCTGTTAACTGGAAACTATGACCTGAATGTGCAAATTGTCATATATAGAAATCATAGAATTGTGGGAAATGCACTTTAAAATGCACCCCCCTCCCCCCTAATGTCTATTACTATGTTTACAGCCTTTTATAAATTGAAAAAAAATGTGAAATAATTGACCATTTGGTCAAGAACACGTCTGTTTTTAATTGTAACTTTGTGGTCGTTTTCCATGTATTAAACATCCTTAACTCACCCCTTCTATTGTATTTCTAAGAGATGCTGCTTGCCATCAGAGACGTTGCCTTTGGTTATAATTGCTCCAAATTGTTTTTATGTTTGTGGTTTCTGTAATGAGTAATTTCAAAACAAACTTGGTTTTCCCTTGTTGTGCCAAAATTGCACCGATCCATAAACCCAAAACCAAGGCTTGTACCGAATTGAGAATTTTGTGTACAATTACTTGTGTATTCGTTTTTTAATGATAAAAATCATTTTGCGGGTCATAAAGAATTGTGTTGTGGATGCCTTGAGTTTAACATATTTGCTCTGAAGAGTGAAGGGTAATTTTCCTGGCCATGTTTCAGCAGAGCACATTCTTTTCACAGCTTTTTTGTTTTGTTCCACTGCCAACCAAATATTGACAAAACATTTTATTCGGTGCATTACTTGCATTACGGTGCATTAAAAAGTAAGGATATCGGTATATTCATCCATGAATGTATACAAATGCCTGTAAAGACCTTTGTAATTAAGCTCTCCTTTATTAAGCAATATGCGTAGTCAAAACATTCTCAGGGCTCAGTGTTTTACTGTAACATTGTTTTTATGGTTTTTTTTTTTTAATGAAAAGTAGGTATTAATGAAGATAGTGGTTAAGTCCTTTTGTCTGAGGATGCTTGTTTTGGAAATTAGCCTCAAATTAGCCTCATCATCTTAGGAAATTAGCCTCAAATCTAATTTTCAAAAGCTCTGAGTAATAAAAATGGATGAACTTGATATTTATTTTACTTTGTTTGAGTTACTTGTTTTTCAGAAGCAAGCCATTGTAGGGATAATTTTTCAAATACACTGTTATTAACTTTAAGACCCAAACCTAAATTGAAGAATTCATCATGGTATCTTGAAAGTCATTGTAACTGAATCTAAAAAGATATGTGTATGTATTTTCCTCACATATCTGTATATTTAGTTTTTGTATTTAATTATTGCAAAGTTTTTTTTGACTATTTTTGTCCTTGTTCAAATTGTAAAAAGATTCTTTAAAAACACCCCCTATGCCTGATCTTCTAACACACGTCTGATGACACTGAATACTGACCAGATAGTTGGCATATAGTCCCCCACCCCCACAGGCATGCACATTGCTTTTTTAAGATAAACATTCAAAGATTAACTAGATTTTGTGCTGTTGGAAACAACAATATTGTATTCACCAGGCAGCCCTGTCATTTGGTCCAGCTGTCTAAGCCATACTTGTCCCACACTCACCAGCTTGTACAATTTCTAGAGGTCCTGGATGGCTCACCTGGGAATAAGTTAATACATGTTTTTCCCAGAATGCAGTGAGTCCTTGTTGTGATATGTAGGTCTGAAAGTATACTTATGTATTTATTGCACCTTCCATTGATATGACAATTTGCAGAATCTCTCTCCAGTGATTAGATACTTTGTGTATGTTTTAATGTCCATGTCTGAAATGGTCATTTATATTATTTATATTCTATATATTTTTGATATTTATATTCAATTTTTTCTTGACCTAAATTTTTGTTGATATAAAAGTAAGAACTAAGAACTGTAACAGATACACTAATTGTAGCCTATACACCAGAGGTAGTGAAAGTGTAGGACATGCCCCTGGAATTTCAGGGGGTGCAAGTGAGGGGGGGAAACAGAACTGTCGGGGGGTAGTTGAGGGCAGATATATTTCAAAATTGCAATCTTCAGAAATATTAAAAACATGCACACATTATATGATTCAAACAAATTAAAATAATTGAAATGTATAAAATAAATCATTTTGCTGTGTTCCCCACGATACCTTTCACTGATCAGCTACTATAGCCCTGCTGCTGAACGGTAAGGCTAGCGATCAAAAATCAATATGAACTTCATTATGGAATATTCAGACAATCATCTTGCACCCCACAGTTTTCAAATTACTCACATTTACAAAGATCCATGGAATATCTGTGTTCAAAAGATCCACTGGGGATACGTGTTTACAAGATGGCAACCCCGTTTTCGCTCTCAGCTGCCCTCTGCTGGTAGTTCCCAATTTGCTGCCCACTGTTGTTGCAGTTAGTTTTGGATCTGATTAAGTGTACATTTTTAGATGTAGCTTTTCATTCATATAATGTTTTTGCAAAGTGGCAATGAGACCCATCAAAGATCAAATAGGCGAATGGATTCATTCTGTTCAAATGGATAAACCTCAAATCATCTCATCCAATGTCAGGCATATAATGTTTTGAGTTATCATGTCTGTGTCTGAGGCTGCCCTTCTCTTTGCTTTCACTATATGGTGCTCCTACATTTTTAGTGTGATTTGTCTCAAAATGTGATCAGATCCAGATATTCCACAGTACAACATGTTTGCAAAGGTTGAAAAAGATCTGTGAAATCTTTGACTTATCGTCATAAAGGGATCGAGTGTCAACACTGCCTTTTTTTGCTGTCATTTTGCTGTGCGGCTTCAGTTTTGGGACAATCCATCTCAAAATTTAATCTTCCGTTCTGGCCACCTTATCAAACTGTTATTGAGTTATCATAACAGGGTCAAGTTTCAAAACTTCACTATGCAGCGCTGCTTTACTTTTGCGGCAATCAATCTCAAAATGTAGTCAGTTTTAGGTCTACAACCATACAATGCCTATGCAAAATCTGAAAGAGATCTGTCAAACAGGTTTTGAGTTATTTGCTCGTATACCAGTGGCCACTGCAGCGACAGCTGCGATACAGTGCTAAAACCATATGTATTCCCCAAAGACCGGGGAATACGATTAAATGGCTCCATTGTGTTAATTTTATGGGAGGAAGTCAACCTCTGCACAGCAGACAGCAGTTTCAGTAGCTGTAACAGTACATGTGTCTATGTACCATTCAGTTACTTCATTTTCAGAACAGAGCTCAAAGACCCTCCCCCCGTCAAATCTTTAATTTGGGAATGTTTTGGTTTCCCAGTAAATTATGCAAACACTGGAGAGAGTAGTTGATAAGACCAGGGGCATAGGAGAGTCTTTCCCTGCTCTATCAAAATTGCTCCAAAACGTGAACTCTACACTGAGGTTTGAACCAAACTGTGAGTTTTATGTAACGTTACACTTCTAGTTTGGAGCAATTTCTGCATGACCCAAAGCCAGACCCCCCCGGCCTGGACTGTCACCAACCCTGATGAGCTGCTTGGCCTGAGAAGATTTTGGAAGAAAGGGCTACATGTGAACCTCATTAGTACTGGTTCACTGAGCTAGTGGGGCTGACCCTGTCTCTTGCTGTGAGTTGTTAGTTCTCTCCGTGCCAGGAACCAATCTATCTAGTTTTGAGGAGTGTAGGTCAGAAGGGCTCCGTTCATCAGAGAGTGAATGTTTAATAATAACCTACAGAAGCACAATTGCTAAAGGCTCAGCATGTTGAAGTTATTTTACGTGTTGTGTGTCTATATGGCTCAAAACTTACTTAGTATAATAATTCCCAGGAAATACACAAGCTGGGGGCAACATATTTGTGGGGGGAAAAGCTTTTTCAGGCAGTGGACAGATCCCTGGAGTGCAGAGATTGGATGATTTAAATGGTGGATTTAATTAAAATCCTTGGAATGTAAGGTTGCTTGTAAGGGGCAAGTGAACAGAGCAACACAAAAAGCATCGGTTTGGTATTGAAACATAAATCAGAGAACCGTAAATGAAAACATACCATTGCCACTGTTACAGGTGAGTTACAGGTGAGCTGTGAGGTTTATCTACCAGCCTCACCCAATACATCTGTCCCCTCACCACAGCACAACTTTCTTTTCTGTGCTTTAAGTTTACAGTTTAAAGAATGTGTTGGGGATCATAATGATTCCATTAACTGGATATTCGCATGGTGTGTGCTGTATAAAATCAGGATGTTATGTAAAAGCTCTGAAAGATGAGTTTCTAGCGGTTTGTGTATAGTAGTTCTGCCCAGGTACTCAAGCCATGAGTGTGTAGCAGTTTAGTGGACCTACATGGGTAGTGGACTTACATGGGTAGTGGACCTACATGGGTAGTGGACCTACATGGGTATACGCTCTGTGGTAGGTTAGTGACAGCCTCTGTGCTTTTAGTTCTATTGCAACTTTTTTGACAGAATGTCCTTAAAAAGTCATGAATTATTTTCAGATTAGTTCTTGATTAAATGTATTCTTCTCAGTACTTGTATTCCTAAATATTTTCGGTACTGTGGTGAAGAGCAAGTTTACAGTATAAACCTTTTTCTAACAAAGATCACTGTTCTCAAATTTAGTTTTGATATTCGTTTATACAGGTTGTCTTCAACCTCCCCCCCCCCCCCCAAGGTCAAGTTAATTTTATTTTCTATATAGCGCCAGCTCACTACAGAAGTCATTTAAGGTCACCTTTCCTATAGAACAGGTCTATACATTATATTAGCGATCCCCAATTCCTGCACTGCGCTGGAAGGACCGAATCCAGCAGAGTTTGCAGATTTCCCCTTTCAAACACACCTATTAACCTGATAATTAGCTGATTAAGATGTGTTTTTAGCAGGGAAATCGGCAGACTCTGCTGGTTTGGTTGGATGCACCAAACTATGGAAATCCTGTATTATATGCATTGAAACAAAGATTATGTAGATCACATTTTGTGCCAGAGGGTAATTCCATTTTAATTTTAATTCAACATCACTTTTGATGAAATTTGAATTGCCCATACCTTCCAGAGCTCAGAAATGTAGCCCATCCATCGGTCACCGTAACCACTTAATCCCAGCTGGGCTCACCGGAGCCTATCCCACGAACCAACCCTGAGCAGTCGCCAGCACACCATAGAATCAGAATCAGCTTTTATTCGCCAAGTGTGCTGGGGCACACAAGGAATTTGTTCCGGCAGCTTGTTACTCTCTCGTACACAGACAATAAATGACACTATACAAACAATAAATGACACTGTACAAACAATAAATTACACTGTACAAGAAATACAAATGTGAAAGATTATAAATATTATAAATAAACACACGTGGGTAACACTGTGCAATTTTAAGGTGCGAGGTAGAGTGCAGACGGGGGGGAAATTGACATAAGGCAGGTGACAGCTTAGCTGTTTATGAGGGTGATGGCCTGAGGGAAGAAGAATAGGGAACACAGAGCCAATTTAGACTCGCCAATCAACCTGCCCTGCACGCTTTTGGACCATGGGAGGAAACCGGAGCCCCCGGCTGAAACCCACGCGAACACAGGGAGAGTGTCTGAACTCCACACAGAAAGGACCCGGGGTCGAACCCAGGACCTTCTTCCTGGGAGACAGCAGCGTTAACCACCAAATATTATACCAAATGTAGGTATAATAATAAAAACATTCATAAGAAAGCTCTCAACTACTCAACTATTTTTTTTTTTTTCTTCCCATCGTGTACAAAAGGTGCTATATTTCAAAGCTTTAATAAAACATTTCTGAGCTCTGCATGCATCCATCCATCCAGTTTCTGTACCCGCTTGTCCTGTTCAGGCTCGCAGGGGCCCTGGAGCCTATCCCAGAGGCTACACCACCAACCCATCGCAGGACCCATTCATTCACACATTCACAGCTTGAAGTCTGGATGGTATGAGTAGTTCACAAACCAAATTATAAAATGGTGATACAAAATGTTTTTGGAAATTTGTTAAATGAAAATGGAATGACCGAAATGTGATGTTTCCACAGGCTGCTTGTCCGACCACCGTCATCCTTGTATATATACTGTTTACAGATCTGACCACCGCCATCCTTGTGTATATATACCGTTTACAGATCTGACCACCGTCATCCTTGTGCATATATACCGTTTACAGATCTGACCACTGTCATCCTTGTATATATACCGTTTACAAATCTGACCACCGTCATCCTTGTGTATATATACCGTTTACAGATCTGACCACCGTCATCCTTGTATATATACCGTTTACAGATCTGACCACTGTCATCCTTGTGTACTGTATATATACCGTTTACAGATCTGACCACCGTCATCCTTGTATATATACCGTTTACAGATCTGACCACCGTCATCCTTGTATATATACCATTTACAGATCTGACCACCGTCATCCTTGTGTATATATACCGTTTACAGATCTGACCACCGTCATCCTTGTATATATACCATTTACAGGTCTGACCACCGTCATCCTTGTATATATACCGTTTACAGATCTGACCACCACCATCCTTGTATATATACCATTTACAGGTCTGACCACCGTCATCCTTGTGTATATATACCATTTACAGGTCTGACCACCGTCATCCTTGTGTATATATACCGTTTACAGATCTGACCACCGTCATCCTTGTATATATACCGTTTAC
>JAODJU010000108.1:27953924-27964798 GCA_026776725.1 Gnathonemus echidnorhynchus
TATATACCGTTTACAGATCTGACCACCGTCATCCTTGTATATATACCGTTTACAGATCTGACCACCGTCATCCTTGTGTATATATACCGTTTACAGATCTGACCACCGCCATCCTTGTATATATACCGTTTACAGTTCGGGCCGTGCGCTAGCAGGTTGGACCCCATTCTTTACCACAAGGGGAAGCTACAGTGGATGCCTCATTTGTAGTTACACTAATTCCTGCTGACGGTACTTTACTGTCTGGCACATTAAGTACTATTGTATTGTTTGGTTTTTCTTTTTTTAATTATTATTTTGGCTCGTTCTTTATATATGATGGGAAAATACATGTATGCAACATGTGGAATACATGCGTTGTGCAGCATTCTAAGGCTGTTCATAATTAATGCTGTCCCAGAACTGTAGCACTCTATAAGCTTTTGGTACACATCATACATGCTGACAGCTGGTAATGTGATGTGCTTGGAGGTCACCCTTAATGGGTGACTGGAATGCAGGGGGGGCATGCTTTATCTCTCTGAAAGGATCGTGTTTCATGCTGGATTCTGTGAGTAAGAATAGAATCAGGACCTGTTTCTGCTTTCAGATTCACTTGGATTTTTCTCTGTCCTGTTTAATGATGAAATAAGCAATTATGACGCTGATGATTTCTGAACTATGTTATTATTATGCCGTTATATTTTTAATGTCGGGTTAAAAATACTCAGGCGTGTGAAGGAAAGGGAGCCTTGGTTACATTTGTTGTTTTATATTATTTGTTAAAAGGCAGCTTGTCAATATATTGTCACTGACGTGATTTAAAAACAAAATCAGAACCTGCTGTTTTTACTTTGGCATTTGACATTTTATGTACTCTGTGTCAAGGCTGTGTGCTTTCCTGTGTATGTGATTGTGTCCACATTCATATGCATCCGTGTTTGTGTGTGACCCAGGGTGTGTGAGTGAGTCTCGTGTCGCTCAGCCTGCTTTACGGGCAAAGGAGAAGAGGAGCGCATGGCAGTAAGCCAAAGCCCCGGGGTGACCTGGGTCTCTCTCACCATGAATCACAGCTGAATCACAGACTTTCCTGTTTGCTGGCTGCTGGCCTGGTGAGTAATGGCCAGCGAGGGCCACTTTGAAACTCACCAGGCATCCAGCTCTCACTGGCTATCTCTTGCTCGCTTGCCCTCCCTCCCCCCCTCCCCAGGCTGTCGAGAAGTTTCTAGCTTTCTGTCTGCAGTCAAACCCCCTCAGTATTCAGCTGCGGGTAACTCTCAGACATGCCACGGTACCAAGATGAATGTCTGTTGCCACCCGCATCTCATTCCCTGTGCATTTATGTCTGCGTGTGTGTGTGTGTGTGTGTGTATGTCTGTAGGTTTTTCCAGTATCTGCCGCAGCCAAGACAAAGAGCGGTAGTTACAGATTAACTCCTTTAATCAGATAGGTAATCGGGGTGCTGGATGGAGAGACGCTCCGAATGAACCTGCCTTCGAATTCTGCAAAGCAAACCCATGGTTAATGTTTAATGGACTCGGGGGTGTGATATCAGGGAATATGTAAAAGAACCTTTTAATACAGACTTATCTCCTGTGCTCTGGAAAAATATGTGCCAGTCACCATAGAAAGGGAGCCTCATTGGAGCCTTCCAGAGATGGGCCTCCCTCTGCAGGCAAACAAACAGGCACCGTGCCCTGCCCCTCACTGCTGTAACAACACTCACGTTACGAAGAAACACACAAAGGCTATTTCCTGTTTTAAGGGAACAGGTGTACCGGGAGTATCGGTACACGCCTTACCCTGGTCGCTGTCCAAAGCGACCATCAACTCAGGTAATACCAAGACACCAAGGCCCCTGTCTCTCTTGACTTAACTGCCAAGGGGGTCTGAAGCTAAATGATCAAATTTATTTTGAGGGACAAATTGACAACTGGTTGCCAACCTCTAAATGCTTTGTGAGGGTTTAAAGAGATTAAAACCAAATGCCATCTACAACTAGAGGCATCCTCTGTCACCACCCTGAGTTACTGGTAGACTGGGTTATGGACTTTGTCACATGGAGATGGGACATTCTACCATCTCACATTCAATAGCATTGTTTTGATTTTTTTCAAAACAAAACATGTATAGTCAGGAGAAAAGTAGCCTGCTGGATTCAACGCAGACTGAAAGCATTTCCTCTGAGGAAGGAATTTCAGCATATTTCAACAATATGTATTCCCATTACAATATGATGACATCATAAGGAATCTACAGTAGAAACAGGGGCTGTGAAGCTTGTTAGAAGTTTTCTGGAATTGGAGAGAAGGAATGAGGCAGCCCTCTCTCACTAATGATTATTGAGTTAAAGTTGTTAAATGGACTCTAGGAATACCACAAATCCTTCTGGAGCCTTCCAAAGTGGGAATAGGGTGTTAATGCGTGTCCTGCTCAGCCTGACTGCCTCAGACACTGGCAGGCACTCAAACAAAGCAGCTGTCTGCTTTTGGGCCACCCGTCCAATCACAACACATTAAAACAGCAAGCTCCTTGCAGCCATGTTTTCAGAATCACTGGGGTTCTCCCACTCCACAGACACAGACGGGCGGCCAGTCACCACTCCACGGACAAAGATAGGCAGCCAGGCGCCGCTCCACAGACACAGACAGGCAGCCAGGCGCCGCTCCACAGACACAGACGGGCAGCCGGGCACAGCTCCACAGACACAGACAGGTGGCCCACTGCTCTGCAGATACAGAGGGGTGGCCATGTGCCGCTCCGCTGACACAGACGGGCGGCCAGGCGTCACTCCGCAGACACAGACAAGCAGCCAGGCGTCACTCCACAAACACAGACGGGTGGCCCACTACCACTCTGCAGACACAGACAGGTGGCCCACTGCTCTGCAGACACAGACAGGTGGCCCACTACCACTCTGCAGACCCAGACGGGTGGCCCACTACCACTCTGCAGACACAGACAGGTGGCCCACTACCACTCCGCAGACACAGACGGGTGGCCCACTACCACTCTGCAGACACAGACAGGTAGCCCACTGCTCTGAAGATACAGACAGGTGGCCCACTACCTCTCTGCAGACAGTCAGGCGGTCAGGTGCCGCTCCACAGACACAGATGGGCGACCAAGGGCATCTCTGCAGATATAGATGGGGGAGCCAGGAGCAGCCAGGCCCTGCTCCACAGACACAGACAAGCGGCCAGACGCTGCTTCGCAGACACAGACGGACGGCCCACTACCTCTCCGCAGACAGACGGGCAGCCAGGCGCCGCACTGCAGATACAGTGGGGCGGCCAGGCACTGCTCCGTAGACACAGACGGGTGGTGCACTGCTCCATTTTGCATGTCAGCCTCATCCCATTAAGCACATTGAGACAGTATCTGGGATACTGCAGCTAAGAGACAATAGTTGGTAGTGGGGGGTTGCTGTGGAGGCGGAATCTTATGAGCAAACATACAGAGCCAGCTTTGCTGTTTTGTCAGGCCTGGTCAATTTCCCTACAAAGGTACTACTCCCCAGGCCTACTGATACAGCCTACATGGTGCAAGCTGTGTGCGAATACAATGCAGGCCTTCGCTGGCAGACCAGCTGAGACAGCACCTCCTACAGGCCAGAGCTCACCCTGCGCTCTGTGTCACGGCGTCTGCATGCATTCCCAATCACCATTCACAAGGATACGGCTAACGTTACAAACAGGATGCAAGTAACCAAACCGGTGTTGCCAGTTTAGTGGGCAATCTTCAGCTCTCTAATCTAATCTAAGAAGTCCCTTACAATGGTATGACCGCTCTCTGCACACACAAAAAGTCTCAGGGCCTCAGTTTTTACCTCCATTTTAATTAGAAAAATATCTATTTAATTACAAAAGTTATGTCCAGCCCAACATTAAAAAACACTACAATGCAGTAAGAATTAATGCATAAGTAATTTGACTGAACATGTCAGAAAGAATTTAAATAGTTGACTCTTGGTCAGACTCATTTACAAAATCTACAACAACTGAAAACAACAGCAGACAAAATGACCACAGAAAGACTCAAGAAGCTGCTAAAATATGTAGGAAGATCCTTAAAGACGGTCAGAATTTTTACACTAAACAGCAGAGCTGAGGGGGTGCAAGGGGACCACCAACAGGACAGGGGTGATCTTGCAGCTGGACATGACAGCAAAACAGCGGGGGCTCATTAACACACAATGTGCTGCCCCCTTCGAGACCCACCCCCCCCTTACAGAGCTCTACATTTAGAATGTCATTAAGGAGGGAGGCGCCCTGCTTCAGGCCAGGAGGTCTGGTTTTATTTTAACGCATGTTTCGCTGCGGGATGCAGGTACCCTTATCTCCATTTTTGAATAACGGAGAGTGTAACACTGGGTCAAGCTGCAAGGAAATGTATTGCAATGAGAGAAATACTATAGAATTTGTGTCGAACAGTGACCTCTAACTTTTCTATGTAAATGATCTGTGGCCATGGAAACAGAACAATAATTATAGGCTTCCAGATGCTGCACAGGTACTCATGTAGTGTTAAATTTTAACTATGGATTCACAGTGTATGTTAATAACTAGTTTTATGTTTTAGAAGGTTGAGCTTTGGAATATTAAATTATTATTTTTAAGGTGACCATAAATGGTCTGTCTAAAAATGGTCACATAATTTGAAGGTAACTTTTGAAGGTACATTTAAGAAAAGGCAATTCTCATTCAAAAAAGAAAAATAAAATCCTGATTATGTGACTTTATTCTTCATAATCTAAGTAATACTCTAAGTGAGGAAATAATTACGCAAATGTAAAATATCATTTGGAGGATTAAGAAATACTAAAAGAAAAACCAGTGGCTGGGCAGGAATTCAGGCAGACTTAAGGAGAGCTGGCATTTGACTAATCGCCCATCACGCTGTGCAGCCAGGTCATGTCTGGTTGGAAGAAGGTTTATGAACATATCAGCAGAGCTGGCAGAGACGTGGATGTGACTCACCTGCAAGAGGCATGCAGGGTCTGCGTCTCCTGCTCCAGTCGCCGGCTCTGCTCGACAGCCCGATCTCGCTCCATCCGGAGCACGTCCAGCGCCTCCTGTTAACAAGACACACAAAGGCGACACAGGTATCGCACAGGAGTCCACTGTGCGATTTAGAACATTAGGCTCTGTGTCTTCACGTGGAGCAGATATTCACACAGAGTGACACATGCAACGCATGTGCTTGGCATGCAGTCTGTTCCTCTACTCTCTCTCGGTTGGCTTCATAAGGAAATAGCATCACAGAATGAAAATAAGGGATTTTCCATAAGCATATATAAATCAGTCTGTCACACAGCAAACATGAGAACTACACAACTACAATGTATTTTTGAAAGGAGTTGTATGTAATTGTAATTTGTAATTGTTTTAGGGACTGTGTCCCCAGATATGTCTCCTGGCTTGCGGCTCACAGCAATCGTGTCTCAGAAAAGAGGTTCCAGAAGATGGACGGATAGAAGGGCTTATTTCTTTGCTTTAATATTGTTTGGACTCAGTACCAAAACACCTCCAGGAATAGAGACAGAGAGATAGAGAGACATCTTCGTTAAATTTCCTTTGGGATCAATAAAGTTTCTTCCTTTCTTTCTCTCTCTTTCACTCTTTCTTTTCAACCAACGAATAATTGGTCCATCAGTCCATCCGTCTGTCCATCCATCCATCAATCCATCCAGAAATGACTACCGAAGATGGCAGTATCACCCTCATAGTGACTGCATCTCAAAATTCAGCAGAATATAAATTCCAGTAACTCGTATATGTTATAACCTGAATTACTCATTTCAAACATTAATCCAGACAGGTTTTATAATGTCACTTCATTTTAAATGCAACATCAAAGCTGCTGATTGCAGAGGTGTTTTCTCTGCTGTACATTTCAACACGTCTGGCAGCAGGGGACTTTCAAAAGGCCAGTCTCGGCGTGGAGCGGACGCTTCTCGCTGCATTTTTATTTAGCCTGTTAAGCGACGGACAAACAAAGAGGACAGACATGGCGTTTTCATTGTGAGGGGGATCCCTTTCAGTGCATTGTCTGCCCACTCAGCACCTACCAGCCCCAGAGCGAGCGGTCACAGAGAGTGCAGGGGATTCTGGGTAAACAATAGCCCTGGCCTCACAGCGTCCCAGTGCTTAAACCTGCGCTGCAATTAAGCTCCAGCTAATTACAAGCCGTTGAAACAGATGTGTTGACCATCCCTGCTCTTCAACAGCTGGTAGAGAGGGAGACAACAGCGGCTGCCTAAATCAACAAGCCGCCTAGCTATATTGCTATTGCCGGCAATATAGGGTCTGCGTGGGGTGGGGGGGGGTGTGAAAAGACCCAGACTCTATCGATTGCTTGAGAGGTCGCCTATTAGGGTCGGCACCGGAACTGGGCCGGGGAGTCTTGCCGAAGTGTCAGGCGGCAGATTGACGCGATGTCGTCCCGTGTCCCCAGGGGGGTGCTGGGGGGGGGGGCGCCCGCGGTTTGGCGTGTGTGCCACTGCTGGGCAATCCCTCTTTCGCTCCATCCACCTGGTTTCTTATCTCCCATGCGAGACGGGCGTATCTACAAGAACCTTAAACTCCATTTCAGACTGAGAACTTTCATTCCTTTTGTTGTGAACGCTGACGTGACGTAGCCAACTGTCAACTGTCACTTATTTACCCGGCTTTTTATTAGCGTTTTCTTCTTTTCTTTTTTCCGTAGCAGTTTCCCTACTATAAAACAAGTTTGTACTTTGGAACTTCTGCTTTTTCCCCCAATTATAATTATTGCATCAACGTTATATAAAATTAAATCTGTATTTATGTTATATAAAATAAAATTTATTCAAATGACATAAAAATTATAAGGCAGGGAAAAAAAAAGATGATTCCATGCCTATATTTTGATATTCATCATAACTGGACTCTACTGCACTGGTGGAAACACAGAGAATTTCCGCTTCGGTAAACATCTACTTTATTCTGCAGTTCCAGCTGCTTACCATCCCGTATCAATGCGGTGCGTCTGGGCCACCCCTCACGTCTGCCGCAGCGTCCTGCGGACAGCGGGCACACGCTGCTCCTATTTCCTGCCCCGCCAAGTCAATTCCCGTCTTTACACACGGCTGGGCGCAGTGCAGTGCCAACTGGAACGTGCAGCCTGTCCCCTGCTGCTGCCAATCAGCTTCCTGCAGGTAGCTTAGAGACCCCTAGGAGGCGCTCACGCAGCGCCCAGTGGATACACCCCACACCATCGAATAACACTGCCTGCCATGAGCAGATTTGCCAAGAACTGAAGCGCTGATGTCTGTCCTCGAGACACCAACTGGCCCAAGCAAGGATGGCACTCCCCTGCAGCAGCATGGCAGCACGCAGTTGGGCCGCTCATGCAGGCAGCCTCTCTACATCAACAGGCCAAAATGGCAGCAGGCTCTGCGTTCTAGAGGTGCAACACATCCAATAATCCCAGTCTGTCTACTCCAATATGTGTTTCAAACCCTACATTTGGTACGTGTAGCAAGTATGTCACAGTGAGATTTACAGTGACGTATGGGGCAGACTGGGAAGCAATGTGGCTGAGTAACATTCTCTCTGTGAAGTTTAAACACATTATGCTTTTGTTTTCGGCCTAAAAGGTTAAAACTTCAAGCTGCTGAACACTGGAATACACCGAAAACATACAGAAAGAAGCGGGAAATAAGAAAATCAGATAAAGATACCACTGACATTCATCTGGGACCACAACCAGAACATTTCAGTTACTGAAGTATTTAAACAAAACAAAATTAAATCTATGTACCACCATCTATGTACCACTTCCTGAAGCAATCAGACATTTATTTCCATGCAGCAGAATGGGAATAACTGAGTGTTTGGGAGGTATTCGTTGAAAAAGGGAATTTCCACCCACAACTTGATCTCGTCAGGAGACATTTTGGTTTCAGTTTCTTTTGGAAGTTTATGGAGAGATGAATATATGAGTGAGGCAAAGTGTCACTGTTTTTGTAATTTCATTATCAACAACCCTAGCATGCATTCCTGTTTGCCTCTGTTAACATTCTTATATTGTGATATTTTCATTAAAAGACAGAGGCCTCCCCTACACCTTCCAGCTTCATAATTATCAGTTTCCCATAAATTCTTGCTGCGTTTTTAAAAAAATTAATCTGCCCAAATGATGACAAAATACAGACCGGAAATTACCAGCCTCAGGAAGTAACATAAAAAAAGATTAGCATTGTTACAAATACTGAAAATGAATTTATTTATAAGGAAGCAGCACCTGCATACCCGCAGAAAGCATAAATTAAATCAGCAATGGCCAGCTTAGGTCCACGTGGCGTCAGTGTACGGGACACGCATACTGCCAATGCTTTGCTTGCCGCCCACTAGAAGCTTTGACAGATCACACAGACTCCCCCTCCAAGTCAAAACTCCAGGCCATAATGGGGGCCCCACCCCACCTGGTCACATTAATACCTGACTGACTGGGCTGCGCCGTAAACCAAAAACCCTCCCCTGCCCGTCGACTCTCCATGTGCAACCTTTGCCTTCAAAATAACATGCCGCGTGCCCTTGTGTCTCAGAATCATTAGAACCACCGGTGAGCGCACTCCTAAGCCAATGAGAACTTCAAAAAGAGGTTAACCTCTTAAATCAATATGTACTTTTCTCCAACAGGGAGGTGGAGTGAACTTCAAAGTCAGTCTCTTTTAATCACAGACATTTATCAGCATTCATCATAATATTAACAAAATTAAGTCAGCAAAGTGGAAAATGTTAACCCCTTCTGATTAGCCACTCTTACAAAAACAGAATTGGTGTTGACCTTTTTAGAAGCATTTTATGTTTTTGGAGGCAGGAGAGGCCCAATGAGCAGAAGAGTGGTGGGCTCTGTGATTCCTGAAGCTGCCCGCAGGGGAAAGATTGACCTGGCAGTGATTTTGTTTAAGTCCTGTGCCACTGATACAACTACAGACAGTAAATTAACCATCCCGTCACCCTTTTAATCTGTTTGATATGTGCCCATCGCTAGCAACTGACAGTTTATGTAAAAAAAACCTTTTGACATTCATTTAAAACACTGAATTATCAGGCTTATAACTTGCTATGATGAGTTTTATCATACAAAACAGTTTAACAGTGTAATATTACAGAAAAATTGTTTCATCACCATGATTTGATGACCCATCATGCAAACTACACTTCGAGTGCTGAACAGATGCTGAGCTCCCATGATGCATTTTGCACAGGTACCCCAAAAGACATCCAGCACACGCATGCAGCCCCGCTCAAACGCTTCAGTGTAGGCTCTCACGGCAGAGGTCAGACGACCATAGCCTCACCTGGCAACACTGCGCTCAGCAGAGTTACTGCGGCAACCGGCAAAGTCCCGCCGTTAATGTTTAACAGAGCAGAGAACAAGGCCGAAAGGACCACGTGAGCAGTGAGGATAATAGCTGCAGCTAGCAACCTTCAGAAGAGAGGTTATCCGTGCCCATGAAGGTGTGACAGGTGCAGGCTGGGTTCACCTAGTGTGGCTGCCTGCGCGTGCGAGTGTGCGTGCGAGGGCCCGGGCTCCCAGGCTGTTTGCAGGGAGCACGCTCACTTCACACGTTCCACAGAGCCACCGGGGTGAAGGTGTCAGAAAACACTTCATGTAGATCTTCTGTTGGCACAAGGACAGTCTGGGGGGGCCCAGCAGGGCATTTCCCGGGGCCATATCAGTGCCCATGCATGACTGTCACTGTGGAGCTCTCTGTCAATGGTGCGCAGACCTCGCAGGAGGAACCCTGCGCACTCACCGCTCCTACATACAGCCGTGCCTCGGCTTGCACTCGCATCTCGGTCCAGGACCATCGGACGCAAGTCAGTGTAGTAGCTGTCCGTCACATATACATATACATTTAATGTATATGTACTGTATTACATGCAGTGTTGGCCATTTCAGGTTCAGAAGCTACAAATCCAGACCAAGATTTTGTTTCTACTAACCAGTTGATTACTTTAAGCTTAACTGGTTGGTAGAATCAAAATCTTGGTCTGGATTTGTAGCTTCTGGACCTGAAATGCCTGATTATAAGTCAGATAGGGGCAGCAGGTCATTATACAGCTGGCAGTGCTGCCCATTCTCCTGTACCTGTTACACTAAGCGATACACCCGCTAACGTCCTACAACATCCACTTTCAGGCGTCTCTCCATCAGCGTATATTATTTACTGTGGACCTCAGACGTAAATGTGATCGGATGTGACTCGTTCAGGCTTAATTTGAACGCAAGACTGTACAATGCAAGCCTCTTAAGGAGCATTCCAGCTGTAATACTGGGCATGGAATCATTTTCACTGGTCTGACTAAGCATACTTACAAAAGCTGAGCTTAAATAAATCACAGCTTATTTCTATAACTTACCACAGCCAACAAGGTAACTGTAACACGGATAGGAAATCTAACATTTCAAAATGCAAAGAACGGAAATTTTGATGGAAATAAAAACACTAAAATATAAAGTGTACATTTATATTATGTGTAATTTCATATATACTATTTGATATTATATTTCCCTCATGCCAACCAAAAATAATCGAATCAAGTTATTATCAACATACACAGTTACAGCAAACTAAACCGATATTAAGCCGCCCTTCAGTTCTTACGAATGGTAATGAGGTAGCAGTGCAGTGGCCGAGCTGGTTGACGTAACGATTAAGTACATTAGAGGGATCCTAGTGGGGTGGGGGTAGGGGGTAGGGGATGGGTGGCTGTCAATCCCTAGGAGGAAAGCTGGAGAGCAAACACAGGTGGTTGAGGTCTGGGCTCAGTATTACAACAGGCCACTTCAGAAGACCTCAACAATGATGACTCCTCACCCTTGCCCTCCAGCCTGCGCCCCCCCTCCCTCCACCCGAC
>JAODJU010000108.1:27966547-27978885 GCA_026776725.1 Gnathonemus echidnorhynchus
TTGGTATCGGCCGATCACCATGACAAAAAATCGGTACTTGGTATCGGTGGCAAAAATCCTGATCGGAGCATCCCTACAAAATATATATATATATAGAAATGTCAGCATAGTCTTTAGTGGGTAGTTATTTTTTTTAAATAAGGGCTTAAAGTTGCCATCTTGTTTCTATTGTGAGTCCACAGATGTCCTCTTCGCATTGCATTTTGGTATACAGGAGGTACACTTCTGTACAATGTCTATACAATTTGCATTGTCTTGGGGGGTGTTTTATAATGCACTTTATAGTAAATCAGATTTGCTCTGCAAAACGGTATCTGCACTAAGTGCACTGTTTAGGGAATATGAAGCAATTTCAAATACTGCCCTAGATTTTTATTTGCAAACTTACCTGTGATCGATTGCTAGTACTTGCATGGTATGAATTAAGTAAGAATCTGAAAACATTCATTCTGATTCCCTTTTCCATTTTGACAATAGTAAAGAAAAACTAATCACAAAGCCATTTCTAGAGGTCTTGAAGAATGCCCTTTTTTACTGTCTAGGTCCCTCTTATGATAATGGGAAATCTTTTTTTTTTTTTTTGTTATTCCAAAATATTATGACGATCAAAACTTTGCAATTTTCTATTTTTTTCTGAAGATATCAGGGTTGGGGTCATTCCAGAATGCATTCATCAATTCCAATCCAAATCAGGAAATGGAACTGGAACTAGAATTGATGAATGCATTCCGGAATGACCCCAACCCTGGAAGATATTATACATGATATAGGCCTACCTAAAATGCAAGAGCGACAGTCACATTTCCACTAGCTCCTGGGTTCTGAAGCCTCTGAGGAAGTACTGGACACAGAGAGACCCCATGAGTAATGTGATGGGAAATGGGGGACAGGCTTTTTAATGGAGATGTGAGGCCCAAAGAGGGGCAGCTCTGACTGGGCGTCATTGGTGTGCCTAACCCATCAGGGCTGAGGGAGAGACAGTCCGCCTCTCAGGATGGGGTTAATGGGGGAGATGGCTCAGCGTGGACAAGCCCAGCACTTGGGAGTAGTTAAAAATATCCCCCTTATCTGCGTACATGTGGCTCCCTCATGTCTATTCACAGACAGGACAGTGCCCACAGAAACATTTCAGACACCTCACTTAAAAAGGTGACATTTTCTTTCAGTGGAAACCGTGGAAGTTTCCATGTATGATGCGCACTGCTGTAATCAGAATTCCTGCGGTCCACATTTTTGCTGCCTCCCAGGTCTCTGCCTGAAGGTCCACGTTTTTGCTCCCAAGTACGTGGACTGTCTGGGGTCCCAGAGTACCAGGTTGCGAAACCTTGGCCAAAATGTCTGAAAATGCATGTCTGACCTTGTCCCTAAAGTGAGTGAAGAACTCACCATGGGGTCATCTTCTCCAGTAAGCCTTCCATGTTATGCTGTTGTTTGCTTTCCAGAACTGGGAGGTGTTTAAGAAGATCACGGGGGTGTTCATCTTGGTACCAGCCCTGGTAGGCTTGAAGGGGAATTTGGAGATGACACTGGCCTCCCGACTCTCCACAGCAGTGAGTTATTTTTAAACACTTGTCATTATGATCTCAAACTCTAATACCCAAGAAAGTGATTGTGATTGTAGAAGTTTCCAAAATCAAACCACCAAGCCCATGAACGCTTGATATATGGTGCACCTCTGGTTGTTATGTTGCAATGG
Source organism: Gnathonemus echidnorhynchus (assembly GCA_026776725.1). Taxonomy (NCBI): domain Eukaryota; kingdom Metazoa; phylum Chordata; class Actinopteri; order Osteoglossiformes; family Mormyridae; genus Gnathonemus; species Gnathonemus echidnorhynchus. The sequence continues at coordinate 27,968,244 of JAODJU010000108.1, forward strand.
GGATTGCCAAGACACGTCCATCTGAGTAGCACATAGTGAAATCTCCATCTGTGCTCCTGCTGCCTGTTTAACACGGTCCTTTGTATTATGACAGCAAAAATAATGGTCATCACAAACAATAATTGCGTCTTCATGTTGCTGCCAATGCTTAATGGTGCCCCTCTCATCCCACCGTGTTTTGTCACCTTCAGGCAAACACTGGCCAGCTGGACGACCCCAGACAGCAGTGGGTGATGGTGTGCAGTAACCTGGCCCTCATCCAGGTAACCTCCCGAGACCCCCTGTAGCTCTTCTGTTTCCATGGCAGCTAGGCGAAAACAAACGCTGCATGCTCACTGCTTTCGTGGAAGGCAGTAAACGACGAGTAATCCCAGCAGGAAGTGGCGGTGTTTGATTTCTCCATAGCCCTAAGTAATGCATCATTTCCCCCGGGGTTTGACTCCGTCTGCTGTTTGTAGCACGAATGATGCAGGGATAAACACGCTTTAGGCTTTAGTATATAAAACAAAATCGGCATACAAACTGTGTGTGAAAACTGCAGCCTCGGAGAAGTCTGCTGTAAATGAATGGCCAATAATTGGAGCCCGTTTGTCCTCCTCCAGGTCCAGGCCACCGTGGTCGGTTTCCTTGCTGCCCTGGCTGCACTGGCTCTGGGGGCTATAGTGTCCCGGGGAGGGGTGGAGCTGGACCAGGCGGCCGTGCTGTGTGCTAGCAGCGTGACCACTGCCTTTGTGGCAGCGCTGTTTCTGGGTAAACTGTGCCTTAGTGGGTGTCTGGTGTGCTGTGCTGTTTGCATCTGGGCAGCGATTGCTGTGTAGTGAGGATGCTGCACTGAGAAGCAGAACTCGCACCCTGGCTGACTTTCTGTGCAGGAATTTATTGAAGACAAAGTAACCTAATAACTACAAGTGACTCAATATAATTTTGCTCATTTTGATAGTAAGTGGTTAGAAGGTCGATGGATTCAAGAAATAATCCTTTTGTAATGACGGAGAAAAAATGTTTTTAGAATACTTTTGTGGTTGCTCAATGAGGTCCCCAGACATGCTTTTTGTAAAAGTAAAACAGTGTATCCATCCATCCACTAGCCTTATCCTGGTCAGAGACAGGGGTGAGAGGGGTATCCCAGGCAACACAAGGCTTGGGTAGAACCAGATAGTGTGTAAAACTACAGAGGCTAAGGAGGATTCTTTAAGGATAATGAAGTAGGAACCTTGAAGCTACACTATATGGACAAAAGTATTGGGACACCTGGCCACTACATCTACAGGATCTTTGACATGCCATTCTAAATGTGGGCAGTGGTGGCTTAATGGTTAGAGAAGCGCACTCATAATTGAAAGATTGCAGGTTCGAATCCCCGACCAGCAAGGCACCACTGGTATCCTGAGTAAGGTACCGCCTTACTGCTATGTCACATTGTCACATATGGGTTAAATGCAGAGAACACATTACGATCAATCACTAAATTCTAAAAATCCATAGGCATCAGTATGGAATTGGCCCCCCTTTGCAGTTATACCAGCTGCCACTCTTCCACAAGATTTGGGAGTGCGTCTGTGGGGATTTTTGCCCATTCATCTAGAAGAGTATTTGTGAAGTCAGGCACTGATGTTAGATGCATAGAATTGTCCAAATGTCTTGGCATGCTGCAGCATTAAAAGTTCCCTTCACTGGACCTACAGTAAGAGGCCCAGCCCAGCCCCTGAAAAACAACCCCATACCATTATCCCTCCTCCACCAAACTTTACAGTTGACACAGTGTAGTCAGGCAGGTAACATTCTCCTGGCATCCACCTTAATCAGACTGCCAGACAGAGAAACATGATTCATCACTGCACAGAACACGTTTCCACTGCTCCAGAGTCCAGTGGCAGTGTTCTTTACACCACTCCATCCGACACTTGGCGTTGAGGTTGGTGATGTGAGGCTTGCATGCAGCTGCTTGGCCATGGGAGCCCATTCCATGAACTTCCCAGTGCACAGTTTGTATGCTGGGGTTAATGCCAGAGGATGTTTGGAACTCTGCAGTTACTGAGTCAACGGAGTGTTGGCGACTTTTACTCACTCTGTGCCTCAGCACTCAGTGACCCTGCTCTGTTACTTTACGTGGCCTGTTTCATGTCGTTCCTAACTGCTTTCATTTAGCAATAAAACCACTTACAACTGACTGTGAATTATCTAGCGGTGAATAAATTTCACAAACTGACTTATTGCTAAGGTGACATCCTATGACAGCACCACGCTTGAATTCACTGAGCTCTTCAGAACGACCCATTCTTTCACAAATGTTTGTAAGCCTGACTGCATGGCTAGGTGCTTGATTTTTACACCTGGGGCAATGGGTCTGAATGAAACACTTGAATTCAGTGATTAACAGATGTCCCAATACTTTTATCCACACAATGCTGATCAAAAACATTATTTTTTTAGCTAGTATAATAATAAATGTTCATTTGGATTTAACTCTTGGAGCTGTTTAAATTCTGCTGATTTTAAGTCGATGTTTTCTGTCTTGGACACCACATTTCAAATTTTTAAAGGATGACTTATTTTGGCGAACTTTAGCTTAATTTCCTTCAGCTTCTGTGGGTGCATAAGAAAGGCAAGTAGCTGATCATCTGGGTTCTGTGTTTGTAAACCTTGTTCTTTCTAGATACCAACCTGAACCATCTCCCTCCTCTGCAGGTCTTGTAATGGTGGGGGTGATTATTGGCTCCAGGAAAGTGGGCATCAACCCGGACAATGTGGCCACTCCTATTGCTGCCAGCCTGGGTGACCTCATCACACTGTCTCTGCTGGCTGGGGTCAGCAGTACTCTCTTCGAATACAGAGGTACGTGCTGTTTCCAGTAGTTAATAATTATAGTAGTAGTGAAGGCAAGGCAAGTTCATTTATATAGCACAATTCAGGCACGAGGCAATTCAAAGTGCTTTACAGAAACAATTTTAATAGTAATTAAGTGCTATTTAGAAAATGCTGATTAGTGTGTGTGTTTGTTTTGACATCATTTATAACAACATTGACTACCGTAGCTGCTTTTAGATTTTGTAGCTGGATGATTTGACCAGCAGATGGCAGCAATACTTCAGTAACACATTAGCAGCTGAAACTTGTCAACTTGACAAAATAAATGAGCTCAAAGTGTGCTCAGTGAGCATTTTTATTATGAGATATGTTACCCTTTAGTCCCTTCACTGTACCAGGTATCGTATACTGGGTGCTTCAAAAAAGTACCAAAGGTACAGTACTTCAAGATGTCAGTTTTCCACTGGCATAAAAACTGGTAAAAGTAGGGCTGGAGATACTAATACCAACATCACATATTACGCACATGCAGTTTTCACATCGCGGGGATAGCAAAGTCACCTGGTTTGAGAACATATCTGCATGCTGTACTGACATAATTGCATGGGGGGATTTCACTAAAACATATTTACTTTGCTGTAGGAAACAAAATTTAGCAAGCATTGCATTTTTAATAACTCAAGATCATGAAGTATATGTTTAAAAATCAAGTTTACTGCCACTGCTTTTGCATGAGCTGAGCATCCGCTTTCCGGTCATTTTCATTCTTGTAGTTTAAATTACTCATAGACGTGTTTGTGAGAAATGTATTTTGAACTAAATTTTTGCTTTATAAATATCCCAATATTAATTGCAACAAAGTCACATCAGGATATTTGAATTTTTTCCCCAATATCGTGCAGCCTAGTATATTATAGCAAACACTTGTTTAATTCTTGTCATGCAGTCCAGATCTTCTGGTTCTTCCAACCAGATTGCAGTTAAAGCTTGGGTTTCTTCATTCACACATACATTATTGTTACTTTTTTTGTATTGCTTCAGAGGCAGGCTATTTGCATAACCAATTGACAATGGACACGTTTGCAAGTCCCACCTCAAAGTACCAAAAAGTGTCCCAGCTGGTTTGGTACTTGTGGTATTGGAACTTTTGGTACTGGTACTCGACCGGAAGTCAATGGAAAAGGGAAAGTACAGAAAGTACTGTACCAAAAGTACCGTACTTGGTATGGTGAAAAAAACTCTTTTATATGTCTGTTCTGGTGCCTGTTTTCTTTTTTTTCTCTAAGGTATTTTGCTTCTTTAATAAACTCATACGTAGGAGAGCCTATTTCTCTGATTTTTCTTGTTAATTTTAAGAACAAAATCCTTTTTCATTTATATACCCCTGGTACACAGCATTCTACAATCAGGGTCCAGCAAAGATGCGGCTGAGAATTGATTTATATCCAACAGTTTGCAGAAGCATTATATGCATAAGTTAATAAATGACAACCTACAGCAGTCTGCAGATAGTTGTGATAGCTTAGTAGGCAGAGGAGAAAAACACATAAGTCAGTTTGCACTAGCTGTAGTGACTGGAAAATGCATGACTCCATGCTTTCAATTATTTTCTGAATGGAAACTTGCCGTTTGGTTGTGTGTGTTTTGACTGATTACTCACACACACACGCACACCTTTCCTGGCTACAGAGGTGTGGTACCTGTCCCCTCTGGTGTGTGGGCTGTTCCTGCTCCTCATCCCAGTCTGGGTGGTGATTGCCCGCCGCAGCCCACCAGTCCGGGAGGTACTGAAGTCAGGATGGCAGCCGGTCATTGTAGCGATGTCTATCAGCAGGTACCGGAGCGGCTCCCCCTTGCAGTTTACTGTATCTAAGTAACAGGCGTTCAGTATGAGGCTAAGATACGCTACAACATGGAGGGGCTCAGTATAAGATGTTCTGTTTCCTAGTATGTGATGCTATGCTACGTTATACTGTATATTAGTATGCAGTGTTACAGTATGTGCCTCAGTATACAACGCTAAGCTGCACTACGACACAATGTGCCACAGTATACAACACTAAGCTGCACTACAACACAGTGTGTTTCAGTATACAGTGCTAAGCTGCACTACGACACAATGTGCCTCAGTATACAGCGCTAAGCAGCACTACAAGAGTATGCCTCAGTATATAATACTAAGCTACACTACAACACAGTGTGCTTCAGTATGCAATACTATGATCCATTATGTCATAGGTCGGTCTACAATGCTACACCACATTACAATGCACCTTCTCAATGTACATTGTTTCGTACAGAAAAGCATCTCAGTACATTATGAATCTTGCCTGGCCCTTTATCAGCATGGATATTTGTGTGAGATACTCTGAGGGTGCCTCAGATACCTCTGGCTAATAAAGATGGATTGGATAGTGCTGACACTTTGTCCGATGCTGATGTCCATAGCATCGGAGGCCTAATCCTGGACAGTACAGTGAGTGACTTTGGATGCATGGCTGTCTTCACACCTATCATCAATGGTGAGTATGGCAAAGCTCCCGTTTCCGCCAGGTTTGTGCAGGAGGGCCTGTTTGTCTAGGGCAGTGTTTCCCAACCCGTTTCTTGAGGACCCGCAGACAGACCCTCCCGGTTCCCTACCAGACAGTCTTACAGGGAGCTATGGGTCCCCGAGGACTGGGTTGGGAAACACTGGTATGGTGAACTGTGATGTCACTCGCCTTATATGCACAGTGAGGTTCTTAGACACTGATTCCTGTCATGTCCAACACCAAACTACTTGTATAATCCCAGTGTGCTGCTTTGGTTACATTATTAGGTAAAATCCCCCTGCATATTCACTTGTTGTGTTGGGACAAATTCTCTCTAGATATCAGTGTGTGCTGTTGGATCATTCGTATGCATGTAAAATGTCCTTGGGTCATAAATATCGCCTTGTATTTCCACTGAATGTTGCACCATGTATATGGTGACCAGTTGCTCGGATCGCTGACTGTTGGGGCACACAGTCTGTCCCACTGTGCCCCAGGAAACCACACAGCGGTGCAACAGAGACAAATTTTGGCATCTGTTTTAAGATGTCCCTGTGAAATGAGAAATTAATGCATGCATTATAAACAGTGAGTGTTTGGTATCTGCACCAGTTTCAGACTGAAATGTTACACTCCCTTCCCCTCGACTTCCATGCAGAGAGACCCTTATCAGCTGCTTGCACTAGCCCAGAAATCATTGTGCAATTTTAATAACTCTCAGATGGAATCAGAGTTAGGTTTTATTTTTCATTTATTTTGGTCCAGTGTATTGGTGGGATCTACAATTCAAAACGGTCTCCCAGTCGTTTTTCTGGAACATGTAGAAAACTATGCCGTGTAGTGGGGTTCGTGACACTGCAGGGAAACCTAAAAAAGAATGAGACCAAGAGTGGTGAAGTTGCTTACAGCAAGGTGATTTTTTTTTTCTTTCTTTTTTCCACCTTGTAAAGAGAGGCAGCTCTTCCATACAGGCACAGGAGCTTTCACGCACTGCAGACAAACATCACGCACTGCAGACAAACATCACGCACTGCAGACATATAAACATGTTGAAAGGGTATCGAGATGGCATTTGCCTTGTTGAATATGTGCAGTCTGTTTTCAATTTCCTTTCTGACCCCTTCACTTCCTCCCCTGCTTGTCTGCCTGAGTTTTGTTAAAACAGCCTGCTCTCAAAGATCCCCAATATCCATAGCTCTGTTGTGCCTTTACCGTTAGCTTTTGGGAAAATTTTTATCATGGCTTCTTCACTGCTGGTTGCTTTTTGGCTTCTAGATCTATGTTGTGCGAATGCTGCAATATACCCCTGTTTCCATCTAGACATATGCTATAGCCCGATAGAGGCTTGTGGTGAGGCTGAAGCCTATTCCAGGAAGCTTGAGGCACAAAGCAGGGGACAACATGGATGGATGCCAGTTGTCTGAGTAATGGGGGGTGTGCAATTTACAAAGTAAAAGTCCAGTGCTATCTGTTTTAAAAAAGAAATGTTCAACTGTACCCTCATCTGCTTATTCCACTGCACCACTTGCACTGCACCACTACTGTGTCCTCCCCTTTGGCAGTGGCTCATCTCTGCAGCTCCTTGTCATGTCAGATGTCCACTACCAACTGCCTCGTCTTGCTGATGTTGAGCTGCTGGTTCTTCTCGCTGCACCAGAAGACAAAGTCCTGTACTAGTCCTCTGTACTCTGGCTCATCTCCATTGTTGATGTATCCTACAATGGAGGAGTCGTCAGAGGATGTCTGTAGATGGCAAGAGCTATTGGTGAAAGTCCAGCATGTAGAGGGTTAACAGGACAGTTCCCGGAGGTGCCCCAGTGTTGCTCGCCACCATCTCCAACACACAATCTGAAGAACTTAAGCCAATGTTTCCAAATCCGGTCCACAGGCAGTCCATGTTTTTGCAAAAACATGAGGGAGGGAGCAAAAACATGGACTGGCTATGGGTCCCCAAGGACCGGATTGGGAAACGCTGCCTTAAGGGAACTGGAAGGCCGATTCTTTGGCATAAGGGCTAAGCTAACGTGGATTTTTCATGCTCCATTCCAGGTGTAGGGGGCAACCTAGTGGCAATCCAGGCCAGTCGCATCTCAACATACTTACATTTCTGGAGTGTCCCGGGGGTCCTGCCCTACAAGATGCGGCAGCACTGGCCCAACCCTTGTGTCACCTTCTTCAATGGAGGTAGTCTTTTTATTTTTACTTTTTTTTATTAACAACAGGACACACTAGAAAAGCCCAGAGCCCTGGAGAAACAACTAAATCAGCAGTCACAGCTCTAAGTCTCCCACACTGTTATTTTTATCCGCTTTTTTTTATATATAATGTAGATTTGATGTTCAACCTGAATTGTTACCAATCTATTTTACATGCTACTCATCCAGTAGGGGAGAGTGTGGTTAGTTGGAATATTTGGTTACTTAAGGCAATATTTTTAGTAATTTATAAACACATAACAAATAATGTATACATAAAGCATTATAAACATGGCTATAAATATTTAGAAAAAGGCATAACACATTATAGTTATGTGTATTATGCATTATGAATGCTTTATGAAGCTCTCATCTATAATGCACTATAGATACCTTCATTATTCATCACTCTGATTCCAAATGGTGTGACTTTGAATTGTAAGTGGACAAATCAAGAGAAAACACCAGCTGTTGAGTACAATGAATGTTGCCTCCTGTACCAGTTGGTGTTGGTAGCCTGAATACCTCATCATATCTCCCTTGAACGGAGATTTCATCAACAACATTTTACTCCAAGTGTCAGAAAATATACAAACCTTTCTCCTGTGGTAAACCTTCAGTCCACATTCCAGAAACAGATGGATGGATATTGTTGTTGCATACCACTAGATGAAAGCATCTCATGAAACGGATCATTACTTTGAAAATTTTAGTCTCAACAAACCCTGTGTTTCGACTGAATCCGCTCTCCGCTACAATCACTGTGACCCAGGAAGCACAGAGCAGTGCCCTAAATAAAACGCTGATTGTTATCTTACTTAAAGGAACCAAGCAGCTTGAACCCAATTGCCCTTGTGTGCTTCTTCCTGATCCCTCCAGGTGTCAATTCCAAATCAGCCAGGGTGCTGTTCCTGCTGGTGGTACCCGGCCACCTGGTGTTCCTCTACGCCATCTACCTTCTGCAGGGTTGCCGCACTGTCATCACGGCCACCTTTGCCTGCTTCTACTTGGGTGCTGCTCTGCTTCAGGTAATGCCGTATCCCATGTTCCTTCAGGCTGTGGTCACAGGTTAGGTACCAGGCCACGTCCTGTCCACCGTCAGGACAGACGCTAAGACCACAGAGTGCTTACTTTGCTACAGTTAATTGCAGTCACCAAATGTCCTTATATTGTTATTATTGCAATTATCCAAGTCAGGATATTTCCCTGCCCTTCTGGCTGTTTGGCAACAGATGTAGGACTGCTCTCTAAGCATTAATTACATATACTTTACTAAAACGAGTGTTTGGGTTTGGAATTTTTTGGGCATGTCCAGTATTCAGAGAACCTGCTTTCGTAATGGCTGTTTCATGAGGCATGTTAAGTGACAGGTGGTGTCGTGTCCAGGTGGGGACCCTCCTCTACGTGGCAGACCTAATCGTGCGTTTCATGTGGCGACGTGGTCTGGACCCAGACAACTTCTCCATCCCGTACCTGACGGCACTGGGGGACCTGCTGGGCACGGGCCTCCTGGCGCTGTGTTTCCACTCCGTCACGCTGCTCAAGGAGGTGGGGCTGTGAGGGGGCACACCACAAGGTTAGCTTGTCCCCAGCTCTGAGGCTCACAGTGACAACCACCGGATCTGTCCATGGTAGGGGTTCCGAAGAGATGGGAGAGACACCTTTACCAGCCAAGATGGTAGATGCCCATCATCTCTAACCAGCTTATGCTGCCTTTACCACCAAGTAAAAAAATCACCTGTGCAGCTAGAGTCATGTGTTTAAAATTTGTGCTGCCACTTTCTGTGATGGGGTGGTATCAGTGTGGGGTCTTTTATTATTCATTTATGAGTGTTTTTATCTTTAATTTTGTAACCGTCTAACAAGAGAAAGTTGCTTCTTCAATGCCCTTTGTGGAGTTTTTGGACAGTCAGCTCCAGGACCCACTGTAAAGTTCCCTGAATGTTATCTCCTAGTTCCACAAGATGGACCCTCCTGAAGGCTGTGTGTCTGGTGTATGTTTTATGCTGTGTCATGTTTCACTGGGTTCCTGTAGCATCTACTCACCTGTCTAACGTCGGCCCTGTCTCCAGGATGAGCCACAACAAAAACACATGACCCAGAAGGACACAATTGATGGAAGGGGGTTTGGACACAACCATGCTGTGTAAAAGGCTCCAGGCCTTTTGTCAGTTTGCACTTATCACTGAATATTAGTGTAACATTTGGTACTTAATGTAACATTAATATACACAAAGGCTTCTCCCAGCAGAAGCTTGTCAGTCATTTAATGATGCTTTTCCGTTTCTTTTTATTTATTTATTTTACAGTTGTGTGTTGTATTTATTTTTTAATATCATCAGTACTTTAGCTTAATAGTTATAAGGGCTTTGCCCATCAAAGCCTTCCTCACACAGAGCTTGCCTGCTCATCTGAAAAGCACAGAAGCACGTCCAGTGGTCATCTAGTGCTGTAATTACCGAGCGTAACTCTGGTCATCCTGCTACTGGATTTGTGATCAGAAAGTTGTTGGGTCAGATCCCAGGGGGATAGCATTTCATTTAGGAAAAAACCCAGCTGTGCAGCTGCCTAACTGCAGATTTGCTTTGGACTGAAGCAGCAGTCCGTGGTTCCCTGACAGCTGTGTGTGTGTGTGTGTGTGTGGGGACCTTCCAGCTCTCGTTAAATTGCTGACAAACCTCAGTAGAGAGACAGAAATTATTATTAATTAGTTAAAATTTAGTGCTTTAGGTCTACAACATAACTGCACATAGAACCATTCTGCCAGGACTTGGTTTAGGGTCACATGAATTGAAGTATCTGCTGCAAAGTAATTTAAGTAGATAAGGTGTTTTTTCTACCTCACCTGACACACTATCATTGTATTTGCTAAACATCTCTCTGTGTGCATTGGATTTCTATGGAGAATGAGTGTGCAGGAGAATTAGCAGTGGACTGTTTTATTACCTTTTCTAATTTGACTGTGGTCTTTGAGTAACCTTTAATTTGAATCTGTTGTGATTTGTTTCTGTACTTGTTCATCGGAATAAAGCTTGAGGAGGATACAAGGAAAATACTCTGCAGAGTTATGTAGTTGCCACTATATCTCTTGCTGAATGGGGACGGGGG
>JAODJU010000108.1:27978906-27989441 GCA_026776725.1 Gnathonemus echidnorhynchus
TGGGTGGCCTGCATCCCATCGGTACATTTTTGCCAAGTGGGGGGTGGGGGGGTAGAAGATATCATGATCGACTTGCTGATCAGCCTGTTATTTGCAGTCAACCAGCTGACATTAACAAAGGTTAGTGACATTGAGAAGAAAACAGGGCAGGTCATTTGGTACTTAATGTAACATTAATATACACAGCTCTGTTTCCAAGTTCTTCCGTTTTATTTCAGAAAAATACCACAGTGGTAAATTGCACACAGTACACTGATACTGCTGCATTCCCTTTGCCAAGTCTGTCACTATGCAAGCTGACCTCTATCTATACCAGCATCTCTACAGTCCAGTACATAGTTTGCTTTTCTGCCCAACAAAAGCAAACATGACATATAAATTATTTTTTTCCTTTTGTTCTTTCTAGTTATTCTCCTGGTCTGGAAATATTTTTGTTCTGTTGGCTAGAGCACATTTCAATTTTAATTCACAGTTTTGTAACATCTCCTATATTGAGCTATTTGAACCATGTGAGATCAGACTATGTGGTTAGTTGGACCGAAAGTTCTAAGAGCTACAGAGAAGATGCTGCCAGGCTGCTCCTGACCACAGTTCTTGCATGTCTGTCCATTATGCTCTTCAAACACCTTTCACAGACATTGCTGAAACAGTTATAGCTCCAACAGCTCTCTGCTAAAAGTACAAAACATTTTGTGTATATAGCATGCTATTGTCTGTCTTATGGCAGACAATAAGCTTTGGCTTCTTAGGGCTTTGCAAGACATTTTTGCACCCCACAGCCCCAGTAAAATTTCAGTGAAATAAATGTATTGTGACATGCCAAGTGGGTCTCATGACACCCCACATATCTCTCCTATGAACAGCACTCACCATTGTGGATAAAAAAGGGGGTTGTATCTGCCTCTGACGATACTTAGCCTTGAATGTATTAGCATTCTCTCATACATAAAGGAAAGTGCCATGTAACTCATTAGAAAACCCAGACTGACACCTATAAGCATTAGTAGTCTTGTGGAGGAGTATCTGCCCCCCCCCCCCCCCCCCCCATACTGTAGAATGTAGGTAACAGAATTTAAGCTCATCTTCATGAAGTTCTTCATTATCTTCTGATGTGTGTTAAACATTGTGTTTTGCTTTCTCGCACAGAACACAAAGCCTGTATGGGTAAGTCCAGATGAGTGAGTACCTCAGTCGTGTTGAGATCCTAAACTTCCCAACACTGGACTCTGATCACAATAAGCTTGAGTGGATAAGTCATTACTGGCAAACTGGGAACCAATGAAAGTAACAACGCATTCACTGAAGATTAGAGTTAATTGATATGCTGATCAACTGAAGGCTTTGGAATAATGTTTCAGTATTATAACATTATATGTCACATCATAAAATATACACTATATGGCCAAAAGTATGTGGATACCAGCTTGTCCAGCATCTCATTCCGAAACCAAGGGAATTAATATGAGGTTAGTCAGCCCATTGTTGCTATAATAGCCTCTACTCTAAGGGAAAGCTTCCATTAGGTGTTAGAACACTGCTGGTGGGATGTGCTGCCTTCCAGGTTATTGATGCTGGGTGATCTGGTCCCTTTCTGTGACCGACCACTTCACTAATGAACTTGCTCCCAAATGTTTTACCCTCACTGTCACTTCATTCACAGTTGACCAAGGTAGCTCTACTTGGTGGAAAGTCACTAACCTCTTCTATACAAGCACCCACTCTGCTGCTAATGTTTGTTGTGGGAGATTGTGTGACTGTTCTTAATTATACACCTATGGATTAATTAAGCAAATATTTTGAGTATCCACATACTTTTGGCCATATAGTGTAGCTCACAGTATAACTTTTAAATACAAATTTGCAAGACCATATTCAGATAAACGTCAAGTATGATGGAGTGCTATAGTTGAACAGCAAGAAGTCCATTCTATAGAGGTTGTAAAGCTTTTTCTGATAGAAGGGGCTGATGTTTCGAAAGAACTGGGCTGTCATGTCCTCTGTAGTTCTTGTGTTCTTGCCTGGAGTGGGGAAACGCACCTCGTCTCCTGTGCCAGCCTGCCTCAGCACATAATTTGAGTCCTGCTCCAGTGTCTCGTACTTTCCCACCACATCGTAGTGAATGAGGCAGGGATGGCAGAGCGAGTGGATCCGCTCCCAGTGCTCATTGAAGGGTTCCTCTCCCTGGGTACGCGGGTCCACCAGGTAGTACACGAACTCCTCAAAGGAGACATCATCGCCACGTTCCAGGGCTTCTGGCTGTGGGTTGTGTCGGTGCTGGCGAATGATTCTGGTACCGTAGCGTTTGTGGAAGGCCTTGTTATAACTGCGGGTGAACTTATTTCGATAGGCAGACACCAGGCGTTCAAAAGGCTCCCGCACAAAGATGAACTTAAGGTAGCTGCGTAGGCGGTTGTTGATCTCATGTAGGGGGTATTCAGAAAGCGTCCGCAGATTGCTGGGGATGTGAGCCTCATTGGCAGGAATCTTCAGGGGATCAGTGTAGCGTCCCTCCCCAGTTAGCACCATCAGGACACGCTTCCAGTTGGTGCAGGCGACCTTGGGCACATAGCAATAGAGCAGCTTATGCTGGTCATCCACGATGAGGTGTCTGAGGTCCTCCGGGGTCAACACACGCCGCTTCTTCGTGTGGGAACGGCACACCTTTTGCAGCAGCTCTCGGCGCTCACGGTGAGTCTCCTGTTTCGCCAAAGACTTGGGCTACAGGGCACAAATGTGATCAGGGTTTAGGAGGATCCGTTTTGAAGAACAGCAGCAAGACCAAGAGTGAAGCAGGTGGTAAAGCAAGTTGTAAACAGGAAGAAAGGCATGAGAAGGAGCGAAAAGAGTGAACAAAATTATCAAGACAAATGTAAAAAAGAAGGTCAGTTAAAAAATTAAGGTACAGGAGGTTAGGGTGTCTGATAAACTCCTTTGAGATAATTTGCAACTTGAAAAAAGTTTCCTGCTTCAGGTGGATCATTTTAGCTTCTTACTCTGATATCAAATATTGAGTGTACTTTTTGTTGAATGACTCATCAGACGAAGCAACTGATATACTGATCTCACATCTGATAGAGAGGGAAGTAGCAGCTTCTGCCATCACCAGCATAGACAGTTTGCACCACATTATTAAAGCAGTCAGCAAAATGGAGAAGTAACATTTTTAACAAGTAATAAGGAGTATTCAAAGAAACATAGGAGGTACTACAAAAATACTGGAAACGGCTTTAATGGGCTGATCATGTAAGAAAAGTGGAATGTGTTTTGTACCCTGTCATTTCTCTGAGCTCCGCTGGGAAGAGCACAGAGCTGAACTGTATGTGTGGTAAGGGAACAGCTGTGTTTGGAAAAATTGCTCAACTGCAAACCAACCAGTATTTGCAAGGGAATGAAATGTCTGTGTTTGATCCTTTAACATGTCCACTTACTACCATGTGTTTGTGATTGTGTGTCTGGGTTTATGTATATTTTACATTGCGGGGAACTTGAGAGGACCATGTGTGGACTATGTAACGCGTGGTGTCCCCAAATGTGGTAAAAACCTGTTATTTTGACATTGTGGGGACCATTTTTTCAGTCCCCCACAAGGGGAAACTCAGTTTTCTAAAAATCTATGAATTCTATCAAAAAACTAAAAATCACAAGTCCTGTATTTTGTTTGGTTACTTATGGTTAAGATCAGGGGTCAGCAGGGGTTAAGGTTGTCATGGTGAGGGAAATGAATGAATGAATGAATGAATGAATGACTGTCTGTCTGTCTGTCTCTGTCTGCTCAGTTATAGTGGTTTTAGTGGTGCAGTAAAGGACATGACTCACCTGGTCAGTTGTTTTGTACACGCTCTGCAGTGGGCCTCTTCCAGACACCCCTTGCCTATTTATACTATACTCTGCAGCTGGAAACACAGACAGGACAACAGATTAATGAAACACACTCTCCCAGTTTTTCCCATGAAAAATCTGTCACGTGTTTGCCTGAGGTTTTTCTTAGTTTTTGTTGTGCATTTATTGCGCAATTCACTGCAGCAGTCCAGATGGAGTACCTGTCCCCTTACTATGACGCAAGAGCTCTCAGATAGTCGTATACATCTGACCAGATGAGCCCTGACCGTCAACTAACTCAGTTTATTTTCCTTTTTGAATACCTCAGATATTGTGTCACTAAAAAATAATATCCATTGATTTGTCGCCATTCAGACCTCTGTTCAGACAGGCCTTGAGGCCACAGCTGTGTTAATACAATCTGCCCTGCCTTTGTCGTTCAGCAGCCTCTCTGTGTCAGGGGCCTCACTGGGGTGACATTCACAAGACACCCTTCCAGCATGGCCAGGAGGCACAACAGGAAACCCACAATGATCAGCGCTGCATGCATTGCATTAAGCTTTAACTAAACTGCATCACAGAATACTGTCACACTACATTACAACACTGCTGTCAGAAAAAATACAACCTTAAACATATAACAGTTGGTATGTCAATAGAGAAAAGCACCTTCATTGAATATTTAACAAGTCGACAAAGCAACAAACATTTATTTAAGAAAGCAGGGTCACCCAGTTCCAGAAGCAATTGGGGGGTCAAGGGCTTTACCAAAGACCCCAACAACGAAATCATTCTGCTGACCCTGGGATTTGAGCCAACGACCTTCTGATCACAGGTACAGCCACACATACACCCTCTCAGTATGTTATTAGCTGCAATTTCAGTTTGTTTTTCCTCCACCTCTAATCAGGTGTTGAGAGAATACAAGATCATGCTTTTTATCATGCAAAAGACAAGGTGTTGAATGAAAGCCTTAAAAAGATCACTGGAGTACATCGATATTACAGGGCATGCAGTATTGCATGCTAGCGTCACGATACCAAAATTTTTGTTTCGATAACGATACCAAATCATGAATTTCGATTTCAATTATTTTCAGTATTTTTCCTAAAAAGGGGGAAAACTCACAAATGTTTTGAATGATATTTGGGTCATTTGCAGGCGGGTCAGTTAAACTTAAATTTGAGCATATTATTCAAAAAAGCTGGTTGGGTATCATTTTGTCTTTATTAATATTAGTGGTTCGGGTCGTTCGTAAAATGGACCCACGTAGCACTATAGACTATGTACAAATATGTATATTATTGCTGTGGAGAGGGTTTTTGGTTGCTCTGATTTCTTTCATGGACATAAGGGAATTAACTAGTGTTCGTTTTTGAATTCCTTATTGAATTCCTGGCCATTTTCAGTGTCACCTCCCTTTGTGAGACACACTTTAAGAGAGTGCTGATGTGTTGAGGGGCTTCGCCTTTTTCGTACATTTTATAGGCAAAATATCTATTTCATTTCGGACCCCTTTTTGTCAAGTTCAAGTGTTACTGAAGCCGCTGCTATCTCTTCTCTGAACCAAATGAAAAGTGCACTGCCCTCTTTGCCATTACTCTCGGATGTTTCCTGTGACGCTACACTCAGCACTAAAGTAATGTCACCCCCGTCAGCACGTAGTACAGCGTTTACCGTACTACAGCGCCCCTAAAGGGACATAGGTGATTTATATTTTTTTTTACCGTATCTGGTGCACACCAGTTAGTATCTGATGCACACCAGATACTGTAGAAAAAAATTTTTATCACCTATGTCCCTTTAGGGGTTCCGTACCGTACAATCCTACTGCATGCCATCTCTACCTGTCAGCTACAGTCAGTCACTCCTACCCCAGGTTACTCAATGTCATAGTTATGATGCACATACAGTTAATCAGCCCATTGTTGCACATGGAAACCTGACATATGTATCCTGTTTTCTACACTATTTTGCTCCATATGGTGAGCCTTTTTTATGTCATGGCTTCAATGCTACAGCTGTCAGCCCTTCCTGGGCAACTTCTGACTGGAGCTGATCAAGCTGACTTCGAGTTTGTTTCCCCTTACAGGCTAAAGAGGACAGGGTTGGAGTGCTTTAAGGAGTACCAAGCATTATGAGAATTATAATGTCACAGGAACTGTCACAGATTCCACTTTCCCATTTATACACAAATTCATTACTGGTTTTAATATTAGGGAAACATAAAAGTACTCAGTAAGTGACAAATCCATCCAATTTTGTGATAACAGGATTACTGTGTATTACAGAAATACATCACAGGTATTTGTGCTATTACCATGCTGATGTTAAGTATTTCGGTAACACTTTACTTAAGGGGGCACAAGTAACTTAGTTACTCAATTACTATTCAATAACAAATCATGAACGAATATAGTTTCTGCATGAAATTTATGAACTGTTATAATTGATTAATGATGAATGAACATGGGATCAGTACATAACTAACATTTAGTTTCTGGTTAATTAATAAAATACTACTAGATTATTTGTGCACCCTTAAGTAAAGTGTTGCTGGTATTTCAAATGTAAAGAAAGTTTTATGAAAGGTAAATAATTAAAAAAATAATAAACTGAATTTTCAGTTATATTACTACACACTCCTGCTTTGCTACATAACATATATTTTAAAGGAAGTTACCCAAGCCGAAAAGAAATTGAGGAAGGGGTTTGTCAGTTTATTATGTAACTTGCCCAGGCCACAGTGACTTGAAATCCAACTGTTATATATCTCCTTTCCTTCCCAATTCAGCAGAGTGAGCAGGGATTATGAGATAATCTGCCCTCTTTCAGTTACAGGTCAGTTTCTGCAAAAGACCCAAGCAAAGCCAGCCGTTGCGTAATATCAGCTCACCCACAAGGGCAGATGTGACCTCAGTTAAAGGTGGAGAGACGAAAATTAGCATTTCAAATAGACCTTTGCAAAGCAACTAAAAACTACAGAAAATATTAAGAGGAGAATGACCCCAGTGATAGACCCATGTCCTGAATGGTGATATATCACAAACTCAGAAAAAACAAACTGCAACATCAAACAGCTTATCAGCGGAGGAATGAAAATAAGAACCAAAAGTGTTAAACAGCTACATTAGTAAAAATAATGTTTAGGGAACCATATTCCTATATTTTTTTGACGTGGATTTCATGATGTCTTTACATTTTTGGGGAACACCCATCACAGGATGCTAGTCTCTCTCAGGGCACACACACACACAGATTAGTTATCTATATCTTTGTGGGGACTCTCCATTCATTTCTATGGGCACATAGCTGTGTGTAACTCAAATAATTAAAATTTATAGACATGCACCACGTATTGATTTCATTTAATGGTTATTATTAGTAATGTAATGAAATTTACAGCAGGAAAAGTTGCCCAGTTAATACTTACATATTTGGAGGAACCATAGAGAAATTTCTAGCTGTTAGTGTTAAAAGAAAATAATGGCAAAGTAACACGTAAAACATAAAATGACAATTGATATCTGGAATACCATTTGTTTGTTTGTTTTGTGTGTGTGTGTGTGTGTGTGTGTGTGTGTGTGTGAGAGATATACATTACACTGTGAGGACCACTACGATGCAACGCTACTTCAGTTTTGGAGCAATCGGTCTCAAAATTTGAACACTTCCAGTCCGTCATTCCTATAATGTGTGATACTTTTAGTCACTGTGTTCACAAGACGAAGTGTCTTCTACGGCTGCCATTTCCTGCCTTTGGAAAATGAGTATGAAGTGCTTGCAATATGGGTTCATGTGAAATCAGCACTGCATAACAGTTCTAATTAGGCCTAATCACTCGTTTTCTAATCTGCATTCTTCCTTTTGCTCAAGACCAGCATTCTTGATTGGAAGTCCAGGTCACGTCAGGTTGGGGAGCATGGACTGGTACAGCACAGCACATTACTGTGCTCACCTCACGATGAACCCCCCCAAAATGCTAATATGTAGATCTCACAGTAACCAATAAATAAGACAACTCTGGGAATCGATCTCCAGCTGAGTAACAAAGGTACAGTTCCTTCTCCACACCTTAACTCAAACTTCCTCAGTTTGTCTGACATGGTAAAGGACTGAGAATCATTGAGTCATGCTTGAACAAGAGCAGCTCAAAGCAGAAAGGATTTCAAATTGTGTGTAACTTGACGACCTTTGATTCCAAGTGGGTTATATATTTTCTTGTTTCCCCTTTCTCACTAGGTCTCTGTCAGAGGCAGGCCTTCTCAAAGCCTCATTCTCCCAAATGCCATTTTTTAGTACCTTTTTTTAATGAGTTCCAGAGGCCTAGGAAAATGCCTCAGATTCGAATGCTCACCAGAATCTGTTCATAAGATCTGCAGGATCTGCATAGACTGAATAGGCAACAGTGGCATTTTCTACAATTTTTAAGAATTTGGCCATGCCTGGAAAGGCAAGATTCAAATGCTATCTAGGACACAAGGCTAACAAGCGCTAATAACAAACAAGCACTAATCACATAATTCTCCTCTTGAAATACAGCCTTCTGTGTTTTCAACTGACATTTACGCATGAGTGAATCTCTTTTAGGTTTGCTTGCTTGCCACATCGTCATCTCCTTCTGTCCCACTTCCATGCTTTTTAAGGACTCCTCTTTTTCATCCCCCCCACCAATGCTTGCTTCCCCACCTCCTGGTACAGCCCAGTACATTCCTATTGGGAGGAGTACACTGGCTCCCTGCGCCTCTTGAATAGAAGAGGGCTGCATCTCAAGAGACTAGGAAAGCAGTGGAGAGGAAGGGAGGGACCTTAGCAGGCAGCGGGAGTAAAGCTGGCCAGTTTCCTGTGTTACCCTTTGTGACTTATTCTGAGCTGCTGAAGTGCTGCATGGCTGTGCTACTGAACGCAGAACTTTACCACCCCCCTTCAGAGTGAATGAATTATAACCCAAAACGTATTTGTTGTATTAAATGCTCGTCTGTTGTACTTGATCTGTATCTATGATGGCTGTTCTTACAGGTATGGTTTGTGTTAATAGATGACGCAAGCATAGCAAAGATGCACATCGTCTAGGATAAAACGATTACTTGAATAATTCGGTTCATGAAAAATTCTCTGCCTCGATTATTCCCTTTATGATCTTCTGAACTATCATTGCAGGAGTGCATGGACAATATAACCAGAGAACCAAGAAAGAAGCGTGTTGTGTAGAGGAATGAAGGAAAATGAAAACGGGAAGAGTGAAAGGAAGACAGGGGTCATAGAAAGAGCAGAAACTAGGGCCACCTAACATATCACTTCTGTATTGTCATCATGATGTGCTCAGGCACAATGATCAAATCGCATTGGTCAACACTGCTTTGTGTCCATTTATACAACTCAACATTAACAATTTATTTGACACACTCTATTGGTAGATAACAGCAAGTTCTATTTGGCTATAGTTTGTTTGGGGGAAATTTCATCTTGATTTTTGTTTTATCACAATATTGCTCACAGAAATTTCACATATCGCAGCTCTAGCAGAAACTATCAAAAGTTTGGGAGCATTTCAATTTGAAAAAAGAAAATATTGTATAATGCAAACATTGTAAAACCACATTACGCGAGTTCTCAAGCTGAAATGCTCCCAAACTTTTGAATGTATCTGCCATATTCTACCACTCATCTCTCCCTTTCACTCCATTCAAGTGTTTTATCAAGTTATTAACCTCGATTTGAAAGGCGGCTGGGAGAAGCTGGTACCGTTAATTATATCCACCACAGAAAACTGTTGTTACAATGCTGTTGTAAACTGCCTAGTTTAATGAAATTAAAATTAACTCATAACATTGAAAGGTGCCAAACTGCTAATTCGGCAAAATTCCTTTTTATTCATTAGCATAGGTTTGGCAGAAATATAAATATCTTAAAATATTGCTGAATACAGTCCCTCCATAAACTAAGGTACCTAAGTGATAGCAGCTAATTATGCTAGTGCCAACAGATCAAGAGTGTATGACCATATTTTTAAATACATTTTGACAATGTGATTTTTGTACATTCTGGACAACAGTGATGTGTAATAAAAATTAGTAATATTTTATGTGCATGTTTTAATACTACTTCCTAAAAAAAGTTAATAGGCTTTAACTGCCTGATTTTAACCCGACCACAGCCAATTTTCTCTATTGGAAGTAAATGTAATAAAATGTAATCTGTTTTTCAGTAAACTGCAGTCTCTTATAGGCGACTTTATGAAGAAATTGCTCAACCATGGTCAGCCCTGGCAGCATTTTCGACATGCTCGTCATCAGCCATCTATATGTTGACTTTTTATATTTTGAACTTGTAAGTAGATATTTAACTTAACAGTAAGTACAGATGCAACACGGCGGTTAATGAACCGAACAGGAGTGGATTGCGCTTTCAAAAATTTTTTGTTGATACAATTTCAAGAAGAATTAAAGGTTAAGTTTGTGTCTTTGTGACAAGAACATCTATTTGTTTATTCAAAGACATGCTTGGAATAAACTCTTTCATTTTTTCCCCTCACAATACAAATACAAACTAACATTTTATCCAATTAATTGATCATAAATATAACCAATAGAATGCTCAATTATAAAAAAATAAACCTAGACTTCAGCCATAATGGCATCATTTTAACCCTTTCAGGCTCAAATTAAGTTTTAGTAACAGGAAAAATCTGATATTTGGGGAAAATTATCATGAGT
>JAODJU010000108.1:27990920-28005176 GCA_026776725.1 Gnathonemus echidnorhynchus
GCTAGTACTCCCTATGTCGCTGAAAAGCAGGTGCTAGTACTCCCTGTCGCTGAAAAGCAGGTGCTAGTACTCCCTATGTCGCTGAAAAGCCGGTGCTAGTACTCCCTGTCGCTGAAAAGCAGGTGCTAGTACTCCCTATGTCGCTGAAAAGCAGGTGCCTTGTTATTCAGTACCAGCAGATATTGGGAGGTGCCAATATTCTGAAGAGAAAACCAAAGCGATGAGTACTGGCCCACTTCAAGCACTGATGCTACAGTCAGTCCTGTCGGCGGCATTTTTTAAACCACTTCAGTCAAAGGCTCCTTAGTAGTAATCCTCTCTAAATGGACATGGAAGATGTTCAGTGTATTAAGGGGAATGCTGCCGGTGACGGATGGATATAGCAGAGGACATTCTGTGACTGTGGCCCCAAGGCACACTTGCCTTGAGATAACTTTATTTAAATATTAAATATTTATTTTCCATCACACTGCGTACATTGTGTCTATGATTAAGCGTCTTCTAGCATAAGTAGGTTAAGTAAGCAAAGCTGACTATGTGGTTATGTTTGTAGTCTGTAGTTTTCCTGATTAATCAGATAACAGCTGTGGATGCTACCATGCATAAAGTATTTGTAGAAAAAAAAAATGATAAAAAAAAATATGTTTAATTACCAGCTAAGTAAATCGTCTGGCCAAATATACTGTAGTGGACTTCAATTATGTCTCCAAGTTTCACTACATTTCTTTGATCACGAGGGTGACAGAGATTAGTGTTGTCACAATATCAAAATTATGACCTCGATACCGATTTAAGTAACGATAACGGTACTGCAACGATACCAGTGCTGCTTCAATGAGCTCAATAGGCTTCCCTGAGAGTACTTTTCTTTTCCAACAGATTTCAAAGAGGGGAGAGTCCTAAACTTACTTTCAGAAGACATTTATCTCAATGCATAAAAATTTTCCTTCTTTCAATTTTAATAAATTAAGCCTCAGTCCAGCACATACCACAATACTGCCAAGTATCGCATTATGATTGCTTTGATTCATTGAGTTAGGAGACCAATAATACCTTCTATTAATTACGTAATGGGTATATAATCCACCCCTGACTGTTGTGCACTTCCACCTTATTATGAAAAATGCACAGGAGGGGTATAAGGATGAGATTCATTATATGGATTTTGAGACGGTGCAGTGCTGATTGGGGGGGAAACGCAAGCACTCAATGGTAAAATGCATTTCAGCCATGATCAAACTCATCACCATTACTCTCCACTGTAGAAAAAATAAAAATAAAATCAAACATATGATAAACAAAAGGTTACAGCAGTTTCTTCTGGTTTTTTGCATCATCTGCTCACTAAATGTAGAAAAAAAACTCACGGCCCATTATGATTGATTATTAAACTGCTTAAAACAGTGTAACATAGGAACCTATAAGGTCGGATGCTTGTTTGATTTTTTTTGTGATCAAATCTTTATTAACCCTTTCAGGCTCAAATTAAGTTTTAGTAACAGGAGAAATCTGATATTTGGGGAAAATTATCATGAGTAAAAAAAACTCATAAAATATGTATGTGGGGTAATAAGGTAGTTAGTTTTTAACTGTTGCAAATCAGCAACGCCTGCCTTGAGAGGGTTAAAGAATGAGTTATACTTGTAGTTTTCTGACAGTCAACAAATACATATATTTCCACAGAGATGCTCCAAACACAGGCTCATATGCGATTCTTCAAAAATAAAAATGGGGTAGATCTTTCTTTCATTTTGTTTCACTACCTCTTTTAGAACAGGAACTATCGTCATCTCCTGTCCTTGAAGATGTAAGCCGTTTCATGTTCTTATTTGCTTAAATCATTTGTTAATTTAGCCTATGACGGCATTGGTAATTAAAATTTTTCTCACACCTACCTCTGAGCAGGCGGCAGCAGTCAAATTCAAAACGCATGTGTACACTGATATGTTACCCATCCACAGGGTTTATCTCCTTTTATTCACATTTGCTAGCAGTGTCAGGGTTTGATGATTTAATGGTTTCCACCCTGGGCCAGGTTCAGCACTAATTTTGACTTGCTTTTTACATAAAAGTCATGAATCCCTGTGGTGGGATGTCCCAGTGCGGGAATGTGCAGAGTTTGATCCTCCGGCTTGCACCAGAATTTCAGTGTCAGGCGCTCTGTGCCTGCGACTGTCAGCATTAGCACATGTTGCTCAGTTTGTCTCTCCACTTGTGCTGGTGTGCCCTGGCATTCTGCCTGCATGCTAAGGTATGCAGACCCTTCAGCTCTCCCACCAGGACCCTCATTTGTTTCCTAATGCTAAGTGTAATTCCAGCTGAATGCAGTGCACAGAGGTGCACATGACTGCACAACCTCCAGTCTGGTTGTCTGCTGGGGAGGCTGCCTGCTCAGCCAGGGAACAGTCTACCTTGGTGCTTGCAGAGCTATAACCATCTGGCCTGAATGAGTCAGAGTGCGTAGGCACAAGCTCAATGAATTCCAACAAGTAAAAGCTGCTTGCCGATGAGGTCCAAGCCATCTGCACCCAGGTAGGATGAACTATACCCTGGTATCCCCCATGTGAGCTGGGCTTGATTCCATGGAAACGTAAATTAAATGTAAAAATAAGGAAAGGATCAAGATGCAGAAGTTTATTCTGTTAATTACATATTAAATTACTTATTTTCCTTTCCCTCTTCCATTCAGCAAGGGTGAATTATATTACTGGATGGTATGCACAGGATTTGTTGCTGAAAAGTCATTCCTCTATCTTGAAGGGACATATTAAGTAGAGTTAAACCAAACTGAATTTACCTTGCTTATTAATTAATGTGGTTTTGATAGCCATGCACTGAACACTGCTAATGGTTATGGAATCATTCTCTGTTTCACAAGCACACAGACATGAGTCCACAAGCACACACATGTTACAAAGGCACCCCTACCAGTGAAAAGTGTGCACAAGTATGGACACGTACATCCACGTACACTTAATCGTTATGTGGAACTTTTGACAGAAAGGAGCCAGAATTCCCAGCAGTCATGGAGCTCCGTCTCAGTCTGGCTATAGAGGAACAACTGTAGAAGAATCCCATAAATATGTATAACATCTAGAATGAATCTCCAGACATAACTTTTTAGTAAAGCATGACATTCAATTGGATGACCTGCACATACAACGGGCACAACAGTTACCAAGCTATTATAGCCTTGAGGGATGCCACTCTGAGAAAGCAGGAGCCAAATGGCCTCTTAGTGCAGTGGCTGGCCATTGCACTAACATTCCAGATGAACGCAGAGTGCTTCTGGTGGTGTTCATAATGCAGAATATGACTACAAACAAGTACAATCTTATTTGAGTTTGCCTCCCTCTAAATATCAGTTTAATGCCAAAGTCAGTCAATCGACTTTTGTATAACAACATGGTCATTATTAGGGACATATTATCAACAGTAAGTATAAAAGACTATATGACCTAAAGTATCAAAAACTAAGGCACACTCTAAAGGAAGGATGTCTTAAATCGATCCCCAACTATGAGTGACTCGTGTATTATTAAGAAATCCCCAGGAAAACCCCCTAATTGTCAGCTGTGTGAGTTTTTGTTGTTACATTTACAAAGCTTCCGATCGCTTAGGAACATGTGAATGTAAACGGAAGAAAAAGCATACGTAGGATTACGAGATCTCATCTAATTCAAGCGAAGCACAGCACTACAGCATGAGGCTGGGAGAGGAAACTGAAAGGTGACGCAAACAAAGGAAAAAAGCCCACAAATGCATCACCAAAATAGCACTCAACAGCATTTTTGGAGGTGCCTTCTGGGAAAGCTCACAAAGCAAAGGAAACAAATGCCCAAGGGGTGTAGTAAAGAGGTTTCATGAAAACATGCAGTTCTTGGGAACCCAAGGGTTATAGCTCTAAGGGATCGCTGAAGGGAAAATGCAAGTGAATTTGGGTATCATTGTGATTTAGATGATAGAAACTTGCAGACTTTACTTAATTGTGTATTATCATCACTCAGGAAACAAATGACACCTGACATTTAAATATCTTCTAATGGAAGATTACCTTCTATCTGGTACAGCAGATGAGATATTTTCTAGACTTTTGCCTGCAAATGCTTGGAGGCCAGACAGCGTGTAATTTGTCATCAGAGCCAAGGGGCAGAGGGTAACGAAAACTGTGGGGACTGACGCCCCCATGCCACCACGCCACACCCCAGCCTGCCCACCCCCTTCTTCAACATGGGCCTTGGAACGGCAGAGTACAAAGGTTTATTTACATACACAGGTGCCAGACCAACACAGAGGAGAGAGAAGGGAACATATTGGCCGTAAGACAGCCGAGGGCCGGCGGAGCGAGAGGGAGGGAGGGCATGAGTAACAAGAAGTTTTTAAGTGGAAGGACGAAACAAATTTCATACCTGGCACCGTTTCATTTCTCAGACAAATCCTTTTGTTTTGCTAATAAATGTTATTAGCATTAAAAATGGAACCATTTGGATGGGAGATATATGTCCACCAAGTTCTGGAACAACTGCCAAGTCATGCCACAGTGAACAGCATTCTAAATGGCCTGACCTGTATCTAATCACTTCCTTATGTCCACCTGGGTGGATATTTCAGCTGCCAAGTGTGTAACAAGGGATCCTTAGAGTAAAGTAAAAGGAAAATGTATTCATTTTCCCCCACTAGGGCATAAGAAAGCAACAATTTGCACCAGGAATAATTGGGGTAAGACTGACACCACCCATGCACAAAATCTACAGCGCAAAATCATCATACATGCAACGCTACAGGGCACCACATGTCTCTGGCTTTGCTGTGGTTGTCATTGTTTGAGGATTTCATGCATTTCCAGATGTCTATGAGTCTGAAATCCACCAAAGGAACTAGTCTAAATGAAAAAAACAAATAAATAAATAACAGATACAGGTTTCCCAATGGCAAGCTAATTTTACAAAGGAGCAGAGGGCTAGAGAAATCGAAGAGTTTTGAAGAAGAGGTGGTGGACTGAACACAAAAAAAGAGTGGATCTGTTGACTCCAGTTGTACTATGTGCTCTCAAAGAAGTGAAGTTACCATTGTGAGGAACCATAATTCAATAACCAATAATCATGTGTGACTATACAGTCATAGTCAAAGGTCAGTTTCTCGTGCTCCCTCCCCCACACCCCCGCCCCCAGACTGAAGTATTGCACAACACTTTCACTACTAAAACCTCATTACTGGCCTTGCTCAGGACATTTTGACCAGGGCAGGCGTTATCTGTGTATAGTGTGGAGAGCATGTGTGTGGGTAATTTTATGAATATGTTACTAGATACACCAAATACAATCAATCTGCCTTTTTCATTGTATTTCCTTACCACTTCTTTGTGGTACATATACGGGCAGGAGGAATAAACAGCTGAAAAGCACAAGACTGGCTATTAAAGACACCATTGTGTCGGAATTGATCACCCCCCCCCCCCCCCCCAATTCATCATATCTTTGGGGGAGGATGTAGATTATGAGCCAGGTGAGGAGAAATTTGAAAGGCCATCTCCCTTATTTATACATATGGGATAAATCTTACACAGACAATCAATCCACAGTTGTTTCAAATGTCAACATGGACAGTTTAACACTTGTGAAGCCTGGCTAACAGGGGTGTAAAGAAATTTCTACTTCCGAGTCACGCACTCATGTTCACATGCTGCAGGGAAATGCAATGTCCCTTCCAACTTTTTTCCAAAAGGTAGTATGGCAGGGGATGGCTCATTAATTTTCAGTGCTACCTGATGATCTTTGGATTACAACACTTTGGGAAACTAGCCCTTGTCTTGTAGTGCAGGAACTCTCTCTCTCTAATGGTTAAAATAATATTTGTGCTACAATGCTTTTGGGAAGTGCCTCTGTTTAGGCACTGCTACCGTAGCAATGTTCAAGACCCTGAGGTAGCTAACTAGCTAGCTAAGCAAAAAGCAATGTTGATCTTAGAGTTGCATGGTATTTTGGTCAAAATGCCGGCATTAGCCTATGTTTTTCTGAACAGTTCAGTAGTTGACAACAGAACAATAAATATTAATATTTTTTTGACTGAAATTTTTAAAAAAAGATTGGAATGTGGTTTATCAAAATAATCAAAAAGTCGATTAATGGAATCGAATCAAGATAGAAATGCATTGAATACAATGCATCAAATGGTTCCCTCGATAATCATAATCAAATCAAATCACCAGTAGCCAACAATTTACATACGTACTGGGTTATATGTTAATACAGGCCTTTAAGTTGAATAATGTACATGTAACAGTATTAAATAACTGATAAAATACAAGGAGTGCTATCAAGTATGAAAACTAACAAAACCAAAAAAATAGCACAAATCTGCAGTCTGGTCAGTGGTATCTTAATTGTTTAGGGAAGCGCACTTGTAATTGAAAGATTGCAGGTTCAAATCCCCGACCAGCAAAGCACCACTGAGGTACCCTGAGCAAGGTACCACCCCCGAGTGCTGAGTTAGCTGCCCTCAGCCCTTTGCTTCCTTTACAGAACAAAGCCAACCAACAAGACAGTAAAATGCTCATTCTACATTTTATTTAAAATTCATGGAACAGAGATCTTGGGTGTTTCTCAATATACATGCTTGACCATACTTGTGTTCCCGTGTACCCACTTTACATCATCCTCCATTGCCGAAGACCAAGAACAGAGGTAGAGAGGACGGTAAAAATCCCGGCATGTTGTTCTTGCCCCACCCCACATATCAAGGACAGATTGGTTGCATTCTTAGCAAATAAGACCAGTCCTATGATTCATTGCGCCCGCAGTTCATTCTTGGGATGCAAACTAGTAAGACTGGTCTTGCCAAGACCACAAGTATGGTCTTTGCATTTTAAGTACTGAGAAACACCCCTTATCTATTCAAAACAAACAGATTTTCAGAATTTGATATAAATGCACTAAATGTGCCAGTAGAGCACATTTCATCAAGGTAGGAACAAACAGATCATGCAAGTCTTGAGAGTCATTTTGACTCATCCAACAGGAGTCAATACCAGTTGGTGCAAGTGCTGTTGAAGCCATAGTTTTTCCCAAAATAAACCAATTTCAAAAGAAAATGCAATCTGTAGTACTTCAAAGACAAAGAAAAGGCAATCCCTGTTCATATCTGCGATCACCCTTCACAGAGATGATCACTAAGGATTAATCAAGCATTTCCCCATCCACTTCACACATCCATCCATCCATCTTCTGTAACTGCTTGTCGTATTCAGGGTTGCTGGAGTCTGGAGCCAACCCCGGAGGCTATGGGGGCAGGGAGTAACCCAGGATGGGACACCAACCCATCACAGGGCACACTCATGCACCATTCACACATATGGGCAATTTGGTACCTATAATTCACCTTAGCATGTTCTTGGACTGGGTGGGACATGCAAACTCCACACCTGGAACCATTACAGAGACTAGAATCTTGATCCCAGAGGTGTGAGACAACACGAAAAACCAGTGCACCACCCTGCCACCCCCGCTATCATGCTGTACACATAATGACAGGCTGTGGATCACAGAGATCATAAAGGGGCAAGCATTTAATAAACTCTGATTGCTCGATGTAACGAGACTTACAATAATCTGGAAAAAGGGTGTGCGCATCGACAAGGATAAAATGAGTACAAATCTTCAACTCGGTCTCTTATTTTCATGTATTTTACAGGGTAGAAATAGACTAGGGGTATGGAAGTCTGAGATTCAAGACATTAATACATCACATGTCATTTATGGACGCGATTATCAATTTAATACCTATTTATTATTAAAAGATCGTTTACATTTGCCTTGATAGTATAACCGACATGTTTTATTAAGTTATTAATGTATATTCAGCTCCATAGCGATATGTTTTGTTAATTATAACTGTGTACTTAACTGGATAATTGTTTCACATATACGTTTTATTAAACTAATATTTACCGAAATAGTGACATGTTTTATTGATTGTAACAGTAAATTTAGTTCCATAGAGACATATTTTATTGAGTGTTACCATATGTTTAGCTTGTTGACAACACGTTTGCTTAATCGACATGATATTAATTATTATTACTGTGATGAATCGATATTATTAGGGATTTCGCGGTATTCCTGTATGCATTAAATTGCAAACAATTATATAACAAATTTTCAGGCACAGACTGTAGCAGTAACTATATATACTATATAATGCTGAACAGTTATATGCGGGAAATTGTTGTGTTATAAAGTTATAACTGTTAGTAAGAAGGGTGGGCACCATTAATGCGAACGATACTAAATAATATGCTGCCTATTGAAGAGCGATTTTAATTTTACATTTAACGATATCAAAGCATGGATACTGCGGCTGGATCAATCAAGTTAAAATACATTTAAGTATAGATTAGGGTATATATTCTAACTGTATACAACGGGTGAAAAGCATCAACAATGATATACAGGCCAATATAAATAAAAAGATTATGCGATGCTTTATTTGTTATAATTAAGATGAGAAAACTCTCGAACATTTTACCCTTTCAAATACACACACACACTATATTTTATACAATATATCATATATATCATATTTTTTTCCAGGGTTCGCAACTTTGGTCAGCGGGCTTGCATGAGATTCACGCCAGGTGGGTGAGAGTTGGCAACCCTGTATATTACGATTGAACATCTCATTAGTACTAGACTGCTTCATGGTCATTTGGTAGTATGCGTTAATTAATGACTTAACCATGATGAACTACCGTTGAGCAACTTCCACTCCGGACTGACAGTCAGCTAGACCAGCAGTTGAAACGCATCCGTTTTATTCTTTCACCACTTTGTTACAATATTTAATTACTAGGCCTATATATAATGGCATAAATAAGCTTATAAGTTCGTAGAGCAAAGCACACTGCAGTGAAATACCCTGGTCAGATCATGAACAACACAGAATGACACTTGATTAGCCTATGTGTCATCCAGCAGCAGAACTGCTTAGTCCACAGCCGAAAGAGTGTAAATTTACCTGGTGCCAAGCCTTGAAAGTAGAATATAATGATGAAGATGGATCCGATGGAGGTGGCCAGAAACATCCGCACGCGACCTCTTCTCGTTTTTCTCATCATGACTGTCCGGGGAAGCTCGCGCTGGGCTCGCGCTGGACTCGCGGCGAACTGTCAGCAAGTCATAAATCCGCCAAAGCTTATGCACTTGCAACTCCGTTTAGTTTCATTTTCTACATCTGTAAACTAGAAAAAAAAAATAAGTACAACAAATATCTGTACGTTTTATTGTTCGTTAACTTCTTCTAGTGACTACTTGTTTAGCCGTTCAGTTCTTGTTTCTCAAAAAACTTTGTCTTCCGCTCCCAGCATCCACACGAGCGGCGTGTTTCGGAAAACATCTCACCACCATTCTTTTCTTCTTTGGTCTATACTGCTTTTATGTCACAGGAGCTTTGCTGACCTTTGCTGAACTCCAAAAAAAGAGGGCGATGTGCTCCTTCCTGCCTTATCGCTACGTAAACCATGACGTCTATCAATCAGTCAGAAAGCAGTGCATTATGATTGTGGCTCATCGAAACAGTGCTGTGCATTGGCAGCTGGCGAGGATTAAATCGGATTTGACTTTATTCTCTTTTACAGTTGGAAGTTGCATTCTTAACGAAGACGTCACTGGGACGAGGAAGATGGAGTTTTTATGGGCAAACCATGTATTTAATGAGATGACTTAACTTTTTCAACGATTTAAATTTCTTTCACCCATTTAGACGAATTTCACGTCTGCATCTCGTTTCTCAGTTTATTAAATACACTGCGCTTGTACAACATTTAGGTGTATTGGACAATCATCTAAGGTCTGAACAATCTAAATATAATGACTTAGACAAAATATGCTTTTTAAAAATGTTTACAAATAATCAGAGAAAAGCACGCGCCAATATTTACTAAACGCAAGGACTCGATTCGAACCAGTCAGCTCACTAAAATGAAAACGAAAACAGTTCAAAATTCTACACGCACCAATAGACCCCTCTAGTGGATGAATAGTACCTAATTTGCCTTCAAAAGGGTAGAGCAATCGTACCTACAATGTTTTTCTGCACAACGGTGTGGTACAGTCATGTTGGAACATAAAGCCTTCCCCAAACTGACCCCACAAAGTGGGAAGCATTAGAATTGTCCAAAAAGTCTTCATATGTATGATACAGTGAAAAGCCTGCATCATGTTTGTTTAGCATGTGGGAAGGGTGAGTTCTCCTGCTGCACATGTGCTGCAGTGAAGGGAGATCTGTCCCTGTGATTTTCTGGGCTAATCTGACCACTTGCTGAAGTGACTGTCTGTCCTCACTACTGCAGTTGTCCGACGACCCTGCTCTGCAGCAGGTTAATATGCTCTCCACAGTGCACTTGTAGAAGCTGTTGAGGATTACTGGTGATATGCCAAACCTGCAGGCAGACAGTGCAGATGAAGTGCACCAATTTTCTTCACTGGATCCCACAGATTGACCAGGCTTTGCTGCCTGGCATGTATTTATTCTTGTGGGCAAAGGCACATCCTAAAGATCAGGGTTAATTTGGGCCTCTCATGTAAAACCTCAGCCTTCAAAGCCTCGGAGGCCAGCTAGGGCAGTGCGTGGCATGTCACCCTGGTTAGATAGAGGCCCGGAATTTGGGTCCAGTCTAGGAATAATCACCGTTGTCTTTTAGCCATCTGCTGAAACACTGAGTCTGGCTTCAAGGACATCCTCAGCAATTGGTAGGATGCAGGCTGTCTCTTCACTCCATGGACTGAGATGGATTGGTTGAGTCAGGAGGTCACTCCTAGTCTGGAAGTCATGATTACCATTGGCATGATTCTGACTGCCACCTGGTGGTGTGTGGCGAGTTTGCAACTGGCCATTGCATCACCACTGCCTGAAGAAGCTATGGTGGAAGCTCATCAGCAAGGTCCTTGCCTAGTCCAGGTCCAGCATAGAGCACCACTCATCTTACCCGTTGATCAAGGCATCTCTAAGGGAGAGGATAGAGTCAGAGTGACGTGTGTGGACTGCTTTACCAGTGCAGGGCCGATCCCAGGCAGCACAGGACACAGGACTATCCCCACAGCAATGGGCCATGTTAAGATGCCAGCCAGGACAGCAGGAAGAAACTTGCAGAACACTAAGAGAACGTCTCTCAAACTTCATGCACTCAGAACCCAGACAACCAGCCCTGGAGGTGTGAGGTAACAATTCTATTCATTGCATCACTGTATGCCTTCATCAACATGTAATATTGCATGAAAAGTGTGATAGACAAGAATGTGAGCAATCCTCATACCTCATGGTCTTACTGATGCTGATGTTTTGTTGCTGTAGGTATGGTGGCCCAGAAGGACAAATGTGCTACAAAAGCAGGCCATGCTGAAAATGCATAATGCTGTGCACAAAAGCAAAGCACGCTGCAAAAGCCTGCCCTACTGCAAGTACAAGTCGCTCTGCATTCTGGAATGCATATAAATGCAAAAACACAGCAGAAGTCAAGGCAAGTTTATTTATGTAGCCCAATTTAGATGCAAGGCAGTTCAAAGTGGTTTACAAAGGTGTAAAGCTATGATATCAAATCAAATATCGATTTGTTAAATACCCTTTTTTAAATACCTTGATTGATGGTGGCCTGTGCATTTGGTACTGGCCTGGACACCAGCAATGGGTACCGAGTCAGGGAGGCTGTTCCTTAAAATCTGATATTCCTGCCACACAAACGGGTGGAAGTGGAAGTGATTTTTTAATGCCAGAGATGACCGTTAACTTATGCGACAGTTCATCATGAATCAGAGGGTGACCTCAAGTGACCTTCAGAATGAATGGGAAACATTAAGTGCAGGTGTGAAGTGCCTTGCTAGGACAGTTCGTATCAGGCTCCAGGAAGCAGGACTGAAGTCCCATAAAGTAAGGAAGAAGCCCTTCATTAATGAGAAACAGGGAAGAGCCAGGGTAGAGTTAGCAAAAAAATGTATATTTTACAGAGGCATGTACCTATAAACTGAGAAATGAGTGAAACTGTCTCTCTATTTTTTCCAGAGCTGTATTGGCCCTGATCGTCCGCTCCTCTCGTGTGCCACACCCCCTCATTAACCCCATGTGGATTCCCTGTGTTTATCAGCTGTTTCCGGTTACTGTCATTAGTTCAATGTATTTAGTCCGCGTTTCAGTTTGTTTCCCCAGTCCGGTCATTGTTATGTCAGCCTGTGGTTTGCTTGCTCCTTTTGTTGCTGTGTCTATTAAACCCCTTGTTTGCCCCGATTCCTGACTTCCTGCACCTTTTCTGCACTCCATGTGCCATCTTGCACGACAGTATGAAGAAGGTATTATTCTGCGCATCTTCATGAATATGTCAAAAACCACTGACACCCTTTGCCTTTTCTGTTTTTTAAGATCTATGCAATGTTAATCAATGCTAGTTGAAACAAAAAAAATATCCCTTTGGTGAACAATGAAACTACCAAGAACAATACTGCCATGTGCTTTTGGAAAACAAAGCAAAAAAACCCACAGAAAGAAACATTTAATTGTTGGCCCAGTTGTTTCCATTCCTTTCACACCAGACAGGCCTTCTGTTCCGTGGAAGACTTGCTTTCATTGGGGAGTGTAGATTCAGATTTTCCTTGCATTGAGCAAAAGAACCACAATACCACAGGCCTGGAGACAGGCAAAGCTAGCCAGGCTTTTCACAGGGGAGATGGCTGCCCGCACGTGAAGCAATTCAACTCAGTTCAATTCAATTTTATTTGTATAGCACGTTCTCACAACATTACATCGTCTCAAAACGCTTTACAGCATCCCCGCCCAAAGCCCCCAGTGAGCAAGCCAGAGGTGACAGTGGCAAGGAAAAACTCCCTAGAAGGAAGAAACCTTAGGAGAAACCAGACCCTGAGGTGGAGGCCATCCTCCAGGGGGCAGCAGAGGAAGCCCTAACCCTAACCAGACCCAGAGGGGGAGCCCATGGTCCTGGGGCTGGCAGGGAAAGTCAAAGTCCCAATTCACATTTTCCCAGTCTTAACATTTGTGACACAAAGTGAGGGGCAGGGAAGTGATGACAGGCAAGTGCTGGAGCTGCTTCAGATGGCAGGGCGAACAGTAGTACAGCAGCCAGGCATACAAGGAAGACGTCACAGGCAGAAGGGCGAACAGGCCGGAAAGGCACCGCAGGTAATGGAGACGTCGCAGGCAGCAGGGTAGGCAGGATTTCTTGATAATTTGGAGTCTCCAGGCAGCACATCCCAGGGGTAGGGGACATAAAATGTGCAATTAGCAAAAGTAGGGGAGACTAGAGGCAGTACAAATGGTTAGGTGAGTGCAGTATGTAAGCTCTGGCAGATAAGGCTATGGCAGCGTAAGTAGGAGGGAGAGGCAGGTGGGAACGCAGGCATGGGGAGTCCCTGAAATGTCAGCACTCCAATTCCACAAGGGCGTGTGAAGCTAGACTGACAGCACTGACAGTTCAGTTAATCGAAAGCCAATGGCACCGATCCTCACTCAGCTCTACACCTCACACTATAGGTCTAACTGGGAGTGAGCTAGAGCTAGAACTGAAGTCCCTATAGGCTAAACTAAACATGTGTGTTTTAGTCTAGACTTGTGTGAACCTGAGAGTGAACCTGAATCCTGCACAGCCTGTGGAAGACTATTCCACAGCTGAGGAGCTCTATAAGAGAGAAAGGTCTGCAGCCTGCCGTAGTTCTTTCAACCCTAGGTACTAACAGATATCCTGCTCCTTGAGATCGAAGAAAGCAAGGAGGGTTGTATAAGGCCAGCGGTTTACTAAGGTATTCCGGTGCAAGGCCATAGTAATATTGAAGCCGCAGCCTGACAATGATCGAGCAATTCATGCTTATGGCCAGTGACCCCTTCTTTCAAAACATTTTGCTTTTCAAATGGACACCCTGAAGTCTGCAGCTATGCTTTTAACAATGTAACTGCAAGAAGGAAATGAGGTCAAACAGTAAATTGCTAGAAGTACATTGAAAGAAATGAGCAATTCAGGCTGGTAGTCTTGTTATACATTTGATAATTAAGTGAGCTGGTGGTGAAATCTAATAAATACAGTAGTACCTCAGAACTCGAATTTAATCCGTTAATCCGGATCGAATTTTAAAAAGTTCGAGTTCGAATTTTCCCCATAAGAAATAATGGAAAACCAATTAATTGGTTCCCGGTGTTCTGACAAAACGTCATACTTTATCAAAACATCATACCGTAGTGCTAATCGATAGCCCTAACCCTAAC
>JAODJU010000108.1:28005276-28020599 GCA_026776725.1 Gnathonemus echidnorhynchus
TAACTAAGTTACTTTTGAAAGGAGTAATCAGTAGTCAGTAATTCGATTACTATTTCTAAGTAACTGTGGCAACACTGATTATAACTAAATTTATTAATGGTTCATTATTAATATTAAAATAATACGAAACCTTTATTTTTAAATGTATTTTATTATATAATAATAATTACTGTTACTGTCTATCATTGTCTAAAATGTATTTTTACTGTCTAAATATATGTATTCAGCTAGTGTAAACATGCACGATGCTATTGCAGCGAATGCAAGGCTGAGACTGAAGCTTTACCCTTTGTTTCTGCTGAGAGACGTGCTGCGTGACTAATTTCCCCGCGTGTACAACTTATCTTTGGTCGGCGTTCACGATTTGACTTTTGAGATTCAGATCGAGTTCTAGGTAATTTTTTTCGAACTGGTTGGTTCAACTTTTAAGAAATTCGAGTTCTAATGAGTTCGAGAACTGAGGTACATGGAATGGTTGAGGTCCCCCTAGCAAAGGTCTGGAAACCAAAGCGATGTTCTAGCAATCCAAGATATTTATTGGAGAACATAATAAATTCTCGTTACTTTTTATTTTGTTCATTTGCATACAGTATATCATGATGATATAAACATTTTTGATCTGCAAATGCCTGTGTGATTTGTGTGGTGCTTACAGAGCAAAGGAGTTTATCCTCCTTCTCCAAGTCAGCATTTACTTCCCCTGTAGAAAAATATGACTAAAGAAGAACACACTATGAAATGTCTACAATAGTGTTTTTGGACTTTGTTCCTTTAAGCACATGGTTGGGTTTGCCGTTGGGCTTTTCAGAAACTGTTGGGCCGAAGAGAGGCGAGAGCAGCTTATGTCATCCAGCTGCTCTGAATGTTAAGCTTTAAAAGGAAGCCACCATCACCAGCCTGGCTTCTTTTCACTGGGTTTTATTCTCCCAGCTACCTCAGTGAAATACATCTTAAGAGAAAATTGTGGAGTGTGCATGTGCAAAGGAATTGACTCCGTGTCTCCAGTAGGTGGCAGCACTGACCTTCACCAAACAAAGAGTCAGCAAGTAAGGAGTAGAAGAATAGTTTTTGATGAAGGAGGTACAGAGGTACCCGCATATCTAATTTTTCAGCACTTCTTTACACAGCGTGTAGTTAGAGTATGGACTAGTCTTCCTGCTAGTGTAGCGGAAGCTAAAACCCTGGGTTCCTTTAAATCAGAGCTAGATAAGATTTTAACAACTCTGAGCTATTAGTTAAGTTTTCCCCAAACGAGCTTGATGGGCCGAATGGCCTCCTCTCGTTTGTAAATTTCTTATGTTCTTATGTTCATTTAAAAAAAATTTTGATCAAGGTGATAAAATTCACTGACCAGGGGGCAGTAATACCGCCCAAGCCTAGTAACAGCTTTAATTTACCCATCTCCCTACACTGCTTGTACTTCTGTTTATTGCAATACATCTGCCCTCTGCTGGTCAAGTGGAGCATCATTTCTTCTTTCAGGTTGAAAGAATACAGCCTTCATTAAATTTCCAAGGCACACAATCTTTATCAGTGAAAATACTGACGTGTGCATCTTTGTAAATACAGAGTATTTTCTTATTGTGCCAGAAAAGGGGATCTTTAGAACACATCCTCAGCTGCTGCTCAAAGGCCTTGGGAGATGGTAGGTATCATTGGCGCCACGACCAGGTTCTGTGGGCAGTAGCAGATATAACACCATCTGCTCTGGCATCAACAACAGCAAGCAGCAACACCCCTCCAAGTGTACCATCACCTTCATTCAAGCAGGTGAGAAGCCCCAGCCCCCAAAGAAGACCCAGGGAGGCCTGCTTGCTACTGTGAGGGACTGGCAACTACTGGTTGACCTGGGGAGACAGTTGAGATTCCCGGACATCATTACAGTGACAACACTCTGGCCAGACATGGTCTTGATGTTCGGGGCAAGCAAGCAGGTGGTGCTACTGGAGCTAACTGTCCCCTGGGAAGAGCGGATGGAGGAAGCTCAAGAACGGAAGAAGGCCAAGTACGCAGACCTGGTGGCGGAGGAATGGCTGGAAGGCCAGCTGCGAGCCCATTGAAGTGGGTTGCAGGGGCTTCGCTGGCCAGCCTCTATATCGGGTCCTGGGACTCCTAGGGATCTGTGGACTGCACAGGCAAAGAGCCATGAAGAACATCATGGAAGCTGTGGAAAAGGCTTCACGTTGGCTCTGGCTGAGGACGGGAGATGCGTGGCGTAGTGCGCTACCTGGACACAAGTCGAGGCCTGATCACCCCCGGCTGGGTCACCCGGGTGAGGGTGTCTGATGTAAGACCCGAAACACCCCGTGACCCCGGTTACATCACTGAAGATGTGTCCAGGTTGCACTATGAGGTGTATTTCAGTACTGAGTGCACCTGAAAATGACTCACAAACTTGGCACAATATACTGTACTCAAATGTATATAGAGGCTGTATTTAATCTCAAGTAGAAGTCAATATTAAAATGATTCAAAATCACATTTTTGTTATTAATTGGGAATAACTAATTAAGTGTTGTTACAAAATCATGTTTAACAAAATCTGATTTTTTTTTATTAGGTTAGTTACAATAACAAGGCTAATATAAGTGCTATAAGTCTATAACACTAGTTTCACCTACCCAAACCAGTTAATTTTCTATTTGCATGTTTTAATTTGTAATTACAGTAAATAAAATAACCTAAATTCATGAAGACATTCCTTTATTTGGTTGCTTATCAAAGTTTCTAACGTGGACCGTGGGTCACTAGACCACAGATGGTGGTCTCACACCGCGGTTAAGTTAGCCTCATATTCGATATTCAGTTTTCTAGCTTTAATAACTTTTCACAGAAGTAAGGTGGGACGTTTTTAATCACAGAATCGTGTTGTCAAGTACACAGACTACGGTGCACACCGATTATTTTTGCGCTTCAAACCATTTCATGATTTATGCAAAATCGTGTTAACAGCTAATAAAATAGGTGCTGTCAGCTGTAATGACATAGTGCTTTAGCATTTTGGGCTCATGGCGACTGATGCACACCCCTTTGTTTCCCAGATTGCTTTACGTTCGAATTTTAATTAATTTTTGAATGTTCGAATGTATCCGTGTAATGTGCAATGGGACAATACATGAATGGGTTAATAACTTTAAAACTAGACAAGACAGGCACTTCTAGTGAAGTGTGCTTTGATCAGTGGACTACAGGGAACAATGCACACCCCTTGGATTTTCAGAATAACTTTATCTCTAGCAGCTATTAATTAATGTATTGTATTGTTTTCTCTCCTTTCTCCACCATCTGAGACACAAACTGAGTGTTTTGATTTTAGCTGTGAATTCTGGGATTTTTTTGCAACATCTATACAACATATATAAGTTGCTAACATAGTTAGCAACTATGCAACAGGTGTTAGCATAACACCGGGAAACGTACCCCTGGTTAGTAGTTGATATTATGCAGTGATCATAAGCTACTTAAATGTCACTTTATGCAGTGTTAATGTGGTATTTGCAATGACAAATGATCTAACTAAGATTGGTTATACAATTAGCAGTCTTTGTAGATCTTTTTCTCAGGCATTCATAGTAATCAGACAACTGTACTGGTGACAAATAAATTATAAATTGGATAGATATTTAAGTATATTCCCATTCCCTCTATCCCCCCCTCCATCTAATCCCTATTCCTTCCACACCCCAAAACCTCTACCGTCTCCCCCCATGATAAATGACATTGACCTGCTCGTGGATTGTCATCCTCCATAATAATTTTCAGCATATATTACTCATACATTTCGCTGAGCGAGAGCAAGAAAACTATCTAAAAAAACTATAGCAGCATTACACAATACATACATCAACCAATATATATATATCTCCGACACCGCCGTAGGATGTACAACGTCCCGAAAAACTGTCCATAGGTCTAACGTCATTACATTATTCAGCAGAAGAACAAACAAGAACCTCGACGCCTCCCTCCTAACGTTTTCCCTCATCCACCAATGATTGCGCCTAAGATGGGATGTAGGATCTGAAGATGGATGAGATGGAAATTATTATTAATCACTTCAAAAACTTGTGATTACCTTCCATATTTTTTATAATGTTAACGTTACAAGTAAAATGTCTTCTTTTTCAAAAATGTGTGCATTTGTTTAATTTCATATAGTTTACTTTAAGTCAGGCAGCCAGAGGGCCTCCAATAAAAAAGCACATTGGAACGTTAGGACCCTTGCAGTAACCAATACTTTTCTAGGTTACTGGAGACTATATCCAATCAAAATTGTTAGCAGAGGTTGGTCGCGAATAACACGTAATGTTGTCGTCATCTCCTTACTAGGACCCGTCCAATCCAGATAGCGTCTACTTGCGGCCCCTAAGTCTCTCTTTCAACCTTCACTACCGCTACCGAAACAGGAGGGGCACCTTCAGTGAGCTCTGCTGTGTGCTGACAGTGGCTTAAGATCAGTATAAAATACATATAAGTTTCCATATCCTAACCCAGTCATCATGTCTCTTCTTACTGTCAGTAGGTTAGCGTCTAGACTCCTGAATTCAAAGGTAAGGCAAAGGAAATAAGTCTTTCGCTTTGTTGTGTTAATCTGCAGTCGTGTGCCATTGAATTCGCTCAAATTAACCGAACCGGCTTTGCGTCTTAGGCAGAATTGTTGTACTGGTTTGCCAAAGATGTTTTAGCCGCTTGGATCAGCAGGTCCATTTTTTTTATTCGCAACAAATCGTGGCAATAATATCTGGCCTCCAGTAATCATGTTCTCCTTAACGTGTAATATTGCCTGATATCATACTTGACAGTGCACCAAGCTATTTTATTTGTAGATTCGTATTGGTCGCTTTCTGTTACCTCTATATGAATATTAATGACGATGGCCCTTTTGCTTAGGTCTTTACTACTGTTCAGTGTTATGGGTATCTATTTTTGTTCCTAAGTTGTTAAAAATGGTCAAATTAACAGTGCAGATGGTCCGTTTTGTGGCCTTTTCGCTATGAGATTCTTTGCCAGGTTATTATTTTTGTTTGCCAGGTGGGTAGCTATTATTCTGAGTGCTTGAAAGCAAGCCGCTTATTTGACTGTTTGCCACCAAGATGGATGTTTAAATAAGACTCGCTGTTATGTTAGTTGAACTATTCCGTTTCTTACCTTTTTGACCATGCTAGGGTTAAGTTTCACCTCAGTGGCCAAATGTCCTGTCTAGCAAATTATTATCCTTTGTCAGAAATAGAATGATGTCTCTACTTGGTGACGAACTAATTATATCTCTAGTTTCCTTTTAAATTGAATTACAGAGGTCTTCATCATGTACACTCATACTCTATAACATTACTGTTCAAGTGAGATTATCGCTATGATCCACTGACCTGTCTGTGACGTGAATGCATGGTGCTTGCCTTTTAGAGGTTGGAGTAAAAGGGTTGTTGATGCTGTGAAGATGTCTTTGGGGTTAAACTTTATGTTAATGAGGCTACGTTTAGTTTTATTTTGAAAAATATTGGTTCACCCTTTCCATCTAAGTTTCTACTTCAAGGTCAGAGTCACGGGGTCATTTAAAGAACTGACCCCTCAGCACTTAGTGCCTTGAGAATACTGAGTGGTTTATTTTGTTAGTTGAATATAAACTTTTGATTTTATAGCCATGTTTTCACTATCCCCTTTAGAGTGAGTAATTTTCTGCAGTTTATTCTGGATTCAGCAGCTGTGCTAGGCTGCAGTGCCTTTTTTGCCATATGTGTGTATGTATATGAATTCTTTAGTTTTTGCATATCCCACCTTATTTTCCTATGAGGCACACTTACACATATACCATGCGCATTTAAACTCGGGGCTAGGGCACAGGGTCAGGCATTCATCCAGCACCCCAGAGCAATTCCAGGGACGTTATAATCAATCCTTGACACAAGACTGGTGACATTCTGATCATGGACATCGAGTCATAACCCATAGGCAGACACATCCTTTCTTAATTGCATTGCTGAATTTTAAACTATCTAACCTGTGAAAGAGAATGGAGGGCAGCCAGGTCTAAATTAATCACTTTTGATCTGTCAATATCGTGCTAAACGATGACAGGAACGTCTGCTGTATTTTTTTCCCCACCTTGCCTTTTTATTCTTTTGTTTCTGCTAGCAGCCATTTTAGAGCTTTGTAAAGTTGACAGCCCTAAGCCTGATCCCCTTCAGAGTTAAATAGGTTCAACATGCCGATCAGGTGGAAGGTGCCAGTCTCCCTCACCTGACAGGCTGAATGCCTTGGCCATCGCCTCGATTTCCTGTGTATCTGCACTCCTGTGACCTGGCTGATTGTGCGTTTGGGAGTTCTGCATGGTCCAGGCTCATTATTTTCGTTGATCTCAAGCTGCTCTAGACCATTACATTCTTTAGTTCTGGCTGTTGGCTTGTTCAAAGTTGCATATTTATTGTTGTATCTTTAGTGGAAATTTAATGCTGTGGTAATTTTTAGGGGTGCCCTGATCCACTTGCTTGGCACCCCAATCTGATCAGATCCATTCAATATTTATATCTAGCGGTTCCGAGTCCCGAGCTGATATTTCAGTAAGTATGTTAGTATACAAACTCATACTGTAGGTGTCGGTCCATTCTTCGTCTGAGTGAGCCTCGCGATTTCGCAGTACTCTTCTTTATGATGTTTCTGCAAGTGCCTAATTACATGCGCTGTATTAAGTGAGACTCGGTCGCTGCTGCCCCTCTCA
This sequence comes from Gnathonemus echidnorhynchus, assembly GCA_026776725.1. Taxonomy (NCBI): domain Eukaryota; kingdom Metazoa; phylum Chordata; class Actinopteri; order Osteoglossiformes; family Mormyridae; genus Gnathonemus; species Gnathonemus echidnorhynchus. The sequence continues at coordinate 28,011,992 of JAODJU010000108.1, forward strand.
TGAGCGGATACCATTGCAAATGTTGCAGGTGGCTGTTGGGCCACTATGAGTTTACAGTTTCAAAAATATCTCCACAGCTGATGTCACAATAGTTTGTAGTTACTGCAGCATTTGATGGAACCTTACAATCTGCTCAACTGACAGGAGCATGAAAGAAATTAAATAGATCGGGCTGTGGTGGCTGATGCCAATCAGTTAAAAATGCCTGAATCAGCCTCGATTCCGATCTTTGACATCAGTTTGGGTCATCACTGTTAAGTCTTCCTGTTATTTTTTCATTGATATGCTTTCTAAGTGCAGAATAGAGGACAAGTTGATGATCAGCCGCCACCGATATGCACTGAATGCTCAGTGCCCAGTAGACAGTTCTGTGTTAAGTGCTAAGTAATGTCTTCCTTGGCTGCAAACTTTACCTGAGTTGACATTTCTTGAAAAACTATTATGGTTTTGATGGATGTTTCATTCATGTTATAATGGGTGCTGGTTGTGCAGAATTCTGTTAAAATTGTACGTAGTCTAGTTGCTGTAAAAGTTTTGCTTGATTCTTAAATAAGTATACCGGTTAGTTTGCATGCCAAACTTATCCATTCAGCCCAGTGACCTCCGACACACGTAGGATGCCTGTAGGGTTTTCACTCAACTGCCAAGCGTTGTCATAATCCAGTGAGGGTCGCCTTTGTATAGTATGTGTCCTGCCTCCTAATCTATCCATTCTTCTATTTCTAGCCTAGTGAGGGCATGGCCTGTAAGTTTCTGGGGTTCTGTGACTTACATGGTGTCCTGTGACTCATTGAAGCTTTCTGAAGGAATCTTACCCGGTAGTTTTATTTCTCGCTTGTTACAGTTTTCTCCCATCACAAAACACTCTACGTTACGTTTGAAGCCTCTTGCAGTTTCTGAAGACATAAGAGCTTTTTGAAGTTCTGTCCAGGCAGCGTTTCCCTGGAGTTCAGAGAACAAGACATGCACAGCTTGCCATGGTGATTAGTGTACAGGGTCAGGTGCAGGATGCATTGGTGCAGGTGACGGGTCCCCCATTAAACTCTGTCACCCTGGATCACTGCAGGCTGATTGCTTGTCCAGAAAACCTGCTCACGCTCCTGCCAGCATTTGCTCTCCACTTCATCTGCCACTTTCTCTTTCAGAACACAGCTTGTATCATCGTGGCCTCCAGGCATGCAAGCTCGTCAGTTGTGAGTATCTGCTGTACGACGTGCCTTCATCTCTTATATGTCTGGCCACTCAGGACTGTGTCATTTATCCTTTTGGGCTTCCTGTCATTCTCTATCATTTTATTGCTTTTACACTTATCTGTATTGTCATGTACTTATCGAGCATGATCTTTAAAGTGAGCAGTTCTTATTTTACATTGACCTGAATGGGTCCTGTCTTTCGAAAGTGTCATTTTTTTTCTCTCCTTACGGTTCAGTGTGGATTATGTGTCATTGTAGAGCCTGAAGGATGTGCTGGCTGACCTGGTACCCAAGGAGCAGAGTCGAATCAAGAACTTCAAACAGAATTATGGAAAAACCACTATTGGCCAGATCACTGTGGACATGGTGAGACTACAACATGGCCAGCTTTGTAGCAGGTGCCAAATTATGGCAGTGAAATCAATTTGAGTTCTGAAGGGTTGACTTGTGGAGCAGTGCTGCTATGGACTTGGCAGACGGTGAAGGTCGCAGTTCTCTTGGGTGGCAACATCCCTCCCTTTTAGTTGTGTCACTGTGCCCATCGCACTTAATTGTGACTGACTTATATGGCCTTGTGTCGGTGCCGATCAAGTTGTCATGTTGAGGTATGTTACCATCAGTATTGGGGGTAAGTTTTAAAAGTAAGAAAGATGTTTGTTTTACTTTGTCTGACGGCATGGCGACATTTTGTAGAAGCATTACTGTGTGTTAACACCTCTGCTGAGAGTTAAATTTGTCTTCCTTGGCCATGTTTCTATAGAAATTGATGCTGCAAAATCTGTTTTGGCAGAATATTGTGCAGTATGGATGCAGGTTCAGGGGCTGGTCTTGGCAACACCTCCCACTCCAAAGCACCGTGCTCCCCTTCAGACCTACTCTGATGGGCAGTCTGTTTTCTCGTGAACTTCCCCCTGGTGTGTATAGGATGTGGTGTTTGAGTGTCATTTTGCAGGTTGGCTTCTTGATGGAAACGCACCACCATACTCACTCAGACCAGCCTGCCATTCAGCATCACTAGAGCTCCATGCATTCAATGTGCTCCCTCTTTTTTTTTTTTTTGTCTGTGCAAAGAAATGGTGGAGTTTAACATGCCAGTCATGCACAGCCAGCCTTTGTCATTCTGCGATCAGGCTGCCCTACTTCTGATAGTGTTATCAGGTGCTTCATGTTACTGGTATCTGCCTGGAGATAAATCTGTTTTTGACCTGCCAGATATGTCTATCTGGTTTTCTGCACATTGTTAAAATGCTGTTTTAAACTAGGGGTGGTGGCGGTAATCAGTCCCTTGTTAATGTTTAGTGATCTTTTAGCACTAAATACAGGTGAATCTCAATGAATCCCTTTATCTGGACAATCTGTGTTCTTAAACCTTTTTAAGAGCTCTTGCGCCTGCATCTCCACATGGATCCCTGGTTCAAAGTAATGTCGTACTAGCTGGATAAAGAGCGTTTTTCCTGCTCAGACAGGCAGCCAATGATGAGTCCAGTGGGAAACGTGTTGTGCGTGTGTTTGCAGGTGTACGGTGGAATGCGAGGCATGAAGGGCCTGGTGTACGAGACCTCTGTCTTGGATCCTGATGAGGTGAGCATCTAACTAGCGCCCACGTTTCTAGGCATCTTTTGGAGCTAGTAGGTGAAGTTCTAAAGCAGAGCATAGACGTTTCTCAGGTGAAACTGAAGATGAAGAAATTTTCTATTCATCCATATCCAGACCTCTGTGTAGTAGAAATGGTTTTGTCTTCTCTTTTGAAGATTGTAGTGTAATACGTATATCTCTAAAAAAAATAGTTTCCCTTTATTTCCTCATTTTGGTTTTGCTCTGCTGGTTTGCACTCGCCTTTGAGAACTGACATGATTCATGTCCTGTTATGCCCTTTGACGGAAACCAGAAACTTGCTTTTGTCATGTTTACAATTAGGCATAGCAGATTGATAAAGTGGAACCAAAGCTCAGCTGTAAGCATTGCACACAGACACATTTTAACTAGGCTTTTTTTTGTTTTGTTTCTATAGGAAGAGAAGATATTATATGCTATAGACCTTGATAATATGAAGGCCGGTTGACTTATGAAATTGAACTAATAATGAGTTTAGTTTTTTTCACTTTAAGGTCTGAATTTCCCCATTTTCTCCATTGCCTGTAGACACTGTTTGTGTTCTGCACATGTCGTCCCAAGTCCAGCAGTGTTTCCATCAAGGCTTATGCATAACTCTTTAGATACGAAAAATAACAGAATTTGCGAGTCCTGTAATGAAACCATACTCAACAAGCTGGGTGTATTGGTTTTCAAGCTCAGAATTATTGGTGCATCTTCACAATGTGATGAAGTATTTTATTTTGTTGCAGCAATAATAATACAAAGTTGAGTAGTTGCTGCTGAATGTTGATTAGACAAGTCCCACATTCATGTCTGCACAGCCAGTATGCGTTCATTGTGCGACATTAAAAAGGAAGGAGAATAATGCAGCCTGCATTCCCACCACCTTCTGCCATCTTACAAGCATAGAGATCATGTGCAACATGACAGTCTACAATATGTGTGTCAGAGATCAGGTGCCATAAACTCTCAGTATCTAAAATGGGACAGGATTTTGATTAACTGAAGGGAGGGATGTTTTTGGTGCAATGAGGAAATCCATCTGGGTGAGTTGTCAGCTGAGTCACAGGCTTCAACTGTTGGTCAAACTACATTGTGTCTCCCTAGGGAATCCGTTTCCGTGGATACAGTATTCCAGAATGCCAGAAGCTGTTGCCCAAGGCTCCTGGGGGCCAGGAGCCCCTACCTGAGGGCCTGTTTTGGCTCTTGGTTACTGGTCAGGTGCCCACACAGGAGCAGGTGAGTGCCGTCCAGCTTAGGGGTTCCTCTGGTTGAAGGCCCTCTTTTCTTAGGACTTGTTACTCTTAATGAGCCAAGTTTTTTTTCCCCCACTAGTCATATTGCTTTCTAATTTCACAGTGCAATGCAGCAATTTAATGATAGTGTAGGTTTCAGGCCTGGCTGTAAAGCTTTAAGGAAGTTCCCAATAAAAGTTTATATTTACAAGTGTAAAATATTGCTTAAGGCAACGTCAGTCATTGAGAAACGTTCAGATCAGGTCCAGAGCTCTGCCAGGTGATCTTGTCGACCTCCTGCCTGCTTTAGCGTGGAGTCTGGCATTACCTGCGTCAGAGAGAATGGCTGGTTTAAAAGCCCGCATGGGACTGCTTTTCTGGTAATCTGCTGCACGTGTCTTCGGAGGCTGCGCTGCTCTGGAGGGCTGACTTACTGTCTCAGGTTTCACCGATTGACACTGACTGTTGGACTGGATGTCCAGACCACACCTGTACATTTTCGGGGGTGTATTCGCAGATCACTGTATTAGGTTGGAGTCAAAGACTTAAACACTTCAAATGAGACATGCCTAAAGTCAAGCCCCCCCACTTCCCACTTCACCTCAGGTTAACTGGGTGTCCAAGGAGTGGGCCAAGCGGGCAGCCCTCCCCTCACATGTGGTCACCATGCTGGACAACTTCCCCACGAACCTGCACCCCATGTCCCAGTTCAGTGCAGCCATCACGGCTCTCAACAGCGAGAGCAGTTTTGCCCGCGCCTACTCCGAGGGTGTCAACAAGGCTAAGTACTGGGAGGTGAGCGCGCCGTTGAGTTCTGCGGGGGTCTGTCTGCAGATCGGGCCGTAATCTGTCCTTAAGCACTAAACTGTCTCGTGTGTCATTCCCAGTTCATCTATGAGGACTCAATGGACTTGATTGCCAAGCTGCCATGTGTGGCTGCAAAGATCTACCGCAACCTCTACCGTGAGGCGAGCAGCATCGGCGCCATCGACTCCCAGCTGGACTGGTCCCACAACTTCACTAACATGCTGGGCTACAGCGACCCGCAGTTCACGGAGCTCATGCGACTTTATCTCACCATTCACAGGTAAGGGGGGGGTCTGACCCTCTTACAGGGTACAGATCCATCGGAGTTTCTGTGCATTTCAGCTGTAATTATCCCACAAGGACCATGTCACGATAGCTTGCCTGATTTTTTTTTCTCACTGAACCAAATCATTTATGCAAAAGGGAGTATATTTTTAGTATCACTTTACAATTAGGCTCCCTTTCGCCAGTAACTCATTAATAGAGAAAAGTGTTACAACCTAATTAATAACCTACTCATAAGCCATTCATAAACCCTTTATAAGGGTAGTCTTATTGTAAAGTGGTTCCATATTTTTTATGCCATTATGCAGCAGATGGAGGTCTGACTGCTCACTTCCACAGACTTTGCAGCTCTTTTTAAAATACGTCTGTGTACAATGCTTACAGCTGAGCTTTGGTTCCACTTTTATTTACCAAAAACTTGTTTGATAGAGATGCAGGATCCTCTCCCTGATGAAAGTCTTCATGTACTTTAAGGTATTTAGATTGGCTGGGTCTGTTCTCATTTGATGACATTATGGAAAATCATTGTCTAGCTATATTCACTGCCTTTTTTGTAGTAATAAAAATGATACGCGATCTAAAACTTGCTACCATTACACTATCATGACTTTTATTCTGGATCCTCTTCTTTTACAGTGACCATGAAGGTGGAAATGTCAGCGCTCATACCAGTCACCTCGTGGGCAGTGCCCTGTCCGACCCCTACCTCTCTTTCAGTGCTGCCATGAATGGCTTGGCTGGACCATTGCACGGACTGGCCAATCAGGTCCAAAACATCCCTTTGCCTGTGTGTGTGTGTTTGTGTGTGTTTGTGTGTGTTTGTGTGTGTTTGTGTGTGTTTGTGTGTGTTTGTGTGTGTGTGTGTGTTTGTGTGTGTGTGTCCTCGTCGCTGGTAGACTCACTATATTCTTGTAAGCCCGCTCTTGCTGCGTCTGTTGTAATGTTTGCCTCCCAGTGTTCCGTCGTCCAGGCCATTGTAAACGCCGGTGTTCATTGCAGGAAGTGCTGGTGTGGCTGACAGCCCTGCAGAAGGAGCTGGGTGGGGAGGTGTCTGATGAACAGCTGAGGGACTACATCTGGAACACCCTCAAGTCTGGCAGGGTAAGAAGGGGGGCTGCGAAGCTGCTGTCCGATGTTTTCAGATAGTGTTGAGTTTTTACATTGTGATATTGATGCAGGTGTTTGCAATTAGGCTGTTTACAGAATGCAGGCTGCATTACTGTTCACCTTAGGCTGGTGTTTCCCAGTCTGGTCTTTGGGGACCCCCCCATACAGTCTGTTTTTGCTTCCTCCCATTTTTGTTTTCAGGGAGCTTGGAAGGAGCAAAACCATGGACTGACTGTGTCTCTGAGGACCAGATTTGGAAATACTGCCTTAGGGTGTTTTCACTCCTGTGCCATTTAGTCCAGTTAAATCGAATTCTGGTTCGATTTCCCCCTTGGTGCGATTCTCTTGGGCCCGTGTGAACATGGTAATTTGGTTGGGTTCAGACCAAAACAACTGCGCCAAGACCCTTGAGAGGAGGTGTTCTCAGTGCAGTCCCAGATGAACTCTGGAGTAGTTTGTTTTAAGGTGGAAATTAGCATGCTATAGACTTTCAATATTAGCTTCCCTCTTCTGCTCAGTCGACTGAAGGCAGCACATTGTCTTTGCGAAGTCTGAAACAGCACGACATTTTTGAGACCTACCCTTGAAGTGAATTCTCATTCTGCTGGTATAGTGCAGACTTGCCAGATAATTACCACAGCTACTAACAAATGCCATTTCTGATGTTGCTCCATGTTAAGCCACATAGAAATATGCAATAGTCCAGAATGCAGGACTGGGACTGTCCAACAGACATTCACCTGGCTGCGAGTTTCAAATATGAAAGCTGCTCTTGGGAAGAGGAGAAAAAAAAAAACACAAGACTATGGGCCACCCAACATGCAACAGAACCTATTAAAACAAAAACAAATACAAATCCCATCCATCCTAACCACTTTCTGCATAACCACCTCCCCCCACTAAAAATGTAATGCAGTGTTTCCCAATCCAGTCCCAATGACAGACCACTCAAGATTTGTTACTCCACAATGAGCACTTGTAGTATCACTAGAAAACCCTTTGTTCCCCTTCAAACCTGACATGACCAGATGTAAGATCATCTTTTATAAGTTATGTTTAAATTTAAACATCTGACCAATAAGCGGAGTAAACGTTCTGGTGTATTTTGTAATGGTGCATTATGGTTTACTTGGATTTTTCCAAAGGTGGAAAATGCTACAAGTCATCAACTTTCAAACCAGAGCAAATGAACTATGTGTGAAAAGGCCCTTAAATGCCTGAACAAGATTTGACCCCCAGCACCCTATGTAATTAATGTCCATCTTCAGACCAGAAGTATTCCAGAGGCTGGAAACGTGAAGGTGATGTGATAGACAGGAGCTTCCTCCTCTCTTCTCTCAGGTGGTCCCAGGATACGGGCACGCGGTCCTGAGGAAGACGGACCCTCGGTACACCTGCCAACGCGAGTTTGCGCTGAAGCACCTTCCAAACGACCCCATGTTCAAGCTGGTGTCCCAGCTGTACAAGATTGTGCCCAACGTGCTGCTGGAGCAGGGCAAGGCCAAGAACCCCTGGCCCAACGTAGACGCACACAGCGGGGTTCTGCTGCAGGTAGGAGCTGACAGAGGAGCACAGGACCACATGTGGATCTAGCTGCTGTTATTTTAGCGCTGCAGTTTGGTGCCCAGTTTCTTAGCATCTGCAGATTGAGGTAAAACTTGCTTTTTGATACCGAGTCGTCGGTTCAGTTCTGTTGGCTCTGCATTTGCCCATGTGAGGGTGACTCATCTCCAGCCTGAACGCACTCCTCCCTTATCCCCCCCCCTCCCCCCCTGCAGTACTACGGCATGACGGAGATGAACTACTACACCGTGCTGTTCGGGGTGTCCCGGGCACTGGGCGTCCTGGCCCAGATGGTTTGGAGCAGGGCCCTGGGCTTCCCGCTGGAGCGCCCCAAGTCCATGAGCACCGATGGGCTGATGACCCTGGTGGGGGCCAAGTCGGGGTAGAGGGGGGCTCAAAGGGGCTGACCTTCAGAACTACGCCTTTGGGAGGGAGATTCAAAGAGACAGTAAGCTTTTAAAGTTATTTAAGTACAGACCTTTACAGTAAACTGTTGGTTTACCCAAAGGCACTTCAGATAAAATTTCATTTTCATAAGGGGGGAGAGAGGACACACACCTTATTTATGTCCCTTTTATCCCTTGTAGGCCTGACATTGCATAACTGACACCCCCTCCCCCACTCTCACCTGAATTAGCCACCTATGATGTGAAGTATCATGCTATGCTACTGGTTTTTCTTATTGCATAATGGGTTTGTGAAATTGGTGAAGACTGTGCATCGTGGGGGTGGATGGCTCACTGCAGTGCTGACCCAGCAACTACCAACTGGAAACAGCGGAATGCTGTTCTTTCCTGGTTCAGGTTTTGGACCTGACCCCCC
>JAODJU010000108.1:28025152-28042245 GCA_026776725.1 Gnathonemus echidnorhynchus
TACTCTAACTACACGCTGTGTAAAGAAGTGCTTCCTCAAATTTGTTTTAAAATGTTCTCCCGCTAATTTCCACTTATAACCACAAAATAGCTACCAAGATGCTACAAACGTACTTATGCCTTATGCAAGCATCATTTCAAGGCTTGGAGATTTTTAAAAAGTGGCTGGATTCAAATACGATGCAAGCTAATGAAGAACACCACACAGAGAAACACAGCTCACGTTTCACTGATTTCAGTCTTTTTAGTGTCTCTTTGGGGAAATGCACCAATAAACAAAACTCTAGAGGTGAGACTCACCATTAAAAACAAGCATGAACTAATGACTCCATTCCATCTCACTATCAAACTCAGTAGCAATCTAGATAACATATTACATAAACAAAATGAGCAGAACCTTCTCTATGACATGACCTGTTCAAGGGCACATGAAGGTACCCAGGGATTTTTGTTCAGAAAACATCCAGGTTGCCGGTGGGCAAAGGTGAATTGGGAACTTCCCTGTCAGAACTGCACATCTCTGACCTCAAGGTGGTTGCTGGTTCCCATCCCTTCAAACACCGAGTTATTGACCAAAAGCTGCCTGTATAGTATAGAATGTGTACGAATCAGACTGGTGGAGCCTCAGGCCTGACTGCCTGTGATCCGAGAACATGACCTTGATAACACTTGTTTTTTCAGTCCAACTTTCCCGTGGTAGATTAGAATGTCAAATCTTGATTTTAAAAAAACCTTAAGGAGCTATAGTATTGGCCAGCCAAGTAGCAATGAAAACAGAAATTTTCAAATCTAATTAATTGAAACTCATAGTATGGATAAAAAAATACATTATGATAATGTGTATTACTGAAAAAATAAAATATCAGATCATTCAATTATTAACCTTAAACCAGGGACCTGAAATCCATTAGTGACCGACATACAAAAACTGTTTTAACAGTATGGCCAGCAGAATTTGAAGATAGTGGTTATGGATAAGAACAGAACTGACATCAAATATTACAGACTTAAGTACCAGTGGGGATGCCAGGAGAAAGATATTCTTCAAACAAATACCTAAGCATTACACTGCATAACAGTGTAACATTAAAAACATTTAAAAATAAATAAAATCTGTAGATTCTGACAGGGAACAATAGATGAAAAGGTGCCAACAGAAGCGGATACAGGAACGGAAAATAACAGATCGGCAGCCGCACAGCTGTTGAACAAACAAGCACCACTAACGGAAACCTTTTTTTTTTCCCAACCCCCACTAAATGCCACAGGAATAACTACGGTTACAGCAGTCGGTTTCAAAATAGTCATCTGAGACGTTTTCCCTTTTTCCCCCATATTCATAATCAGTGGAAGACCCCCAGATTAAAATCCCTTCAGATAAATTTTCACTCTCTCCTGAGAGATAATTTATGTCACGATACGGAGTTCCTCTCCCTGCGGCAAAGGACCCCCACACAGAGGTAGACGGTAGTCATTTATTCAGGAAATGCTACAGAGACCCAGGAGCACCCAGTGCTATGAAGGAGAAGCACCTGGCTGGTCCACATTCAAGTTGTAGCTGCTGGAGCTGTGGGTGGTATATGGCAGCTGGGGGGGGGGGGGGGGATTGTCCCATGGATAAAATACAGGGAGTTCATCCTAGGGGTGCCAGAAGGCTGGTGGGGGTACAAAGAAATCCAGGGTTACATCTGATGCACCTCATGGAACATGTACTCCCGTGGTATGCGCGTCTCGGGGCCGTACAGCTTGCAAGCACGGCGCTCAAAGGCCGCTACCATCTGCTTGACCACCTCGTCGAAGAAGACCGTGGCCAGCTGGGAGTGCAGCAGGGAGCGGAACTCGAAGGAGATCTGGAGGGGAGAGGAGGACAAAGCGGGGAGGCGAGTCAGCATGCACCTGCCCGACGGGCCCTTTTCAGGGCGGCGGAACCGTACGCAGAAACATACTGAGAAGTCGACTGTGCAGGTCCTGGGATGGCCGGGGATACCAGGGCTGAAGCGCCATATTGTCTCCAGGTGGTTGAAGAGCTTGCCGTCGGTGCACACTGCCTAGGGCAAATGAGCCGAGCAGGAGAGAGTACAGTAATAATCCTGGTCCCAGCTTGGAGAAGGGAGATCGCATGTTCGCCCAAGGTTTGTGCATTTAGGCGAACTGTGGTTTCTAAATCGCCCTCTGTGTGTAACTGTAGCTCATGGGAGTTCAGGGAGTTAACCAATCAGATTGTAGAGGAGGTGGGTCCAACCTCTTCTACGATCTGATAGGTTATCTCTCTGAACCGATCATTTTTCCTACTGCCCTCAGAACATGTTTGTGTAAGTAAAACTCCCACGAGTGTAACTATGTGTGACTATGTGCTCTTCGACGGACTGGCATCCTATCCAGGGTGACCTGTCCTTCCTGGCTTAGGCCCCAGGATCATCATGACCTTACAGATCTTACTTAAAACAACATCAGTATCAGCTGGATGGTCAATGTCCTTTTGAGCATATAAATTCACATTGCTGCCTGTTGTGTGTAATTGTGACTAGTAGTCTTGTAATTGTATATCACAGGCAGTTGGAAGTGGGGTTGTGTCTCCTGTTACCTTAACAAGATGAGGACGCACGCTGGTGATCATCGACGTGTATCGCTCCACCACTGGTGGGAAGCCCACCTCAAGCTGGGCTTTGGAGTGACCCGTCCTCTTCATGATGGTCTGTGATTTCTTACACCAAGGCACGAATAGCTTGTAGTCATCAACGTTGGACACCACGTCATACATCTCCTGCATGGAGTACCTGATAATGTCCAGTGACACAACCTTCAATCAACCATAACCCTGAGTTTGAGTCACTTTAATTGACACATTTTGCAAATCGAACCCGGAAAGGCTGGAAAATAGGGATGGGCCTGTCCGTGTTTTCAATTCCGATCCGATTCCAATACACAACTGATACTGATACAGATTCCGATACAAGAACTCTTTTTACTTTTATATTTTAGTATCATAAATGTATATATAATATATAAATATGTATACTTTATATATTATTAATATTTTTTTAAACTAGTGCTCAGCTGGACGCATGACAGACACAGGCGTTAACAGCGATGTGTTTCAACTGCCCGCTTGTGATCCAGTCACCTAAGATGCATTTTAAAACCAAGTGTTAACAGAGCCATAGTGTGTTCTGTTGGTCATTTTTCAGTGAAATTTAAAAAAAGTTTTGAATTTAATTCATCAAAACAACCCAATAATCAATTAATGAAATCAGATCATGGTAAAACTTAAATATTTTTCATGCATTGGATTGTTCCCTAAATAATCGCAACAGAATCAAAAGGCCTTAAGGTCACTGACCTACACGCCTACCATGTCAATTACGAAAAAAAAGTCAGAAACCAGGGAATCAGCTCAGGTCTCATTCCACACATTCCTACAAAAAGCGCTTCAAGGCAAGTTTCGCAGGTTTCATCACAGAGAGCCCGGACTGCGCTCTTACCCCAGTATCCTGCGCTCGGAATACTCCTTCCGTTTGTTGGTGAGGCTAATGAAGCTGCGGCTGGCGGTCATGGTCACATGCTCACTGCTCGTGTACTGAAGCATTCTGGGTGTCCGGGTCATCAGAATGCCACATGACGACAAGTACCTACCAAGGAAGCCAATATAGTATGATGAAGTCTGAAGACCATAGAAGCCTAAGAGTACACCACCTGACTTTCACTATTTTCTAGTTCCATTATAGGCTATGCTGATTACACAAACTACCCCCCCCCCAACCAACAGCAGAAGGCACATCTCAACACCAATTAACTCCATCCATTGATTAGTATTGACCGGCATCAGAAACTTGTGTCATTACAGGGTCTGGCATGCATGAAGAATGAGGACTTTTCATTGGCTGACCTATTTCGGCTTATTGTTCCCATTGTGCCTTCACAGAGGCAGTTCATACACACAAGAGTAGGGCTGCAAAAAATGATTATTTTGCTAATCGGTTAATCATGTGATCAAGCGATCAATGGATTGATTAGTTAGACCAAAAAGTGCAAATGCTTTGTTTAAAATCATCAAGAGGATTTTTTAAGTCACGGCTGTAATAAAAAAATCGCTATTTAAAGTGACAAATCAGCATAGAATCAAAGGTCTGCTCTCTGCGCCATAATAAGCTTGCTATCGATAGCATTTTATCAAGGGCCACAACTTTACAAACTAAATTAAATCAAATGTGATGCAAGCTAAAGGTAACCTGCTAAGATACATGTCATATCAGATTATAATTAATCCCATAATACAATGGCCATTCATTCAAAACCCATTATTTCAACCTCTGGCAGTGTTATCTGACAAGGACAATTAATGCACATATGTTGCTATTTAAATATAGAAATGTTATTTTATACACTTCAGTTGACAGCCAGTTTTCTTACACAAGTGAGGCAGATCGCAAGACCTGTGTATTTAGAGGGAGAGTTGGCAGATCAGATGTCTGGCGGATGGGGCCTTTGGGAAGTCAACTCAGGGAGTTCAACCATCATATACTGAACACTTGGGACATGGCAGCATTATCACTGCACTCTCATGGGGAAGTCCCAAATGCTAACAGCAAGGGTTCTCAACAGCAGAATGAAGCTTGCATGAAAGGGCTATTACAGTGTCTCCCCTTTGTCATCGTTAACATATGGAATCAAAGATGACAATTCTAATGTGTTCAGATAAGAAATTAGTTGAATTTGTCAGCCACATTTAAAAACGTTTCCACCTGGAGTGGGAATATTAGAATATCGATTTAAGGTCCTGGGGAGGGGGGGGGCTGTACTGGGTATTGGATAATTAGCACCTTATCAGTCCTGATAAGGAACAAACCAAACAGGCTGTTGTATCCCTGACATATAGGCATGCTGTCTCCTTTATACCAGGAAGAAAGATGAAAGAATTATCCTATAACATACTGGGAAATGTATGGCTAACTCTCAACATCACCAATAATACTCACCCACTCCTGCCCTATATGTACACCCCATGCACATAAAATCGTATGTACTCAACAGGCAGTTAAATGAGTAACGTGCAAATGTAGAAAATCTCAGTGTGCAAAAACCATTACCCTTACACTTCCCCTGTTTGATAAAGAGCACATGGGTGACAATGAGTGTAACTGTCAGATAAACATCTACTCATAAATTACCAAATGCGGCCTGAAACAGCAAAGAGGGATCAGATATTTCAGAATTCAGTGGCTGCAGCTATACATTTTAAATTAAGCTAAAAAGAGATGTGAAACATGCACAAACGCTTTACACCACTGGATACTTATCACAAACTGTTTTTGATATACATTTTAATCATACCAGGTTCCCTTGCTTTCAGCAGTCAATTACCAATCAAACTCTATATAATAAAGCAATTTCAGATAAAAAAAAAAAGTTGAATGTTTTACATTAATCACTCAGTGAACTCCCTGCTTTTCTTAAAAAAAGAGGACAGTTTTATCAAATGTAACCCAGCTGTAAGATGTACACCTCTGCAAGCCCAAACACATTCAATACAGCTAACAGAGGTAGGTACGGCTGTGCAAATAAATTTTGTCCAGTTTCTGGTCATAATGCGCTCGTTTTCTCTGAAGTTAAAATTAGTTCATTAAAACGAGTCTACATGAGTTCGTTATAACGACAAATGTTCCTCGTTGTGACTTTACGTGTATTATGTTATAAGGGGAAAAGAGCCAAACTGATGACTCGCTTGCACGATTTTCACTTTGCCGGGTGTGAGACCCCACGTAGTCTGCCAGTGCGCGAATACTCCGGGTTTTACGGTAACAGGTCCCCCAATGTCCTTCTGTATCTGACAAGCAGCCACATTAAAATTCATCCAATTCTGCGATGGAATTTAGGGGTTATGGTCATTCAAACCTATAAACTGTAATAACAAATGCATGTGCAGTATATACCACTGAGCCTTATAAGGAGAAAATGGACAAAATTTATTTTGTCATTAGTAAGGAGACTGAACCGCATAATATTAATTGGTAACAGAACATGGTAATAGAAAAGAAGATTCCGGTATGTTGTGCTAAATTTCTGCTGTTATTTTAATAAACGAATTACTTAGAGAAGTATATAAACCTAATATACTGTATTTCCTACCTATACTATAGGACCCCGAGGACCAGGGTCTGGCTCCCCCTTACAGCATATGTTATGTACATGTATTACTAATACTCAGCTGCACATAAAAATGTTGTCAATGGAAGGCTATAGTTTTAGTCACACATACAGATAGGCAGTCAGATCAAATGGTGTATCTATGCATCGTACTGTGGCCTTGGGAAGCTTCATTCCGACCGGTGTCGCTTACCTGATGCACGGTCTCGGCCGGACAGCGCACCGTGTATCGCGGCAGGCCTGCTCGGTGCCCAAGGTGGCCATCTCTAAAAAGGCGCTTAAGGTGCGCACGCCCATGGGCAGCGGCCGGGGCCCCGCAGAGACCGCCATCGTCTGCTGTACCACAACTTACTGCGCCGAGGACCGAATTAAAATTGTCATGCGCCTTATTATTCCCTTCGGACCTAGAAAATGGTGTCGGGTAAAACAGCCGACACCACTGAAATTATATTCTACTTAACAACCTTAACCATAAAAAACAACTCGTCCGTTCCTGTACTCAGATATCTTATCGGCAATAACTCTTTGTAGTTTTAAAATTCCGCTTTTTATTCCTGAGTCAACGCACTCCTGCCCGAACTGCAGGATATCTTCCAATACCGGTTCGAGGACACGCTGTTCCTTACGTTTGGACTGCGATCCGATTCGAGGCACGAGCTATATCGGAGGCCAGTAATTTGGTAGATTTTAAATTTGTACAATACCAAGACATTTCCAAATATTTAATTTAAGCTCATCCTATATGCAAGCAATGGTTCATCTATTACATCACATCATGCGACGCCAGGACTCTTCCAGGATGGGATGCTCCAGCCGCCGTGCGGGACTCCCACTACCCCCGTAAAGGCTTCAGTTGGTTCGCTCTCCCTGCTTATTGGTCAGTTTTTCTACTTTTAAGGCTCCTAAACCAATCAAAAAACGTATAGTCTTCCATTCTGACGAAACAGTGTACATGTAGCGCTTTAAACGGGGTGTTTCCCATTCTTGTCCCAGTAATGAAAAGATAACAGTTTCTATGTAATATAAGACGTGATACGTGTTTAAAGTGATGCTGTCCATGAACGCGCGTCAACTTAATGATGTATTTGTTTTGAAGCCGCTTGAGTTTCATCACAAGACGTGCCTTTGGGCTACGAGGAAATACAGTACAAAAACCCATCTTGACCTGAAGAGGGCATGCAAAATCCACATCAGAAGGGGCATATTCGGACACTAGATGTGTGCTTACGTCGCTACATCATCAGCAACATCTGTAGTGTTTATTTTTAAAACGTTGTTACTGCGATATGTATTGTAAAGTCCCTGAAAAATTAGAGAATAAATCCTTTTACATGTAATTTTGATCATGTTATTAAGTAATATTCGAATTGAAAGTTATGTCACATTTACCTAGGCTTCAAGAAGCAGACCTGCTCATTTGTTACTAGGTCATTGTGATCTGTGTCTTTGAAGGGGATTTGTGGAATATGTTGATTTTTGTGTGTTATTACAAGGCTTATTACTGTGTGAGTGTAATCATTCTTCAGCTAGGAATGCCAGACTAATTTTATTTTTCTAGTAATGTTGAAGGCGACCTGTACAAGAGTACTTTTTAAACAGTATGTGTAATTGTTTTTAATTGGCATTGCTTAATTACTTTGGAAGTTTTGTTCAGTAAATTTGAATGATATATGTAAATTTTATGGCAAAGTGTATTATAGACAAATGAAAGGTTGTTATGAGATAGATAATTATGGTGCCAATAAACTGGAACAGCTGATGGGGTGAAAATGTCCGGTCCTACCTAAGACTCCATTTCTGACCGACAAATCTTATACAGCTGTAACATTCATGTCAAATTGCAAAATCAACGTGGCCACCTGTCAAGAAAAAAAAAATCAATGCAGGACTTTTGCCACTCATCTTTTTTGTCCATTGACACTGACTCATTTCCTTTTTAAGGGGGAATTGTAATTTTAAAGCCTTAGGCTTTTAATATCACATATAATGAACGTCATCATGATGACCTTCTGTTTTTCAGGGAAAGGTCACACTTTCTTTTCAGACAACATATTCCAGCAACCACTTCATCATAATGTTTCCTTTCCGCTAATTCTATCCAGGTCCAGAATGGTTCATTGCAATGAACCATATTCATGTCCTTTACTGCCAATGCTTAAAAGGAAAGGGAGCCAAAAAAGCTTTTGGATAAAGTGTCTTGAATGAGTTCCAATGACTGTACACTATAGTTTGATCACAGATTCCTGTTTAAGTGTCAAGTCAATAATATAGGCCTATGGGGAAAATGGCAGATAGCCAGGAACAGATTCAGGATTAACTCTTCAGTAAAACATATTGCTTTCCAGAAGCAAAAACTTTTAAGTGTTACTCTGAAAGACAAAAGTATATCTCAGTCTAAATCATTTGCTTTATTTTTAATCAGAATGCTGTGAAGTTCAAAGTTTAAACAGCCAGAACTTCATAAATGCCCATTTTAAAATGGCAAAACACAAAAATGCTGCACAGTACAATATGTCTTGTAATGAGTTTATTTTTGTTTTCAGTCCCTACAAGACATTGCTGAGTTTTTTGTGATTGCTGAGGCCAAAAACGCTTAATTTTGCAGCAGTTTTTCCCAAAATGATGACTTCTATGTGTTTCTTTTTGCATCAATTGCATAAAAAAAGTTCAGAATTTTTTTAAAGCTACTACCAGTGAAGAAAGAGATTTGTGTATTTCATTTTAAATCACACAATCTACAGATCCCACAAAGTCCCCAACCCTGCTACTGAAGATCTACTCTGTTCAACACCTTAGGTCTGCTACCTGCTGCTTTGACACTCCGTCAAAGGTCTTTAAAGATGTTTTTAACTGTATAATATCATATGTCCTACAAATACATCAATAGTCTTCTTCAATCAGGCCATTTTCCAATGGCTCTAAAGACCACAGTTATCAAACCTCTTTGTAAAGATGTCTCAGTAATAAGTAACTATAGGCTTATATCAAACTCACCCTTTTTAGGAAAAAACATGGAAAGGTTGTTTTTCTTCAACTTAGTTCTTTCATGGTCCAAAGCAATTACTTTAATGCTTTTCAGTCTGGAGTTTGACTACACCACAGCACTGAGACTGTACTTGTTAAGGACTTAAATGACATTCATCTAAGCAGTGATGAATCAAAAATCTCAGTTTTGGTATTACTGGATCTCATTGTTACATTTCACATAGTTGACCATAAGATACTGCTAGACAGACTAGAAGAGTGATTGGTAGGTTCTGGCACCGCATTAAATTGATTTGAATTATATTTACAAGATATGAACTAGTTTTTGTCAATAGATTATTATGAATCTGAGTGAACAAAAATCACATGTGATGTTCCTCAAGGGTCCATTCTTGGGCCTCTTTTATTCAATATAGACATGCTCCCCTTTGCTCAAAATATGGAAGACTGTAGCATCTCTTACCATAATCATGCAGGTTACACACAACTCTACATTACAGTGTCACCACATGAGTGTAGTCCTGTAGATTCACTGAATACGTGCACTGAACATATCAAAAAATGAATTAGCCAGAATTGTCTATAATTGAACACAGAAAAAACTTAAATAATTGTTTTTACACCCCAAAAAATAAAAATTGCTCACTTTGAATCCATGACACTAAAACCTTCAAATCCAGCCTAAAAACTTGGTGTAGTTCTGGACTCAGACGTTAATTTCAACAGGCACATAAAGACAATTACAAAATCAGCCTACTACCACCTTAAAAACATAACAAGAATTAAAGTATTTCTGTCTATAGATAGAGAAAAGCTTTTTATGCATTTATTTTAAGCAGGCTAGACAGTTGTATCAGTGTGTTCACAGGTCTTGGCAAAAAAAATCGATCAGACAGCTGCAGCTCATCCAGAATGCTGCTGCCAGGGTCCCTCACTAACACTAAGAAAGTAGAGCACATGATACTGTTCCTTTAAATCACTGCAATGGCTTCACGGCCTAAATACATTTCTGATTTATTTGAATTATGAAGCATTCAGACCCCTGAGGTCATCTGGGAAAGGTTACCTCAGTGTTCCCAGAATTAAGGCCCATGTAAAGTGAAGCAGTGTTCAATTTCTATGCTCCCTATCTGTGGAACGAGCTTCCTGAAGACCTGAGGTCTGCTAACACTGTCAGCTCATTATAATCAGTGCTTAAAACATTACTGTTTGCTGCAGCCAGGGGCGCTGTGAAGGGGGGGACAGTTAGGTCAATTCCATTTGAATTTGGAATTTGAAAAATTTGGAACGTAATATAATCGGTCTGGGTTGGGGGCCAATTATGATATACTTTCATGGGGCCCAAAATCTCTAACGCCACCCCTGGCTGCAGCTTTTCAGTAAATTAAATCAGTTTAGTCATACACTGTGACAATAAGGTAACTTCTTTTCAGTTAACTATTTATTTGTTTGTTTGGCTTTTAGGGTTTTTTTGTCTTTTAAATGTGAATTAATGTCCTTTATTTAAATGTATCTTTCTACCTTTGTTATCCACTTTGAATTACCATGCATCTGAATTGTGTTATATAAATGGACTTGCCTTTATTATTTCCTTTGTGCAATAAATGACCACTTAACGTTGTACACTGTCCCATAATGAACTGCTTAAAGCACAATATATTTCATATAATATATTTAACGCGTCTTATTTCGCGTTTTGGAGTTATTTGTCCATTTATTTATTACAAGGCATACTGAATGTACAGAGGGTAGACTAATTTGAAATAACTATATAAGGAAATACATGATTTCAAAATCCAAGGGGTGTGCAGACATTTACAATTCGCCCGTAAAGAAATCTGGACACGTATGGGTTGTGTATGAGATGCTATGAACTCAAAATGCTGAATCAATATCTCGTTACAGCTGAATTTTTCAGCCAATTTTCACAGCTAATCACAAAGTCAAACACAAGCCGTGAAAGGAATGGAATAGCAAAAACGATCGGTGTGAATCGCCGTCTGTGCACTGGACATCAAAATCCGCCTGGCTTGTTTTTCCGCTGGGGCGGATTTGGCCACCCCAAGTAAATACACGGATACCCCTGCTGCCACACCACGTCAAAATAAAAAACAACGGAAACATTCATTATTTTTCTAAGCGAAATCATGTAATATATACGATGCAGTGCGGCCACCGACAAAAAATAAAACTGCCCCCTGATACCCCCCTTAATCAAAATGTTCTGCTATAGCACCACTGGTTTCAAGATATTACAGCCTGAAAGCTGAGTATCGAATACCAGGCTTACTTTATCGCGGTGTAACAAAAATGTCTTTGTAAGACATTACAAGATTGAAGTAGAATTTTATGTGCAGTGTTCGCCGCTCTGTGTTCACATACGTGTGCTCAATTGGTTATCTAGCGTGCACAATATAATTTATTGTGCGCTGACCATATATATTGTGTGCATAAGTTCAGTTTATTGATCGCTTAAGATAATATCCAGTGCGCACAATATAATTTCGTCTGCGCACAAGATAAAAATATTATTTTCGGGGCTTAGTTTGCTCCATAACAATTACATTTCATTCCTCATTTTTATTTCTTCTTTCTTCTGAATTCAAGAACCATAGCCTATATACACTGTTGTTAGGTTGTTTACGGTACAGATAACGCACCGCGGCACTTCTGCCTGCTCTCGCCTGTTATTTTCCCCGAGCTATGAATATGTGTCTGTGGTTAATGTCCTCGACTATGAGTTAATTCCATTATCTGGCGCAGTCAAATGCCTGACAAAGTGCCAATTATTTGTTTTATGACAGCTATGCTGATCTCTGCTCTATGTAATGCCTCAACAACTTAGAATGCCTAAACTTTTTGGTCAATGAGATTTGTTCTCTGCCATTATCTTCGCGCCGCCCAGCAAGAACACATTAATGCGCACCTGAAATGGGCTCACAAGGACGCGTCATGGTCTAAATGCAAGCTGTCGATTTGGCGATTTCTTAACGATAACATATGGTTAATTTGGGAAAAAAAAATGGAAGCTCTTGCAAATATTTCGGAGTTTTCTTGATTTGGGTTAATATCTGGAATCGCAAAATCATGAAGGGACTGATTGTTTTAATCCATTTCCAGTACTAAGCATTGGTCGATTAAATAATTTTGCACGAATTTTTAAACCCTCGGGATTAATATGTGTCATACGTTTTATTTTTAAATGAATCAGACAATGGAGAAACGTGTGATTAGAAAATGCCTTTTTATGGATATCATACCGTCAAATTACCTTTAAACCCGTGTGCCCGCGGTGTTTACACAGATTCAGGCACAAATTAAATCTTTCCACAGGCCTTTCCATAACACAAACAAAGATAAGAAAAGCAACAACGTTATCGACAGATGACCAACGCATCGATGGCGCTACGCACGCCGCCGCTAGATGGCAGTGGTGGCGGCGGCGCGCAGCTGCCGTAACCCCTCCGCTCCTGTAGGGGGCCACCGCCTTTTCTCCGACAGTCTGCCACAGCAATAAACAACGACGAGCACAGTCAGACGCTAAGCGACTCAGTCCTTTAATAATAATCACAATAAAACACATCTACCGCCGGTTACCTCTGTCCTATCCTAATGAAGGACTTTCGCCCTGACTGACTTTGGGAGATGGGGATACTCAACATAACAGACCAGGTAACGAAACGATGCGGGAGATTTTATTTGAGCCGCGAAAACGAAAGACGGTCTCCGTCTTTCTCTTTTTATTCTTTTTTAATGGAGGAAATGGAGGCTTGGGCCGGGTTCGCTGGGAGAGGCTGGCGGTCTACGGCCTCTCTTTAACTGAATGGCTTGTGTACAATATATACCACATATCATTAAAATATAGGCCTTAATTTTTATTTTGGATTTCGACCGTATATTCATTGAAATATTTTCTTGCAAATGTCACAGTTATCCGTGTTGGGGCTGCGAGGAAGGCAAATACGACGCACCTCTGTGGAGGGTTAACTGACTTGCATGTTGTTTAACCTAAACGTCTTTGCTTTTTAAAAGCAATTTCTGACAGGCTTCCCATTTGCATTGTCAAGCATTTATATTTCATGCTTTGTGAAGCGGTATTCAGCTTATTAGCCCCAATGCTGACAAGGCTGCTGCACATCCAGCCCTGTACTGGCGTTAAAATGGTGTTCAGTTTCCTCCCGCCGAGTTGGTATTTTGCACATGCTTTTACAAACGCGTGAAGTTAATACTGCACAGCTTCGTTTCTAAGAAATTGTAACTGAGCGTTAAAATCCTCCTACGGCTGGGCGGGGAACTGCGCAGTTTCATTACAAGGCGCGACATACGCTCACTAGTAACCTAGCTAGTTGGGTAGTTAACTAGCTGTTAAATGACAGAATAGCCGTGGCCAATATGGGTGTACTATAGATGCTTTTTTTGTTAACTTAGTCATCCGGGTGTTCGCGGCTGCGGTCTGTCATGCTGCATAATCGAAGTCCAGTGACCGTATAGTACGTAGTTAAAACATTATTCTAATGCGTCCATGTATGCATGTGCTAGTCTATTTTTAACGTTTTTAGTTTTATATCGCAGGTGGTCGAATGTGTTAAGATTAGAAGTTATTTATTACTGCAGCAATTTCGTTCGAAACGGCGTACAGTTTTATACCCTTCCGGCTACTTGAGGTTCGGTGCCTTTCGGAGAAGTACAGCATCCCGGTCCGCTTCTGCAAGATGCTTAACCCCAGTCACTCCGGTGTATGTGCGCATCACTCGGGTGGTGTCAGGCAAATAAAATAGCCCTTCTGCTGTTTTTGAAGTTCTAAATTGTTCATATACATATAGATAAATATCCGATATGTACTGTGTGCCAGTATAGATAAATAACAATCCAGTAATATTTAATTTGTTCCACACATCTGCGCAAATAAACATCCAGCCTGAAGTGTCGGTTGAACTTGTTGTTTAGGGAAAGAATATGGTTACCAGTACCTTGGGTTTCTCCTAATTCTCATGTGCATGCGCACCTGTTATGTTGTGTGTGTATATATAATGTATGTATTTATTTAGGTTTTGGAGACTATGAATGAATGTCACCACGTGCTGCCTGGAGACAGAAGAGCTTTTCAGTGCCATTTGTGAATGTTAAACGGAGAAGAAAGCTTTAGTTTGTATTTGTTCAGCTGCAGTAATTAGTCATCTGTGGTTGTATTAAAACAAAGGGGTTAGCTGTTTGCCATGGCCCCCATGGTGCAAAAAATGCAACGAGCAGCCCCTCCCTCATATTGTTTTATTTCATTCATCATAATGCTCTGAGGACAGTCTGTCTACTGTTTCTCATTCCAGTTTGGTGCCAGATTTGAGAATGTGTCTTTACTGTAGTTTTCATTGCATCAGAGTATTTGGCTTCCTGTTCTGCTTATGTCAGGCTTTGATCTCTGACTGACTTAAGACTACATGCTAAGTTAAGTCCTACAACTATTTCCAAAAGGGTGATATTTCAGATTGGCGACTAAATCTGCTGAGCTGACCATCTTATCATCATTGCATTAATAGCAGAATGCTATCCAATATGTACTGTGTGCCAGAGATGTCGTAAGTTTCATGATAAGGGGGATTAATGCACAGTCTGACTGAAAAGTGTGTGTGTGTGTGCACGCCTAATGGTTGTTTCCTTAGTTCATTTGGTGTGTTAAGTGCTGGATGTGTATATTTTATAGGTGTGTTTTTTCTGAAGACCAAATGTGGGTGAACTACCAGCTAATACATCTGACTCTGCATGCTCTTTAAACATCTCATCTTCTCCTCAGCCTCCACTGGTCCAGGCCATATTTAACCGAAATGCAGAAGAAGTTCAATTGTTGTTGCACAAAAAGGAAGAAGTCAATGCACTGGTGAGTAACAGAGCTGTATTTCCCTCATCATGTTAACAGGCTGGAAAAGCAGGAACTGTTTGGATGCTGCTGAATTACCAGAAATTGGGCAAAGAACTCGAATCGTTGAATATCTTAGGAAACAAAAATCTCAGCAAAGCCCTGAATGAGTAGCTTTTTATTCTTGTTTTTTAAACTTATGATTCCAGCTCTAGCCCCTGTGTAACACATGGGCAACCCCGTATGTAATGTTGAGGGCGACAGCATGGAGTTGATACGCTAGCACTGTGGTCAGACATGTGGGGTGTTACAAAAAGGCAATTCTTCTGTTAATGATCTTTTCCTTTGGTCTTCAAGAATTTTTCTTTCTTTTGTGATACCATTTATTCATTTTTTACACAGTAGCCAAAGCCTTCACGTCACATACTGTTTTTTTTTTTTTGGCCTGCCATGATTTCCTGCCTTACCTGTTCTTTGTAAGTCTGACAGTGACTTTGCATTAGTCTTTCTCCCTTACCCCAACAGCTGATCACGTTACCACCGCGCATATCTGGGACTGTGCTGGGGTGTGTGTATGTATGTGTCAGAGCAGGGTTTGGAACCGGCCCAAACTGCTGGTAGCATGATTCCACTTTTTGTGTTGAACCAAGTGAGAATTTTAAAAGGCAGGAGTTTCCAGTTGTCTGAGCTAAACCTTGGTCATCAGTACCAAAGGGTCGTGAGTCAGTGTCATTGTCCTCTGATAGGCCTTCCCCTCTGACCCCTGTCTGACCTTCCGGCCCCCAGCAGAGCAGCTTTTAGAGACTCACAAGCTGGTAGTATTACCCAGAAGAGTACCTTTCCTGCACTCTGTGCTTTGACAATGAATACTTCATGCTTAAGTGAAAACCTCAAGTTGTTACTGTATTTGGACTTTATCTAACGTGTGTCGGTTTGCTTATGCATTACTAAAAGCAGGGCTGGCCCGCCACATAGGCCATCACCTAGGGTGCCGTTTGATTAGGGGGTGCAAAAGAGCAAATGGGAAACAGAAGAAAAACCTGTGGTTGCATTCCGCGACAT
The DNA here is from genome assembly GCA_026776725.1 of Gnathonemus echidnorhynchus. Classification (NCBI taxonomy): domain Eukaryota; kingdom Metazoa; phylum Chordata; class Actinopteri; order Osteoglossiformes; family Mormyridae; genus Gnathonemus; species Gnathonemus echidnorhynchus. The sequence continues at coordinate 28,041,194 of JAODJU010000108.1, forward strand.
TAGTTCTTTACCCTAGTTTTAACTTTTCACTGCTTGTCTTTGGAAATGGTAACTGGCTAGCTGGTTAGCAGCCAGATACCCTGTGCCACTGAAATGTTTTTAATATGAATAAACTGACAAAATTTTTCAGGTGGGGGGAGGTGGTGCTCAGCATAATCTTGCATAGGGAGCCAGAAGAGACAGGGCCAACTCTGGCTAAAACCCCGTAACCGTTTGATATCATGTTCCAGGAAGACATTAGTTAGGGAATATTAAGTAAAGTCTGATAGCCTTGATCAGCTGTTCCTTTTAAGGAGGGAATGGGGGAAATGAGAGAACCAGACTCTTCCTTCCACAGAAGACATTTGGTCAGGCTTGTGAGAAACTGGATGGTTAGAAAAAAGGCTGCAAAGGATTATCTGGGTACTGCAGAGAGAGAGAAATGGATGTGGTTTGATGTCTCAGGCTGAGAACCTTCATAATATCAGCCGCAGTCGCAGCTGACGTTGCTGGACAGCACTGGGGATTTGGTCTTGATATTAGCTGCCTTTTTTTTTTAAGATGTGACACTTTTTTGCCTTCTGTTTGTGGTGCACAGATATGGAAATTTTGGCTGATATCGATATGTTTTAGTCTGTTAACCGGTGATGTTACTACTTAAGGTCTCGTAACTGTGTGTGTCGACCTCGTCAGTTAAGGCAAGCGGTGAGACATCAGCAGAGTGCTGCTGACTTAGGAGACTGGTGTGGTTCTAAATGGTGAATGAGCCACCGAAACCCTTAGTCCTCCACTGTGGAAAATGGCTGATTGCCCAGTGCAATCAGTTCCATTATATTAGTAATCATCTATTTTGCTTTGGTGCTGCTAACGTTGAATATTAACTAAAGACTGAACATGAACGGTCAATGTCGACCAAGGTTGACACATGGAGCGACCCGGATGTCGGCTGATAGCTATATGATAACTGATGTATCAGGCTCAGAATTGCTCAGTAAAATTGTCTGCCTGTTTGTTCTGGTGTGTCCTTAAGTACCATTACGTTTGGGGCATGTTGGCGGAAATGAATAACATTG
>JAODJU010000108.1:28062542-28091749 GCA_026776725.1 Gnathonemus echidnorhynchus
AGTTTAAAAGTGAAATCGCGACAAGCCCTCGTTCTGTGATCACACGTTTAGCTTCCCGCTCTCCATTCCAGGCACCACGGTCCGTCGGATCTTGGGTGTCGTCATTTCGGGTGGAGATTTGAAAGCACAAACCCAGAGGGGCTCTCACCCGCCTACTTTCCCTTCGGTTTGTCCCTGATAGATCACTGCTGCTGGAATCCCTACTGGCCTTGCCATGTCCCTCCTAAGTAGCGACTTATCCTCTCTCAGAACCGAATGACTAGACTACAATAAGTGCTTTTGATATATTTCGTTTGACATTTCAAGTACACGGACCACACCGGAAGAGCAATATTTAACGCCGTATTAGTGCAATGCTATGTGGAGAGGTTCATGATTTCTCGGGAAGGCTGGCCTAACGCCAGACTACTCTTGATAACCTTTCGTATCTTATACGTTATTGTTGGCCTTCATTCTGTGGCTTCTGCAGCGTGGAAGAATATGAAAGCCAGTTACGAATAGGCGTGTGTCATTATCATAATCACTCCTGCATCCATGCACTCAGTGATCATGTTTTTGAACTTTGCAGTTGAAGATGATCATTCTCCTTTGGTTGGATTATAGTATCCACAAGAGGGACCTACTGAAATGAGGGGCAGCTCCTGCAGTACTTATCTTGGCCTGCTGTGCTAGTAAGTCAGTCTTGGGTGGAATTACAGGGCATTGCCATGCCATGGGGTGGGGGGAGAGTGTAATTTAAGGCGATTTGATATGGGTTTATCAGTGTCTGGGTCAGTGTTCCTTTTTTTTTTTTTTTTTTAAATTCCACGGTAAATTTCAGATAAGCCTAGACCTAAGATAAACCTGGTGGGCGTTAATATTTTAAGATGCGTTTGTGCACTTGCATTGGAAGTGGTGTGTAAGAAGGTATGGGATACTTGTTTTAGCCAAAAATATAATTGTAATGAGGATAATTTTGTTTATATAAGTTATGACTGGGATGCACTCCCGTTGTGAAGTTTGGCACTCAGTGTTTGTTCTCGCTTGGTGCTGTAGCTGTGTGTCCTGTTCTGCATCTGTGTCCTTTGTAGTGTGTATCAGTGTAGTTAAATCTCATGTCTTCTACAGAGTGATGGCATGATTCACCTGTTTCCACCAGATATCCTTTTGAATGGGTTTGAATGGCTAGTTGTGCAATAATTTCACACACTAACACACCGCGGGTCCCCTACAGATACGTGGCATTGTTTTGAGTGCTGAAAATCCCCTTCAAGAGAGGGCACTGGGTCTGACATACACTGAAATGTAGGCGGCAGGATGTGTTAAGTGCCACTAATTTTAACTCCGATTTCATGCAAATGACTTGATAATTTGGTCCCAGGTGAAGCAGACAGTGTGTTGTTTGAACTTTATATTGGCCAGTGCTTAAGTGTTTAAAAGCCCAAGCATTTTGGCTCCAGCTAGGTGAACAAGAATACTTGCAATATATGCCCCCCCCAAAGAAGTAGTAGCTCTGTGATAATTTGTTTACTTAAAACGCATGGTTTTGCTAATTCTCAAATGTAGCTGGCCTCTGAGAATAAAGTATAACTTTAGATACTGCTTTTCTCATGAGCCCTACACAGACAGACACACACACACACACACACATGCATATTTTATCATACCTCGATTACAGTAGTGATATCACTGCACAGGGTACACGCTCAAGTCCAGGGAACAGTGGTGGCCCGGTGATGCTGTCCTTTCAGCTGTGTCATAGTGTTCTGTGGCCCGTGCAGTGATGGCAGAATGTTCTATGCAGGTTCTGATCGCCCTGCCTTTTGCGTGGAATTTCACCTCCACTCAATACCTCAGAGTGGCTGGGGTCTGTGTTTTTGTCGTTTACTGGGGGACGGGTTAAGGAGATTGGTTGAGGCTGGAGCACAGAGCCGACTGGCAGAGATGTTTCTCTTGTCCTTTGGTGATTCAGTGTTTCCCGTCCTGCCATGATGTACTTCACCTTGAGTTTCTGCAGTTAAGTTTTCCCCGTCTAAGCTTGGATTTCAAAGAGCAATTGAGGAGAATTGTTTATTTAATTGCCTTCCTTCTGTATGTGTCTGCTCATGTGGAGCACAGGGTCAACAGAACTTCTGCATCTGCTATGTTGTTGTTAACCTCTTACTCTACTGACCTCAGTCAAGTCCTTTTGCAAATGGAACCATGTGGATTCTCATCAAAGTGGGTTACAATGCAAAGATTGCTGCATCGTATATCTGAATAACCATTTGTTTTGTGTAATTATTGAAAATGGTTTCCCTGTGTCCATTTCAAGTGCTTTAGAACATTTGCTGTACTGTGTTGGGGGGTGGGGTGGGAGGGGGGGTGTGCGTGAATAATATTTTCCTTGTGGAGGTGTGGGTGCGTAAGTGTGTAAGTGTAGGGGCAGACGCCCCCTTGATGAAAAGACATATCATCTGGAACAGGGTGCACATTCAACCAAGGCAACTAAGCTGCTCTCTGAGTAGCGCAGTGACACAAGTCTCTCCCTCTTCCCAGAGGAGTGTCCGTGGGCATGCTTTCCCAGTTTACAGTATTGTCACGTGTCTGTACAGTCCCATGACTGTGGTTTCCATTTGGGAACAGGAACTACATTCCCTTTGAGAGAAAAAAAAAAGCATTTGCTGTTTGCTTAGAATTGACAATAGATTAAAATTAGAATATCATTTGGGTTTTAAAATGTTTTAAGAGGTTAGTCAATTATTGCAATTTTTCAGTGTGATTTTTATGTTGTAGTCTCAATGACCTAGTAATTTAAGTACTAAAACTTGTAGACTGAAGGGCTTTCATTAGCTTGAAACTAGGCAGATTTCCTTTTCAACTTTGTTTTTGCTTGTTCCATATTTGTAGCAGACCCATAAAATGACCTCTGACCTCCAGTGGCTTACTGGTCTGTATCATGAGCTTCATTGTGCACTGTGGCCTACACAACATACCGACTCTAACCAGCCTGCTCTCCTCACTCTACTGTCTCGGTATGGTGGCTTTTCTCCCCCCCCCCCCCCCCACACTTTCTCATCTTTCCCCTCCTGCTCCTCAACTTCTTTGTGTGCTAACAGGGTCAAAGGTCCGAAAAGGGAATTTGAATCGACGTTATGCTGCCTGCACACTGTTACAGGGTGCAGTTTTTCATCATTGGCTGCGTAGGAGCCATTTAATTTTAATCGTGCAATGTGCGGGCCGGTCCAGGCCCTGCAGCTCTTACCCACGGCTTACATGTGTTACAGTAGCATGTCGGTTTCTGGTCTGAAGTAAAATACTAGCTTGCATGAGCTGCTGGTTGGAGGCGTTTAATTGCTATTGGCCAGTAGCAATCCCATCAACCAATGCGGGGGATGAGAGGAATAAGGTCAGTGGCTTGTGTTGAACATCTTACCTGAGACATGAGAAACGGACTTCGTGTCCGTTTGGAAGAATACTTTTTCAGCCAGGTGCAGGCCCTCCCACTATATATCGGCTGGTACCGCCGTCGAGAAAAGGAGAGACAGGAACCTTTGCTTTTATTTTTTAACTCGCTTTGTTTTCTTAGCACTAATCATTGTTATATATTTTTTTTTTGTAAATAAGAGGTTAAGTTTGGGGACATTGGGTATCTGAGAGAGCCTGAATTGCTACTGTAGAGCTGGTTAGAGGTAGCACCCAAAGCATATGTGTTTGTATGTTGAAAGCAGGGTGTCCTTTTTCTACCCTGAATACCTCATAGACATATCTGCAAATACAAATGGTTTAAGTGTAGGAAATGCCATCACCAGCATGTATTCAGGCCCTGAGCGAACAGCAGGACCAATCACATCTCTCCTTTTCTAAACTACACCCATTAGATAAGATAAACGCCTTTCACTGTTCAGATGCTGTAAACTTCATCCTATTAGTGATCATACTGATTATACTTAGTAGTTTTATTCTACCTCCATATATTACAGCTCAATGTATCTAGCAGATATACACCTGTGTGGTGACAAATCTATATATGGAAAGAAGTATATCATTTTACCATCTGCAATGAAAAGGTGTGTGTTTGTGTGTGAGAGAGTATATCATTTAAATATTTATAAATACATAAATATAACAATACCACTGGAATGTGAAGCCAAACTGTATTATGATTTCTCTATTATGATTCAACAGTAGCACATACATAAAACTTACATCCATCTTGCACAATCTTTTGTCGAAACACCTGGTGTTTTCCTAACCTCCCATATTATATTATGTATTGGATAGGTACTAGATATTGGCTGTACCCCCCCCACCCCCACCTTTCCCTTAAGAAAAATGGGTGGGGGTAATACTATGCCCCATAACTACTACTATTGCACCTGAAAAAGTGTAGATATGAAGTTGAGCCATACAGTTTGATTCAAGTTTACAACTCTCATGGCATATGACGGTGTGTATGTGACACTTTGGCACAAAAGCAGCAAACGTGTGTGTGTGGTGCAGGGAGGTGTACACAGCCGTGCAGTAGGAGGAAAGGTCGTCTAATCCAGCCTTACGTCTTCAAAATGCCAGTCCAGCCATCGCGTTCTGTTCATTACAGCCCCAGCCTCCTTCCACGCCTACTTTGTTGTTGAAGCTAAGAACACTGGTGTTTGGGGGTCAACGTTACAGGTGGGAGGGGTGGCCTAGACGTTATCCACCCCCCTCCCCCCACCCCCAATTTCCTGAGAGAGAAGAGTGGTTTGGGACACCCTTCCCTCCCCATCCCATGGGGGAAAAACACAAACCCTAAAGCCATTCATGACTTTATGTGACAATGCAATCCTGAAAGCACTTTTGCCTTGTTAACTCATTGTGTGAACTAGTGAACGGTTGTTTGTTACAAAAGGATGTTACATACCTGTATTTAAAAAAAAAAAAAAAAAAAGTCATGATTTAAGGGAAAAAAATCTGCATTGTTCTTTGACATTAAAAGATACAAACTTACAGGCATTCAACCTTTATCTATTTTATACTCTGTATGCTTCGGCCAATGAGTCTTGTTATTCAGTATTGTGGCTTAGAATTGGTTATGTTTAAATAAAGTGCTATTGCTTAATATCTATTGTTGTCTGGCTTTCTGTTTGTAGTCCATTCTTGTCCAAAGGACATTCTATGGAAAAGGCTCTGCTGTATAGAGAGGCTGCAGACCACCGCCCACACGTTCCTAAAGGATTGGACTGTCAGACGTGCAGCTTCTGACCTAAGTGGAGTCGTCAACCCATGACACTTATGGCCGGGCACTGTTTTGTTCAATAGCATAAGCGTCCATATTCTGTCCACGTTAAGTTCTAAGCTAGTTAGGGCTGGAACAATTAACATCGATAATGAGTAATAACTGGTAACAAATTTTGTCAACTGCTTGCATTTTGGGGGTAAGCTGTGTAAATTGTGTATAGTGTCATAATCTTTTGATGTTAACATCGGTGTGTTAAACCCAGTTGATATGTCCGTGTGTCGTTATGGCCAGAACATGCACACTTGTGACCTCAGGTTACCAAGAAGACATGATCCCCAAATCTAAGTCGAATTCGTAAGTCAGAACAATACAGTTCATAACAGTAAAAAATGTGACTATGCAGTACTGTGCTGTACGTCGAGCTGACGAACCGCTGAAGCCAAAAATTTGTGGTTTATTATGGATTTTTAAAATTTTTTTATGTCATGGTGCCTGTCACTTAGGTACTGTGTATGTGTGCACGTGTGTTTGTGTTCACATGTTGGGTTATTGTCAGGATGGCCCCCCGAGGCCAGTGTGGCAGCCCATGACCAAATAAAAAAAATAAATCTGATGGTGAGGATAATTTGCTTAATTAAAAATATGTATTTTTTTTAGATTTTCTTTTTTTTTTTATCCAGATGCAATACAACTTCGCCAATAATGTGCAGCAGTGTAGTTAACAATTAAGTAAAGCAGCATCAAGATTACTTCCTGACAGCCAGCTTTTAAAAAGGAAATGGTGCCCCCCCCAACTCCCCCTCTACAAGCGTGGCCCCCATCTAAAATTGTGAAGAACTGCATTAAGGGGAGAACCCTAAATTTCAAAGCACCCTCGCTGAAAAGTCAAGCAATCCCATAGCAGCGGCCAAAGAGCATCTCTGGTCCTGTCTCTGTGTTTCTAACCCAGGCATGCAGGTTGTCGCTGTCGGTGCGTGTGGACGGTAATAATATTCCACCACACCAGTGATGTGCAGATGTATTGCAACAAACAGAAACACAAATATTATCGTTAAACTTTTATGGGCAGTTTTAAGTTGTTACAGGACCCCATCCAGTAATAATTGTAGTTCTCTGTAGCCCTAAAACTAGTTCATGTATCCTACAGCAAGACAATTTATAAAATGCACCTGTGGAAAAAATAGGTGCTGGAAGTCAACTGTGTGAAGTACTGGGAAATCAAGCTTCGGTTTCAATGGATACAATTAAACTCTGGTAATAAAGTACTTGTACGTACAAAAATAAAATGAGAACAACATCTCTTATGGCCTAACTGGATGATTTGAGAGAAAACGATTCACATATTTGCCAGATACCATCAATTCATCTAGCTGCTTGTCACAGGGGGGGGGCTGGAGCTTATCCCAGGCAGTATAGGGATTGGGACACATCAAATGGGGCGCGGAACAGAGGACACACACACACACACTTATATACTACAGGCAAATTAGAAAATTAAGTAGCATAACTGCTTATCTTTGAACTGCAGGAGAAAAGCTGCAGAACGGAGAACATGGAAACTCCAGACACACGGCAGGAATGTCACTGACGTTTACTGCTAAAACTGGGTGATACACACGGGACCTTCGACTCAAAGTTCAAATTCGACGCCATTCAAACTTGGGTTTCAGCCATGAGAAGGTGCAGTACGCAGCACGGCTCACTGCGCGTGCATGCTTTTAGGGCTCAGGCGTCTTTTCACCCATTAAAAGTGTCTAAAAAGAGTATCCTGCCGTACAGTAAAAACCAGCGAAGTTTCACTAGTCGAGTGCCAAGGAAACACAATGTTGTGTAATCCAAGATGAATTCTAGCGCTACCGTTTCCAAGTCCAGATCTCAAGTGTCACCTCGCCTGGCAGCTTTGAGTGCAAACTCCTGGCTCTCAGCCGTCCCCGAGGCTCAAGGCGATGTCTCCTTCAAAGAGCGCAATGCACAGCATGATGCCCACCCCAGCCACCAGGCCCACATTCTGCAGAAGGAAGCAGGTCAGCGGCGCCATTGGCCCACATTCTCCGTGCAGCATTTCAGGCATCTGCAAAGAGGGTGGTTTTCATGACTGCACACAGTGGTTAGTAGACATCTTCACACCTTCAGATTGTTGGCTTATTGTGGCACGTTTGCTTTTTTTCCCCCCACCAGTAAACCCTTCTGGCCAAATGGGTCTGCCCAAATTGCGTTAGCATGTGCATGCTAAAGATTCTCTTCTTGTGTCCTGAGGGCGGTTTGGTAAGGCATCTACAGGCCAGATTCACACCTCAGGATCCTCATCCCTGCCACTCTGCACCTACCATATCAGCGAGGGCCACATGCAGGAAGACACCAGCCGTGACTGCCAGGATCCAGGGGGAGAGCTGAGCAAAGTGGTGGCCCAGGACAGTGCCCACCGCCAGGCCCAGGAACCCCAGTGCCGCTGACATCCCACTGAAGAGAAGCAGCCTCCGAATGGGCCAGCCGGCCGCCAGCAGAACCGCCAAGTCGCCTGAGGAGCAGGTGAAAGACCCACCGCCATTCAGGCAAACCAAAGAGGTGCTTCAGCTGAATAAAATAACTGAAGTCATTCCATACAGAATGGAATTTGAAATTAAAGTGCAAGCAGACTGAGGATTAGCATGAATGAGGGGGCGTGCATAATAATGCAGCTAAGGTCTCCTGGACTGTTGTAACTGTAAATGTTATATCATGTAAATGGGTCATTCCATATCAAATCATCCAGTGGATCCAGTGGGTTCCAGGTCACCCTCTCCGATTCCCATGAAAAGAAAAAAATCATAAACTTACGGAGAAATCCTAAATATTATCCAGTTGTAGAGGACATGTTAGTGATGTTTTTCTACGACTTAACTTTCTTTGTAGTGTTAAATATTTTCACATTAAGACAAAGCTCTGCAGCTATTCTTACCTCTGGGTCCTGTTGATCAGTGTTGGTCCTTCAGATATAAACTTATTTTGGCAGAAAAAATAAATTGTTAGAAGTGTTGGTTCTTTGAAACAGATGAAGACGGCATGTAAAAGCAATGTATATATGTCCTGTTATGCATTGTAATAATAATAATAATAATATAAATATCTCATTTTTAATAGTGTGTATTTACTACTAGTGAATATCTCTGAATGTGATTACAATGGCTATTGCTGTACTTAATTTTATTAAGCTTTGACAATGCAATGCAGGTTTTTGTAGATACAGTGACGTGTTTACAAAAGGTAAAATTTCTACTGCAAACAATATTGCAATTGAAATAAATTTCGAGTTGCATTGTATGCTATGTTGAGTATCAAAAATGGTATCATGACAAAACTAGTCTCTAACAGTACTGAAACTACATGAAAAACTGAGTGTCGCACTGTTTTAAGTGACAAGCTGTCAAAGAGGGAGTTGTTTTGAATTTTTGGCCATTTCCAGAAACTTGTAGGAGGAACAGTACATAATGTATAGCTGACCTAATTATATTTTAAAATTCTAGAAAGTTAGCCCTATTCACAAAGTTTCAGAGCTGCACATGTTATGTCAAAGGAGCTATGAATGTTCAGAATTCAGACCGAAACACTGAGCTGGCAAAATCCATAAAATTAATTAAAATTTGAAAAGGCTATAGTTTCAGAACTATTACTTTCAGATTCCCTTATTTTTCAGGAGAATCTGAGAGGGTGACCTGGGAAGTTTTTCTCAAACTGTGTGATTTGATATGGAGTGATTCATATGCTGTTTTCACTGAGAGCTTGTGCATGTCACCTGTCAAACTGACAGAGTCTCCAGCTGTAAACATCAGCCTGGATTCTCAGTGCCTGTCGATCAGAGAGACGCTGGAGGATGGGTTACCCAGTTCGTGTGGCAGCTCGTGGCAGAACACAGCCACAGTGGTGCTGAGGCCCCCAGCCAGACTCCGTGAGAAAGCCGCTCCTGGTATGAAGACACCATCACAATGGTTTTTACCCCATAATCCTCACAACGTGATACGTTGTGCTCAGAAAACATGGGAAAAGTGAGCATTATTCTGACTGGCAAAAATAAAGATACTATTTATTGAAGAGGCACATAGTCCTGGAGGTTCTCCACCTAACTTCTCACTGATAAAGTAATCTACCTGACTCAATGAGTGGCTAAAGTGGTTAACGCAATGTACAAGCCATACCTGCACAAGCAGGACTGAGCACCACAGACCTGTAGTCTGTACCAGACAAGGAATGAATCAAACAGCCCTGATTTTACAAGTATCAAAAATTCATCCAGAAGTGAAGTGAAAAATAAATACATGTTGGAATCTCATTCCACCCACCAATAGCTAGTCCGTCGGTAAAGTTGTGAATCCCATCCCCTGTGACCACCATCCACACCAGACTGGCCATCCCAGAATGCCTCGGAGCTGGGTGTTCGTGTCTATGTTCAAAGTCAGCCTCATTTGAACTTTCAGTGGGCTGGGATTCTTCCACAGAGCTCTCACCTATCAGAGACAGATGAAAGGGACTAATAGAGAGTGCCGTGGGAAACGGCCTCCTCCTGAGGAGGAAACGGCCGCATAGGAGGCCAGGGCATGGGAGCCGCTCACTGCGGCCAGGTCCTAATTCCCCAATTTCGAGGCTCACCCTGCAGTGCGACCAGCTCCTGTGCCCCTGTCACATTTTGGGCTGAACTATGCGGTTCCTTGTTTTCTTTCTAATTTGAAAAAAAAAAAAGTCAAAAAACAGAAGAAAAAGTTAATTTGCCCTTTAAATTACTACTGGTTCCTGCTTTAAAGGAAAATGAACAATTTATTCAATAATCAACATTAAAGGGAAAACAAGTAATGCTCTGACATATGCTGCCTCATTATCGACCACTGGCTCTAGATTTCTGAATATTTATTCTATAGAAAAAAATTTACCCCATTCAAGCAATTTTTTAAAAGTACGTGAAGAAAAAAAAAACACCTTAATTTCTCCCACACGCAGTTCCCCATTTTACCTTATGGTGGCGGTGTAGCTCCATAATGCTCTCGACCAGGAAGAGCAGATAGAGCCCTGCCAGCACGCACAGGCCCTTCAGTATTGAGTTCTGCATCCCCGAGGAGGAGTGAGACCCGGAGTTTGCCTGCACAGCACAATGTCATGTCACTGAAAACAGAGCTTGTTTTATAGGTGTTTTACTCTAAGATAAATGCAACCATTTAGTCAATGAACGACAACAATTGCAGGCAAATGTTAAATGTTTTTGACACTAATAAATTCCAACCATTCTAACCTGTAAACACTAAAGGATATCTGAGTATTAGGGACGAAACAGTTACTGGTTCCACTGTGAACCGCGCTAGAATTCCCAACAGTTAATATCGCCATTTGAAATTTTAATTATCATTAAAACCATAGTTGATTACCACATTTTGAAAAACTCACTGTAAATACTGCCCAACATCAACCTAAATTAGTCTCCCAGATGCAGGTGTGCAGATGGATCTTTTGCCTCAGTGAAAACGTGGTGGAAGGCAGTGACAGCATTCCAGAATTTTTTATGTTAAATGTACATTTGATATGGTTTTCATATGTTTACATAAGGTATTGGCTATGTTATCATTTTAATGCTTATGCAAATGAAAAATGCATAATGCTGCTAATTTTATTTGTGGTTTTCAATATAAAGCTTCAGTGAAATTTCAGTTTCTGTATCAGTCCCTTTTGAACATCTGCAGCACATTTTAATAACGGCATGATATAGTGATGACCATAATAATTTTGCTCACTATAATCACTATTAAATTTTCATTCCGTTTCATCTCTACTGTGCATGTGGTGGGAGAGTGTAACGGTTCATTAGCAGATGACGTCTGCCTGGGCCACACCGACGTACCACTGCAGCACGACCTGAGGCTACTTACATGAGGAAGAAGGTGTAGCAGGGCATCCCCACACAGTGTGCCCACAGCCAAGGCCACCATCGGGCAAAGGAGGCTTTGGAGGAGGCCTGGGGACAGCAGGGGCACCGCCCCCAGGGCCAGCAGGGACGGCAGACTAATCAGAGTTAGAGCCAGAGAGCCCCACCCCAGAGCTGAGGGAGAACCACAAGAGCAGAGAGATCAAGACCAGAATAATGAGTCTAGAAATCTATTAAGACAGAGGGGATCGATCATATTTGTCCATGTGTATCTACCTATAAGGAAAAGCATGCCACTCTGTTCTTCTACAACATCCTCCTCTGTGTGCTGTAGACAGACCCCGCTGTCAATCTGGTACAGGAGAGCGGGGCACAGGAATGTAAAATGCGACGGGGTGATATGTGAGGCTTGTCCGAGGCCAAAATTCCACAGCAGTTGAGTGACATTCAAGCACTGAAACAACAAAGGCAGAGGAAGACGATAAGGTACAAGTGCATGCAAACATGCAAGTGAAATGAATATGAGAGAAAACTTCTCACTAGCCGGGAGATTTTTTTTCTACCTCTGGGGTTTTAAAATTCAGAAAAAAAATGTGTGGTGTTCTGAAGAACATCTAAATAAAGATGAAATCAGTTTGCTAAAAAAATATGCAATAAATAATGGGAATTTCCCACAAGAAACGTGAAGTAAAAGTGGAGCAATTACATCATTTTAGAAAGGCCAGCCTTTTTAGGCGTAGATTAAAGGTTAACTTCTAATTGTGATTTGGCAAAGGTATCAGTTATGGACTTTGTACATTTGGCATGCTGAAGACTTCCCAGTCTCCCATAGATACGCACATTTCCGTGAAGATGGTTTTTCGTGGTGTGATCTGGGGCAAAGTATGGGGTTTCGGACTGTGATCGCCCAGGGCTGGGAAGGGCGAGAGAGGACGGCCTAAAATGATCCTTCCTTTCATTTCCACTGTCCAAATGTTTTCCGCCATCCAGGCCATCGGAAGCAGCTCTGTCCTCCTCCTCCCATACAATCCCATCTGGGAAGCTTCTTTCCGAGGAAAGCAAAATGATCAGCAGATGTGTTAGAATGGAAAGCATTGCTTCAGGGCCATTTAATTTAATTAACAACTAATACCACACACTGCTTCATCTGTATTAATGTAAATAAGGTCACACAATTTTGCTCAATAGTTCCAACAGCAGTTTTGGTTGAAAGTGTCCCTGAACACTAACATATCTTCCTGGGATACATAATATCAATTAAGTGCCCCATGAATGACTTTCAGCCCTGTTCAGAAAGATCTAGAACCAAGACACTATGTTGATCAAAACAGCTGAAGGAGTCCTTACATCATAAAAAAATTCTAATAATTCATTAATCCAAGAATACAGTGCACTATGCTGGCTCTCGTACCAGAAGCCCAGTGTGTCATCACTATGTGTCAGTTCTGTTCTGCTCATCATCATGACTGCATGTGAACTTGTGTTAAAATGCAGTTGTCTGTAACATTCCTCAGCTAATTCATGTTCTTGGCAAATTACCTGTTTTATAAACCACCTATATGTTATCCTGCGGTTATGAAAAACAAACTTCATTTAACAATCCATGAAACTTTTTTTTCCCTCTAAATATCAATACCTTACTTGAGCAAAGTGCAGTATGCCTAGATACACTCCAGTATGCTTATGAGCCATTTTCAAATTCACCAGTTTGAAATACTGTTCCATTAAGTCGATGCTCCAGAACAGTGTTTCCCAGACTGATCCTCGGGGACCCCCAGACAGAACAGGTATTTTCTCCCTCCCAGCTCCCAGAGCAAAAACGTAGACTGTCTGGCAGGGAGCTGGGAGAGAGCAAAAACGTGGACCGTCTAGGGATTCCCGAGGACCGGGTTGGGAAACACCAGTGTAGTCAATTAAAAGGAGATTCTATTGGCAGTTTCTGGTTCTTACGATGGCCAGTTGCTCCTCTCACCTGTCCCTGTGCAATACTCCGCTGGCAGGTGGATGATGGAGGGTGTGGGCGTACGAGGCGGCTGGGGGGGCATCCTTCACACCCTGCTGCCTTATTTCCAGCACACTGACCTCCCCCAGGCCCAGGCTGCCAAGCAGCCTCTGGAGGCCCCTGTAGGAGAGGGTGCCGTTCTCTCCATACTGCAGGAACAGTCTCCGTAGGTAGTAGCCCTGACCGGATAAGAGTGCAGCCAGAAGAAGGACGCTTGATGAAAGCGGACTAATATTCACCCACTTAACACTGCATTTTGTTTACAGTTAGAAACTTATATTGAAAAAAAGATACAGATGCTCCCCAGGTTAGGATGGTCCATGTTACAATATTTCAACTTTACGATGGGTAAATGTTTTTCATTTTCAGTACATTATTCAATAAATTAGATATTTAACATTTTATTATAAAATTGCCTTTGTGTTAATGATCTCACCCAACTGTAATCTAATGTAAGTGTTCCTAGCATGTTTACAGTAGCTAGGCTAGGCTATGATGTTTGTTAGCTTAGGGGTACTGTATTAAAATGCATTTTTGCCTTACAATTGGTTTATCAGAATGTAACTGGATCGTAAGCCAGGGAGCGTCTGTATTTAAAGTGTAACTGCTTTGCATTTTGGGGTGCTTATGTGTTCTATATTATCCTGACTATTGTCCTGGAAAGCGTGGTAATGTTAGTAATGATCACAGAATACAAACCCAAACAACATTGTGTAGCCTCAGGCAGATCTATTCTTCATGATAATATAATTCAGTTGGAAACAGCTAAGGAGGAACCTGTCTGCCAAACTCATGTTCATCCAACTCTCTAGCTGGCCACTATCCATACCTGCTCTTCAAAAGCTTCATCGAGGTATCCTGTTCCAGAGGCTTCTTCTTTGGTGTCATTAGAAACATAATCATATTCACGGCCATGGTGTTTTTCTGTTGAAAGCGCAGGCCTGCGCCATTCCATGCTCGAGGTAGAATTTACTTTGAGGCAGAAGATTTGTGTGCGTGGAACAACAGCCAGCCAGAGACACATCCAGCATCTCAGCAAGAGCAACATTCTCCTTGGAAGAAATTACTATAAATTAAAGTCTTCTACACAAAACCATAAACTTTTCAGAAAGCAGGTTGTGCACCACACTCTAAGAAAAAAAGTTAAAAATCTGTACCTTTGCTTGTCACTGGGGCTGTACCCTCAAGGGTCTGTCAATGTTACCCTTAGCTGTAAGTAATATACCATTTAAAGTATAGAAATGGAACATTGATGGTACATTAATGCTGTTTGTACCTTTGGGATGTTCCTCAGAGTACAGCCTCAGTGACAAGCAAAGGTACAAATTTTTACCCTTTTTTTCTGAGAATGCAGGCTGCAGTATTATGACGCAGATAATGCACTGCCTAAGGTGATTTGCATTGCAGACAAACCCCTAATCAATTAAATATAACAGATACATATGCACAATGTAACTGTTAACTGTGTCATGACAAAACCTGACAGGGTGACATTAGTGTAGTTAGAATGATTCAAATTTTATTTGCAACGCAGTAACAAAATTCCAGTGATAAAGATAATTTCAAAAAATAAGAACACACTGATCGGTATTATATTTAGTAGTATCGTATTTCGATACAATACAAACTCGAAAAAACGCACCTAAACATTGCCGCTTAAAATATAACTAATTGACCCCTTACATTCACATTTAAGCTTTATGAAACGCGACATATTTTGATGTAGTTGACCTAACAAGCCTAATAACAATATTTTCAGTACCACAAAGTAGTTTACAATAACCACGACACTAAACGCCGCACAGAAAATACACGTGTTCCACTAAATTGAAAGAAACAAGACAGACCAAGGAGATTTATGGAACACCATAAATATAACCTAAGCAGTACCTGATACCGAATACAGATTGTGCGGTAATTCATCTTTGCACATTGCCGCAGAATTCAAGGACTCCGTTGTAACCTAGTTTAATTTAACCTGGTAATATTTTGATACAGACACATGGATATGGCGGAACACCAGATTTCACTTAATTACATACAGAAATCAGGCACCACATTTAATTTAATTTAATTCATTTTTGTCGCTATACGTCTAACACCCTTTTGCTGGTTGCAGTTGCCTAAATGTGACAAAAGTGTACTACATCTTACCCGATGAGTAGATTTTTTTCCGAGCTGTAGAAAGATTAATGTGTCGTATAGGTATGCTTCTAGACCTCCGTCTGTACGCGTGAGTAAAACCTGCTCCTATAGTTTAGTTAATATTTACACCGATCACTGGCTAGCAAACATTTCCTCACTGTTCCTTAAAGCATTCAGTACCTTCCTGCCGAATAACTACCGCTGGGCTGCCTTCGCTAAACCTACCATCTTGGCTTATCTCAGAAATAATCAATTGGTATCGATTTTAAGTTCGACTGTTTAAACTACTAGTATATGCAAATAGATAAAACCTGAGACTGATGGGTCAGAATAATTTTATGCACAACAATCTAGAATAAAACTGAAAATCATACAGAAGTATAAAATAAATATTTCTAAAAATACTGTAAAAATAAAGCAACATCGTATTCGGATTTAATGATGTCTTTTGAAGAATAACCTACTTCCGTAACTCCATGGTTGCCTAAGTGTTCAGTAGCAGAATGATACTGGACTTAAGGCAAAGAAAGGAGACCTAAGTGCTGGATATACATCCTGCGTGTTTTTTTTGTTTTTTTTTGCAAAGATATGACATGGATAGCTATCCTGAAATTAAGCTTTTACATTTAACAGAATTATGCTCGTGAACTTAGTTCTGACATGGATAATTTAGTGTTTTTATTCCATATATAAATATGTGAATATCATTTGATTAAAAAAAATGAATTAATGACCCTTAGTTCATCTTTGTTTCTGCACCCTGGACCATCACTTCTACCAAGAGGGAGAAGTAACTACACACTTCAACAGCTAGTTTACTCAAGAGGTGTGTAGTGGCGCAAAACAGGTTATTGTGTGTCTCTCTGCTTCTACAATCCTGCAGCAGACGTTTGGAGTTTGGATCTTGTCTCCTTTGACTGTGGCTGTGTACCTCACCCCTTGATTGATGGTCCTTTTACTGGACCTTTGGTCTGCGGTGCTCACCCCCTTCCCTTTTATAGTTTTTCTCACAAAAAGGGGGGAAAGCAGCACAGGAAAAGGTCAGAAGGTCACATGGCACTCTGTGTCATCATATCTATGCTGATAACTTGCATTTCCATCATGTGACTGACACAAAAACCAGTGCCCAAGTGTAAAATTGATTACTGCTAAAAAGTAGCTT
Organism: Gnathonemus echidnorhynchus; assembly: GCA_026776725.1. Classification (NCBI taxonomy): domain Eukaryota; kingdom Metazoa; phylum Chordata; class Actinopteri; order Osteoglossiformes; family Mormyridae; genus Gnathonemus; species Gnathonemus echidnorhynchus. The sequence goes on from JAODJU010000108.1 coordinate 28,078,912, forward strand.
TGCCTAAATCTTTCCCCCTCAGAATGGAGAGGTCCTGCTAGTTCTTTTACTTTGTAAAAGACCATAAAAGTCAGTAGATATGATAGCTCAAGAGCTGCTAATCTCTTTAAATCAGTGATAGTCAAACTTTTTTTTACAGGGTCCCCCTACTGTCAAAAAATACGTATAGGCAAATAATGTGTTCACATTATTTTTAATATGCCTGAAGGTTGCAATTTCAAAATAAATGCAACATCAGCTCAACCACCCTTTATCCCTCATCTACCCCACCAGAGGGCAATGCTCCAAAGTTTTAATAACGTAGCTCTAAATCATCTTATTCTGTGAACCCACACAGCGTCTGAATAATGTCGAAATCATTAAAAACCCACTCCTAAGACCATAAATTATTAGGTATGCCTTCAGTTATAATATATGCCTCAATGAAAATATTTTATAATATTCAGAATGGTTTGGTGGCCTGATGTTGCATTAGGTAAGACTAAGGATTTGTCAGCTGGGATACTAATGAGATTGTTTTTCAGAATCTCTTTCTTATTTGCAAAACTGGGAAGAACAGCACAAGAGTAGCCATACTCAATCTTCTCCTTCATCCAGACCAATTTGAATGCATTATACAGTTAGTCTTGTGGTACATTAACTGCTAGGGTTTTAATATTGCTGCTATTACTCTTATGTGAAAAATATAACCCTTCACTCCACTGTAGAAAAAAATCACTTGAATAAAGGGAATTTCTGTTTAATAATTTAATATTATCACTGCTGCCAAGAGCCGATTGGCAACTGAGCTGCACGGCAAACTGACGTTTTTCCATTGTAAAGAATGCCAGCCGTACCCTTGCTGACATGACCCTGCTTAGCAACAGGACCTAAAGCGAGACCAAACCAAACTGGTTGTGTCACTACCATCTGATTGGTTAAAATGCTGGTAGATACTGGTCATCTGTGTCGTTATGTATGGATTATCTAAAGGAAAAAAGGGTATATTATTATCAATATATTATTGATTATTAGTAGTATGGCTCATTGTGATGTATTGGGGATAGCGTGTGGCTCAGCGTGATAAGCCTTTGTGCCTGTGATCAGAAGGTTGCTGGTCTGAGCCTGGCTTTGCTATGTCTGCGGGTCCTTGAGTAAGGCCCATAACCCCCAGCTTCCTGGGTGCCATAACAGGTGGCTACCCTTCGCGGGCAGCTTTCTCTTTCCTGCACAGAGCAAGTTGGGGTGGGGGCATAAAGAGATTTCCCCCATGGGGACCAATAAAGTATCAGTTATTGTCTGATGCATTGGCAACAACTCGGACCATGAAATTTTTCAACAGCCTATTTAATGGAATGGATTCGTAATACAAATTTACACAAGCGAAGCTAATTCTATTAGCATTTGATGCTAACATGAGACGAGGATTCTCATAGATTTGCTAGCAGGAATTAGCCCATAGTAAATCATGATGTACACAGTGTGAACCATAAATAAGCATCTCTTTGGTTTTACATAACTGTCGCTCTCCAAATCTGGCAACACTTTTACCAAGCTGTATGTGAGGCTCTAGAGGAGCTTCTGCCCTCAGGCCAGTAGATTACGAAATACCTCTATGAAAGTCATAACGTAACACTTGCACTTTACACATATACCACACACTATATTTGAGTAATGCTGCGCATCTTTTTTTCCTTTCCTTTTCAGTATCATTTTCTGTTCCTTATTATATTCCCTGGTTGGGGAATACATATGGTTTTGCACCACTAATAACCATTACTTGTTAGAGTGATAACTCAGAATGTATTTGATGGATCTGTTTCATATTCTGCAGATTGTCTGGGTGATGGAACTGATTGAATTTTGAGACAGAAAGCATCAAAATAGAAGCAGCACAGCATAGTGATAGCAAACAAAAAGGCAGTTTTTACACGTGATATTGTTAAATGATATAACTCAAGAAGTATTTGGCAGATCATTTTCAAACTTCGCGGACATGTTGTAAGTGTGAAGAACTAAAATTTAAATTTTTTTTCAGACAAATCACTCCGAAATTGAGGCAGCGCCACTTAGTGGTAGTAAAGGGAAGTAACTTTAAACAACATTTGACATTGTGATAAGTCAAAATGTATTTGATGGATCTTATTACTATTTAACAAAACATTATATGAATGGAGATCTGCACATGGTCTTATTTTGAGACAAATGGCCCCATAACATAAGTAGCATCACTATGTGGCAGCAAAGAAAGGAAATGGAGGTTATAGAACACAAATTGCATGGATGAAGATCTGGGAGTGATCAAATATCAAGAAAAATCGCATGAAAATTAAAGCAGTACTACAAATAGATATTAAAGAGAAGGGCAGCTTCAGACTCCTGGTCTTGTCAGCATGATGGGCGTGAGAGGAGTAGGGATTACATGGAGGGAGGGGTAGTGGGAAGGTCCAGGGAATACACTGTTGTTGTGCCGACAGACATCTAGTTTATTATGCATTTATTATATTGTTGTTTTTTATCATTCATTTTTTGATATTACTGTTTTTATTAGGGCAGAATTGATTACTTTTGATTTCATTGCAGATTGACTGTATACCTATATGAGAAACAAAAAAAATCATTGAATCCTGGAATCTTCTTGGGGTGGCATAGACCATCACTGCATAGCTTCACTGCATTTTCTTCCCCTATTGCACAGGTTTCCACTAGGAATTCCATTTTCCTGCCTCAGTCCAAAGTGTAGTTAGGTCAATTGTCTATAGCAGGGGTAGCCAATCTTATCCGCAAAGGGCCGGTGTGTGGGTTTTCGCTGCAACTCCCTAATTAGATTACTAATTAGAGGACTGATTGGCTGAAAGAGTCCTCATACCTGGGTTTGAACAGTTGACCTACAGGTTATCCCAAAAACCGCCCCTTTGCGGGTAAGATTGGCTACCCCTGGTCTATAGTGTAAATGACCTATTGTGTGTGCCCTTTATGACGACCTGTTCTGGGTAATCCCCTGTCATTTCCTCTATGCTGCCTGGAATAGGCTCCGGCTCAGTGGTTTGAAGATAGATGAATAAATAACTTTTAAAGCATAATGACCTCTTCCATGGGTTGGCACCATATCCTGGGCTATTCCCTGCCTTGCGCCTGTAGCTTCCAGGATAGGCTCTGGACCCCCACAACCTTGCACAAGACAAGTGAAATGGATGATAACGCCGTGGAGCTATACTGTACATTTAGCTCATTCTGTAATCAAAAATATTATTTTACATCTAAACAAAGAAAATGTAAATGTAAATTATTGAAGAATAGGTACATTGAAACTGGAAACATGTACATATGCAGCCCAGGGTGTTCACATCCTGCCCATCATGTCCACCTGACCCTTCTGTCTCCTCCCCGATGTGGCCCTGATGAGCCACGCCTGTTACTCGTCTCTCATCAGTCGTTCTATTAAAATGCCTGTTTGTCTCGTTAGCTCCAGTTTGATTATTAATGTCTACCTACCTGTTGCCTATGTCCATCCCAGTGCTTCTCTTCCCATTTGTAGTCCTGGTTTGTTTCCCTGCTCCTGTTTGGATTTCAGCCCTTTTCAGTTCTCATTACGCCTGCCCTCAAGTCCTTCGCTTGCGCATCGTGACAGAATGATCAGATTCCTCCAGAACTCCAGTGGCTTATCTCTCCGCCGCAGTTAATAAGTGGCTCTGAATCCCGCAGACCGCATACCCTGCGTCCCTAGCATCCTTGGACCCTGAAGCGCATCTGCTTGCTGCCTCCCCGCAGCGTGAAGCCGCAATTTTTGCCGCCTTCAGGTGCCTCTGCTGCATCCTGCTCACCTCCAGGTGCCTCAGTTGTGTCCTACCCATCCAGTGGTTCCGTGGCTCTGTTTGTGCCTGTGGCATAAGACAGAGACACAGGAGACGGGCTAAGTGAATCAGGTGGTGACACAAGGCCAGAACCAGCCACCCAGGCTCCCATCCACCTGACGTTGCCTTTCCAGGTTGCTCTCCGGGGACAGAACCTGCAGCACACCCCTCCTCCAACCCTACTGGATTTTGAGATGTATACAGCCCCAGGACGAAACAGACAAAATGCAGTTATAAATCAGAATTCAAACAACTAGGCGAGATTGATCTGTTGTGACTTAGTTTGCAATGTAACCAATCAGATGTTATGTTTATATAATAATGCTTTATTAAATAATAATGGTTGCTGGTATCATTTAAACAATCAAATAGCAATTAAAATCATTGCTTAATCATATAAATGACATATCAACAGGCATTTAAATGACACTTTAAATTACAATTAATCATACAATTAATCAAGCCTTGTTTTGTTTTCACTGCATCACAAGGCAATGTCTGCTAGCAAAGGTGGAAGGTATTTCAATACCAGCCCCTCAAAGGTCTTCATGATATATGAAGTGAAAGAAACTGGTCTTGTTTTGCACTATATGTTTATTTGTGTGTAGTTTATGTGCCTTGCTGCTGTACGCATAAGAATTTCACCGTGGATTGAATGAAGTAATATTTGTACTGCATGCTGGGTGAATGAGGTGGTCTACAAGTGTATTGTAATTAGAATAAAAATCAAATGGAAAAACTGAAGGTAGAAATCCAAACAAGGTACAACATATTGTATATTTACTTTTTGTGCCAATAGAATGTTAATTTACTTTAACACACACTACGGTGATCGCGCCTGCTCCCGTCCACAAAACATATTCCCTCCAAGACAGCTTCCTCGCATTCCTGGCTAAGTCTGAGCCAATGACACTCACCAAGAGAAGCAACGTCCAAAACACTTTCATTGTGATTGGCGTAATTACTCTGTCAATCATATGTTCTCAAACCCGACTGGTGAAACCAACTGTCAATCATTTGCTGTGTATTTGTCGTGGCGTAGTATCGCAAGGCGGAGGATGGGCTTTAACGTGTGACAGGAACGGGAAGGCGGACAGGCGACCACCTAGCTGGCTCCCTCGGTTAGGGGAATTGGCTAGTTACAGCTGAGACAGCAAGCTGCTTGTGGAGGTTACTCGTAAATTCAGGTATATACTAACTCAGGTTTACATTCCGTTGATATGAAAATGTTTTTCTGTGTGAAGAATGAGCTGCCGTTGGGCGATAGCGCACGTAGATAGCTAGCCGCCTGTGGTGTGCTGCTGTGTGGTAAGAGTAGGGTAGCTTGCGTGGGGTGGGTTAGCGGACATTTGGAGGCTCTCTGGACGTTCGACAGGAGTTGGGCCGCTGTTTTCGTTTGGTAGTGATTTGTCAAAAATTAAATACAGTCTCATTTGCAGTCCACTGGCTGTTTTGGTAGCAGCCTGTCTAGCTTCCGAGCGGCAGTATTTAGCTAGTAATAGAGGTAGCGTCCATAGCGTCCAGTTAGCATAGTTAGCACAACTGTCCACCAGCGTTTTATCCACATATTCGCCAATAAATATATCATAGCGTGACAGAGTCATATGTCTGTACCTACGTAAAGAACACTCTGAATTAAGTTATCTAGTGTATTAAGTCTAATGTCTAGTATGTTTTAGGTCCCGTTGCTAAGAAGCTAACAGGCGTAGTTATGGTCAGGCGACGGTATACAATAACGAGCCGGCTAGGCTATGATCGAGTGATCATTACAGGTATTACCTGTATGGTTCGAATTAAAAAAATCTCAGATAGTTTAAAAATGATTGCTTGGCTTTCTAGAAAAGACCGGACCATATGATTTCTCTTAAACTGTTTTGTGCTTGAATGAGGGGAATTGGTCATGGGTTTTCTTTGGCTGTAACAATTAGCAGACATACCCATTGGATTGCGAAGAGAAAGAAACTTGAACTCAAGTTCAGCCCCCAAGTTCAACATAATTTTGGGACATTATTAACTGCGTATGTTATGATAGGTAGTATGTGTACATCGATTCCTATTTGTTGAATATTTGTAGCCAGTAAGTTCAAGTGTCTGTCAGCCAACTCCTTCAAGGGCTTATGCATGCCAAAACACACACGAAGAAACCTTATCTTTATTCTGGGTAACAACATGATTCTTTGGAAAAGACAAGCATTTCTTAGCTCACAACACATTCCAGAAATGAAGTCTTGGGTAGGAGGGCCTACATTGAAATGATAAACACATTGCTTTTTTTTGTATTACTGCTTTTAGTGGCAGAGTGGAAAAACTGTTTTAACCCTGTACTTGCTTAAGTGTGTCTTTCTGCATTGCATCCCAAAGTTTGGTCACTCAGACTGATTAGTCTGACCAAGGTAACTCAGACAGGAAATATTACAAACTGCAGTTATTTGTTGAATATATCATGTTTTAGGTGGCGTCACAGTTGGCACTGTTGCCTTATGTCTTTAGGACCCAAGTCCATGGCTCCATATGTGTGAAGTCTGCACGTTCTCCTCTTGTCATCATGGGGTTTCCTCCAGGTTTTCTAGTTTTCCCCCACAGTTCAAAAACATGCCAAGGTGTGACTGTGAGTGAATAGTGGGCATGTTTGTGTACCCTGCGATGGGTTGGCCCAGTGTAGGAAATTTTAAAAATATTTTGGGGGGCAACTATTGCCCCCACCTTCTAAAAAATGGAGCATTTTTGGGTATTGGGGGTACTTTTACACATAAAGTTTGTTTAATACGAAATATGCCTAGATTAAAATGCAAACTACCTTATGCTAAAATGAGTAAATAAAAAGCATCTTACAGTTGTTCCAAATGAGAAGTGTGCAGTCATCTGTATGTTTGAGAGAAAGCAGGGGACGGTTGTAACTATTTATGTTTTTATTTGGCTCTTGAAAGCCTTATTATATGTATAATGCATTAGTTTATAGATCAAGTGAAAATTTCATCACTGTCTTTCAAATGAACTAGTTTACAGTCTTTTTTTAAACATCCCCTTTATAAACTGTTGAAAGTCCATTTAAAATATTTGGAAAAATAAAAGGCAGTGTTTAACAACTGTAAATGTAAACTTATCCCTTCAACAAAATAAAACAAATATCGCATATTGTGATATTTAACCTATGAGCTGTTCTGCAATGATTTAAAATTAAAGGAAGCAAGTAACAATTATTCTTTGCCTCCATCAGCTACCCCGAGAAACAAGTGAATGGGGGTGAGTTTCCCGAAGCCTTCTTAGCGCTACGTCGTTTGTAACTTCTATCTTTTAACATAGAATTTACGAACAACGTAGCATTAAGAAGACTTGGGGAAACTCACCCCGGTTTGATTTTTTTTAGCTGTAAATTCAGGGAGTTCATGGAGTGCAACACCATGACTGAAGCTGCTTATTTACATCCAGGAAGGAATACTATGGTTTTAACACACAATAAAAGGTATATTGATATAAACGGTATTGAGTTATCCTATATCTCATTTTGAAAATATATCAATATTAGGGCTGCCACTAATGACTATTTTTCTATGGATTAATCTATTGAGACTTTTACGGATCGATCAAGTAATCTAAATGAATCATTTTCTTCCAGAAAATCAAATTGACTGTTTTATTTTCACAACAATAAACTGTCATTACAGGGCTTTAGATAATAGATGCTGGCTTTTTGACATTATTTTCACCCACGATTTGATAAGCAAATTATTAGTATGCCTAAAGTACTAATGAGATGTGTATTGTGACACCCAAAAGTTGGTAATCTGTATAAATTTCGCGTATCCTTATACTTATATTCGGTAAGCAAAACATGCCACATGTGTCTGTTGCGGTAAATTATGGAAGCAATAAGCACTGAAGGTAGGAAATGGAAATCAAGTGAAATGAATAAAAGATGGCTTAAGGTAACTACATTTTTATTTATTTTTTGAAAACTTGGGGGCAGTTTTGCCCCCACAGTCATGGTTTTTAGGGGCATTTTGAGATTTCTTGAGACATTTTTGCCCTTTGCTCCTTTTAATTTCCAACATGCCCCATATTCCTTTCCTTGCACCTGTACCTTCCAGGATAGGCTCCGGATCCATAATGGATGGATGTCATGTTTTCCATGGTGGCAGGACAGTCAGGTTGTTTTAATAGATTTAAAAGTCAAAAGTGTTAGCTAGAGCTGCATGGTATCTCGTCACAGTTATATGCCGCATGCGCAATAATCATCAGGCCTTCAGATGACTGATGTAAAACATTTGTCCGAATGCTGGCTTTTTGGTATTGTACGGACATTTAATTACAGGTGGAGATTTCAGGTCCAGAGAGTACAAATCCAGACTGGGATTTTGTTAGAGGCGACGAGTTGAGTACTCTCTGACTCTTTATACTGGTTGGTTGAAACAAAATCATGGTCTGGATTTGTACTCTCTGGACCTGAAATCTTCACCTCTGTTTAATTACGCCTACAATTTGGTAAGATTAATAGTGTGCGCAAAACATTAATGAAAGGCATACTTAATAAAGGCACCCCTAACATGGTAATGTGTATAAATTTGGGGTGTCTTTTTTTTAAATTTTTTTTTATAAAAAATCCACAATATCTCCTCTTTCAACAGATGATGTGGTTGCTGATCTGTCCCTTTCATAACCACCACTTCAGTGCTTATCTCCTCCATGATATACCAAAACACTAGTATGTGGCAAGTTCCACTAACCGAATTTAATAAACATAAAGAAATGCTAAATTTGTACAGCTTGCTAACTTATGGGCATATGCCTCTCATTAATATTTTAGGTGTGCTGCTAATCTGCTTACCAAATTGTGGGTGTCAGTAAATGTCCATATAGTACTGAAAAGCTGGCATCCAGACAAATGCTTACACCAGCCCTAGTGATTACTGTGATTACCATATAATTGTGGTGATTGAATGTGATATAATGCACCCCAGTTCGAGTATATGGGGTGGGTGATTTTGAGACGTAAGACACTAGTATCAGAGATGGATGAAGCACTGGGGTTGCTGAGGTTTCTTCATGTCAGCCACATGTTCTCATAGGTGAGTGTGTATCTGTGTATGTTTGTGTGTGTGTGTTGATGGTTGTCAGGGACCCTAGATTTGCATTACAAATCCATTCCATTCAGCTGTTCTATAGTACTCTTTTAAATGGGAGCTTGGAAATTAAGTTCCAAGTTATCGGAATGCGTAAATACATCGCGATGTACAATACATCAAGTAATGAATAATATATAGAATATGCCCTTTTTTCCTTCAGCTAATCCATACATATTGATGCAGAACACCAGAATCTCCCTGCATTTCGATCAGTCAGATGATGGTAATCAGATCAATGCAACCAGCTTGATTTAGTCACATTTGCAGCCCTCCTAGTAAGCAGGGTCATGTCAGCATAGTTACGGCTCAGGTACGGCTTGCATAATTTACAATGGAAAACCGTCAGTTTGTGGTATGGGTCAGGTACAGTTTGGCTCTTGGTGGCAGTGAAAAAGTGCCGTAATGCAACTTGCAGAAGTAACACTGTGGAGTCTCGGGAAATGGTTATTAAGAAGTGGTCTGTTTTTTTTTTTGTTTTTTTTTAACTAGGGTACTATGTTTTACTCCAACCTTTTCAAATGTTTATAAATAATTATTGTTAAGAAAATGAAACAAAGGTATTTTTTAAATTTAACAAAAGGAATGGGAGGAAACATTGCATTCTTTTAAGTTTTTTTTCTTCTTCCAAAAAATATCATGGGAAAATGAATCATGAGCCTAATATCACGAATTGAACCGAATTGTGAATTGGGCAAATCGTTACATGCCTAGTTTCCAAAGGTTCCTGTCATGCCAAAGGGAGGGAAGGTGTGGAGTACTCTTAGTTTCAGTAGCCTGCTTTCAGTTGATCTGATTTCTGCAGGCCATGTGATGAATAAAACCTAAAAATGGTGCTCTAAATTCCCTCGCCTATACCAGTGCTTCCAAGCCGGACAAGCCCAGGCCTGATACAGTAGGGCTTTTCTTTAAAAATAAATTTTGTCTCGGCATTCTTTTCAGAGCTCGTACATGTTCTTAATTTGCATAAGGTAGTGGGCAGGCACATATCAGTGCTCTGCTGTTCCATCTGCTGTGTTCTGGCAGCAGTGAGGAGGTGTGACTTGGGAAGTGCATGATACGAACAAAATCCCAAGGAAACTAGCCTGGAGTCATACCCTGAATGATGGTGTTTTTGCGGGATGTCACTGTTGTCATTGTAGATAGAAATTCCAGTCTGAGGTAATGAATACTAGCCAGGCAATATCAGTTACTTCATTAATTAATTACCGCACTTACTGAGAGGGGAGGGCAGTGTGGGGTGAGCATGACAGATTGGGATTGGACATTGGCAAGTGCTTAGAAAACACTGTAGCACCTCTCTACCCTTCTTGACTTGTAAGTTGCTTGAGCACACAAGGAAACTGCAAACATCTGAGGCTTTGGTCGACACTGTTTTGTCAGTTTATGTGCAACTTTTAAAGATTTAATCTAGCAGTCGTTCCATGTGTCTCCGAATTGCTCACATTTTAAGCTATTGTTTCTTGCCAGGCTTTGTCAGCACCCAAAAGCACATAACCAGTAGCATTTGTGTTTACCTTATCTAATCATTTGTTTGTTCCTACTGTCTGATTCCCAGCCAGAAGAGCTGGTCCATGTGATGTTCAGGAAAGACAGGAGAATTTGGCACAATAAAGAATCTGGAGCCATGTGTGACTGAGGTAAAGTTGTTTAGTTTTTCCCTAAGAACAAAGTTTCACGTGTTTCTTTATTATCCTATAATAAAGTGCATGCTTCATGTATACTTACTGATTTAGTTAACTATTGTTTTCTAAGTTCAACTCATAAAGCCTGAAGAGGTCCTTATTTTTAGCTTTTCTTTTCCAAGTTGTGCATTGATGCTTAAATGTTTTCTTGCAGGCTAGGGCTGGGTGTTACGGCAAAGCATTTTATCATTTTTTTTTTTTTTAAATTTCATACGAGTTAGTCGATAATTATCACAATTCACCTCATAATATAATTTACTTCAACGCTCACTTTTTTTCTTAAAAATCCCTTAGGATTCCTCCCAAGCAGAATCAGAGCATAAAAATGGCCACAAGCTGAAATCTCATTTAATAGTGTGTTTGTGTGTGTGTATATATATATTTTTCAGGTGTAATAATAGACAACTGCAATTGTGTGGTTTGTTGCTGGGCTTTTTCTCTTATTGTCTCATAGTATTTCCAGTTTTAGTTGGCACAAGTTCTCAGCAGAGTTTACGATTCACATCACCAGTCTGTGTGTCAGACTTTAAATAGCCAAAGTACCATCGCGCCGCCAACGTATTTTTACCTTGTTTATCCACATTATCTCCTTCTTTAAAAATGTTGCCATGCTGTTGCTTTCTCCACCAACATTTGAAGTTTCCTCTGAGCGAATGCTCATCTCTCCCATGACTCGCGTGTATCATGTGCTGTTCCACTAACTCAACCAACCTTTCTATGTGTTTGTTGGCAATTCCTAAAAGACTACCATGTGATTGGTTGGAATTGCATTCATTTTTGGCAAATGATAGGCTGATGTGTGCTGTCTATTAAAGTTTATCATTTTCTTATAACTTTTATATTTTATATCACAATAAATGTATATTTTTTTGGGATGTTTTTTCAGTTCCTATTTGATTCCAATGCACAACCACTGATACAGATACAGATTCTGAAACAAAAACGTTTTTACTTTAATATTTTAACATGATAAAAATATATTTATACTTTATAATTTTTTTAAACTAGTAAATCCAAATGAAGAAAATGTATGCCAAAAAATCTTTAATTAGGCTACTAAAAACATGCATAACACTTTGTATATACCTAGTTTGTATATCTTGTTTTAAGCATTTTTGAAGTATTTGCAGTTCAATTTTAGTATCTTCCAAGATACCCGATCGCTCTATGGATCGGTGCCGGTACTGATATTTGGATTGGTGAATCTCTAATTGTTTATCGCCTGACTCTACTGCAGGCACAGTTCACAGGTGTAGATCTATTCTACAACAATATTATTTTATAAATATGGGTGAAAATGTGGCTTGTCACAGTGTCAGCATTGCACTTTTCACCTTGTAATCTGTTTTGGTTTTTGATTTGTTTCTGAGGGTCATATATAGAGCTGCGAAATGATTATTATAATTGATTAATAATGACGATCAACAAATCGACTATTTGGGCCAAAACACAAAAAAAAAATTTATTTTTTATTTTTTAATCCAGTTGTAATAAAACCTTTCCACAGTAGTGGGTCTCTTTTTAAAGTGATATAGTGACATAGAAACAGATCTACTATCTTGCTAAAGATTGTTCTTTATACCATGGTATATAGTATTTTCAGTAGCAATGCTATCCTGGTATTTTGAAATCTGAGCAATAAAAATTCACGGGGGTGGGGTGCGGTCCTATCTAATTATGTCACTGAAATTTCAAAATACACTGCTCAAAAAAATTAAAGGAACACTTTTTAATCAGAGTATAGCATCAAGTCAGTTAAACTTCTGGGATATTGATCTGGTCAGTTAAGTATTAGAGAGGGTTGTTAGTTTCAGCTGCTTTGGTGTTAATGAAATTAAGAACAGGTGCACTAGAGGGGCAACAATGAGACGACCTCCAAAACAGGAATGGTTTAACAGGTGGGGGCCACTGACATTTTTCCCTCCTCATCTTTTCTGACTCTTTTTTCACTAGTTTTGCATTTGGCTACAGTCAGTGTCACTACTGGTAGCATGAGGCGATACCTGGACCCTACTGAGGTTGCACAGTTAGTCCAGCTCCTCCAGGATGGAGCATCAATACATACCATTGACAGAAGGTTTGCTGTGTCCCACAGCACAGTCTCAAGGGCATGGAGGAGATTTCAGGAGACAGGCAGTTACTCTAGGAGAGCTGGACAGGGCTGTAGAAGGTCCTTAACCCATCAGCAGGACCAGTATCT
>JAODJU010000108.1:28111087-28143040 GCA_026776725.1 Gnathonemus echidnorhynchus
CACCATACCCTTAATCATTGTTCTTGTTGGTGGGCAAACCCAGAACAATTTTCCTATTGTCTATTTGTTCCTAATTAAGTTTTGTTGTACATAATCGTTTTGTATTCAAAAGCACTTATATACATGTACCCATTGTAGAGTGTGTGTGTGTGTGTGTGTGTTTGCTTGCCTTTGTTGTGTGTTTCCACGGTTTCAGGTTCCATGCAGTTTCTAACCATACTTCATCTTTTTTACCTATAAATTAGTCCTTTCGAATGCCTTTCACATGAAAGCAATAAATATATTTTTAGTGTATGTTTGTGGGTTAGTTAATGGGCATTTTATGGTTGTGTGCATTGAATCTTTCATGTTTGAACTGATCAGTTGGCTGTTATGTTGGTTTTTGAAATTAATATATATTACTGTGTGAAGCTTTGTACGACCTTGAGTGGGGGGGAGTGTAGTTTTTGTCATAAAGGAGCCCCTCATTTTCACTGAAATTTGACTTCTCCAAATTTAGGGCTCGCATTTACACTGATGTAAGTGTGTAGGTGAGCTGTCGCTGCGTGTGAGGCATCAGAATGCCAGTGGAGATGGTGGTGCACACTGGGTTGAACGTAAGAGAAGTTCAGGAAAATATTATTTGGACCACATTTGTCTACATTTTTTGTAAATTCCTACATGTAAATCTAATAGAATTATGTTGAAATATATCCTGACATTATGGCTAAAAATGTGTTCCTTTTGTTTCTCGTTGGCAAGGGCAAGGGAATTGTTTACATGAAGCCTGATTCCATGTCAGAGTTAATTCCCTAATACAGTTTTAAGAACTTTATGGGATGCAGTTGTGATCAGAACTTTTGGCAGAGAAATAGCTCACAGATCTGTTAATACTGTACTGATATTACATGAAGGTGAAATAGACTACAGATAATTTGGTTTACCATTACAGATGTTCACTTGTACTACAAACCACTGTTGGTTTTCTTTTTCTTTTTTTAATTTTCTAATCTTTTATTTTTCTTCAGTATGGCTGTCTATGTGTGTTTCACTCCTTGTCCTGCTCCCCACACACAGATCTAATCCCTGGTTTGCCCTTTCTGCCAGCCCATGCTGTTTCACAAAGGACTTCCATTTTTATCCAGGCTTTTGTTGTCGGTGAAACGGAATGCACCTTTCTATACCAGCTAGCCATTGCTTAATGTCCCTCTGTAAGTTCTGTCACTTGAAAACTGCAGTCACTTTGCTTTATGTGTACATACCTTCAGCATGACTGACATAAAGGCCTTTTTCGGCATTTTCAAAATGTTAGTTAAATGAACACTTAAGTATTTACCAAATTGTATGTTTATTACAAAGCAGATAACACCTCAAATAAAGTGTTTTATACCTAAAATTTGAAAGATCTTGTATTAATATATGTTTAGATGCTTATGCAAACTAAAATGCATGTTTACACAGACTTGACTGATACAGACAGAAATCTACATCAGTGAATGAAGGCAAGAATAAAGGTTCAATCTGAATCCTTCAGATATCAAACGTTCTGTAGTTCTGGTGTTGCAGAAGTTCATGTGGTTTATTTTTGTTAATATCAAGGGCGTAGATTTGCGTATGAACGATACGACCATGACACACAACGCTCAACAAAATCTCACCTAGGCTGCCAAAACAGCCAGGGCCAACGCTGTGCTTAAAAATCACACTCAGTGTATTTTTCGTTAGTACACACGTTTATCTGTACTTTGATTTGCATTTTCCGTTTACGCCACGGTTTCCATTTACTTGACCTTTCTTTTGCTATTAATTTTTAAGAGCACATATGGGCTTTCATTTCCCTGTTTTTAGGACAGTGAAAATCCGCGTTTTATGATTTACGATATAAGATGAAATAACTTTATTGGCAGAACAAAGTAACTTGACAATCCTCTGATATTATTCCGATCTTCAATGCCGAACACCTTGGGAGCTTTCTTATTGTATGATGTGAACCACACACAGGGTGAAAAGAATACATATTATAAGGCAGTGAAAGTTTACGCCCTTAACTCCTTAAGGTAGAGCCATGTTTGCAGACTGAGTGGAATATGCGACAGATGGACGCCTGCATCGAAATCAAAAGATGCATATTTTTGGCTACAAAAATCTACCGTGTACATAATTCATCGTGTTAGCATCCATATCCTAACCAATTATTAAAATAAACTGAAATCCAAATGCAAGTCTTTCTCCTCCAAAATTAGGTTACCCCCTCAAACTTAGATATTATGATGTATTTTATTTTTTTCTTGCCATCACGGACTTCTGCGTCTAATGCTGCTGCTCCGAGCAATTAGCCTACTTTTTAATCGCGTTATCACGTCAAATAGATCATATTACGGAACTGGTTCAGCTATTGGCCTGTTTTTTTCCCTTGACTGATAAAAAGGAAGAATAGTCTGACCGAATAGGGGATTGTCCGGTCAATATCAATTTGGGAGGAATTGAGCTTCGCCTAGCTCGTACATGAATTCGGTTACAAGATGAAGGGTATTTAATCGCTCCAGTTGTTTCAAATTAAACCACCAGAATAGACAAATGCAACTTCAGTTTCTTAGATTACAGTAGTTGGACTCCTTCGAATAACATGAAAAATGACCATATACAACCAATTCTTCCTTACGGTAGTTGTTTAGGCTACATTAGAAACAACAAAGCCTAGAAAGTGTATTAAAAGTGATAATTCCTCTCCACGACTTTTAATTACTTAGTCGTTTTTTATCAAGTGATTTACCACCACTTCAAACGACTGGATTTTTCCTGGAAAAATTCAGGATAGGTACCTACCTATCGTACAACAGCAGTAACCCCCGTGGAACTTCGCCGGGCAAACTCGCTTACAGTCGGATTATAAATCCGTGTTCTTATCCAAAGCAACTGAATTGGACAAAACTTGACTGCACATCGAGTGGGTTAAATTGGCTGCATGATCATGACCACTGCATGCTTTATAAATGCACAACTCAGAAGGACAAAATTCGCTTGTAAAACACGGAAATCACCCCGCTTCTCACGCACTGACGGGGCAAATGACACACTGACGGCGACATTCCGGAAAGGTCCCCGTGTTTTCCGTCTGCCGTGAGACTGCACGCCCTCCTTAGCTGCGGGGGGGGACTGGCTGGCTGCGCTTCAGACGCGCGCAGGGCTCGAGGCGGCGCTTCGCGGGCAGGGCTGGGCTCCTCGTCTCCGCTGGGCGTGAGCGACTGTCACTTTTTCTCTTCAGTTTCTTTCGGCTTGTAGTCCGACTGCAGCTTCTCACTTCAGCGGGCTGCGCCGCACGACTGGGTATCAACGACACTTTTCTTTGCGCTGCTCTTTCCTCTATCGTTGTACCTCACATGTAAAAAAATAATCGACGCTCAACGGCGGCATCAGTATCAAGAGACTGCAGACACACAACAGGAAATCAAAGGTAAATGAACTGTTAACGTTCCTGTCGCGCTCGGTTTGTTTCACTGCTTTGGGTCCGGAGCCGAACCGCATGCAATTGCCTTAAAATTGATTTCTTTCCTGTTTCGCGGCCCTGGTGGCAAGTTTTAGTACAGTGACAGTAGTGTGTTTGGCAGATTGGCACCGTCTAAACCTGCAAGTATCCGCTCTCTGTCTCTGTTGTCCTCTTCTCTCAGCAGAGACTTGTTAGAAATTTCATTGAATTTTTAATAACTGTCACCAAGTTCTAAGGTGAGTATCATTTAACTAGTGTTGCCCACCTTAATGCACCGCGATTTACTAAAGACTTATTTTTATTAAAAAATGTTCTGAGTATTTAAATATATACTATTCTGAAGAAAACTGAGGGGAAAGTCTCTTTAAAATGATCAGAAAGTAGGTTGAATTTATAATTCATTAGCAGGGAACAGCGGGGACGGATGAGTACTTGCACCCCGCAATATTTCATTTGGTTTCATTCACCCCCCCCCCCCCCCGTCTAAAAACATAGACCTTTGTATTTAAATGACTGTGTCCTCCCACTTTCGCACTCCGTACTACGCCGCTGTACGTTAGGTATGACAGCGCATCGCAGAGTAAACTCCGCGTAAGAACCTCCATGTGGTCATTTACCATCCGTAGCTTGTTCTTCAGTTAGTTGAGTTACCTGCTGTCTTTAGTAGTTTGGGTTCTGTACTTTATTATTAAAGGGTCCAATTGCACATGTAGACAGGTACTCATACCCCGTCGAAAGAGATAGTTATTAAGCTGTTAATTTTTTGTTTTTCTGCAAACATTTACGTCCACTGTACGTTAACACAGCCGAAATCGCATTGTATTATATCGATAAATCGACATTAAGGTCTTCCATGTATAACACATTTTCCATTGCAAGGAAATGCTCATTTTGATGTCAATAACTTGGAGAAAAGTTTTTGAATTAAAAACAGACGATAACATGAGAAATCCTGGACGGATTTAACTAAATTAAGCAATCAATTATTTACTTACATAATTCTATCCTGACTTGCAGTTCCCCTCAAAGAACAATGAAGTGAGTTTTTAATAAAAGCCCACAGGGGTGCAGGCGGACTCTTTCGGGTGGCTGCGTTCGGTATGACATGAGAAATCTGCCTTTTGACTGGCGTATGGCGGGATACTCGTTATGGCTGTTAGCTGGCAGTGTGTTGAGGCGTAAAATCCTGCTGCTGTACTCGGAGGTTCGTGTAGCCTTATCTTTTATCATTTTTATCTTTTCATAGTTTTGCATTTGTGTGTCCTTGTAATTTAATCGAACTGAACTTAAAAGTACAATAAATAGCCGTCATTATTTGCCGGAAGATAAAAAGTTCATTATTCAATCTTATTTTGGGTTTCCATCAATTCGTTCTTTTTGGATGTGTATAAAAATAAACCTTCTCTC
This sequence comes from Gnathonemus echidnorhynchus, assembly GCA_026776725.1. NCBI lineage: Eukaryota > Metazoa > Chordata > Actinopteri > Osteoglossiformes > Mormyridae > Gnathonemus > Gnathonemus echidnorhynchus. The sequence continues at coordinate 28,115,961 of JAODJU010000108.1, forward strand.
CGTGTGTCGTGTGTGATCAAAAAACAAACGACCAACACGTCCTCTTTCATGCCATATGTACGACCGTCGAGGCTGCTTCGTGTCTTATTGGAATAAACAGATTGATATATAAGTGCAGTAGATGTGTATTTTTCTTAAACCTTAGAAGCAACCTTCTCTGAATCTAACAGATCAGAAAGACTGTCAGAGCATGATTTAAAGTGGAGTAGAAGAGCTTCTGAGAACACAAAATACAATTCTAGGTTACACACAATATGATTATGCAGTTGGAGTTAATATGACAGAGTGTGTTTCTTCTCTATCATGAATACACCCAGCATTATGTGTTTGGTATCTGACATTGCCCTGTAGCAGGGATGAGGTTGCCGCCCTGTGACCAAGAGCGTAGGTTTGTTTTAAACGTTGGTAGGAACCAAATCATCCCTGAACCCCCTAAACCTATACACACAAATATCGGTAGGGAGACGTCCCTATTGACCATACCCAAGTCTACGGCCTTTCCTGTAACACGTCTTTTTGTCACAAACCAAGTATATTACCAGAAATGGATCGCTTCTTCTAAAATGGGCTGTATTAAGGTTCCTGTAAGGACAACCTCAGGATGGCTTGCCCAGTTATGTAAACATGACCTCATGTGTTTTGTTACGATGGGGTAGATTTATATTTGTGTGTGTGACTTTTGCCTATAAAGGCCAATGCGTACAAAAAGATGCGATGACTTTATTTGGACGGCAGCCGTTTAGCCCAGGCTCTGCGAATGCTCCCTGCTGTCTCTATAAAGGCTGCTGAGAGAGGCCCCCCCCCAGGACACACCTCAAAGGCATGGCCGGTGACACATTAAAGGGCTGCAGCATGTGTTCTGTCTAGACTTCCTTTTGCACCGGTGCCTACTCAGTGCAAATCCAACAGAGTGAGCACTGGCACATAGGAAGGGCAGAATTAGCAAGGGCTTCCTGTATAATGGCTGCCTTTGGTTACTGAGCGAACAGGGATTCTCCCTGCATACCCTAGAGTGAAGTAAAAGTCTGGCCATTCCGACAGTTAGCTAAAGTAGAATTGAGTATTCTGACTCAAGCGCAAGGTTGGTCACTACAGTTTAGACTACAGAACTGTGCTATGGCGAACTGGCTTAATTCCACTAAGAAAGAGAAGGTTTAAATCGCCAAGGCTGCTTGGCTGGCCTTTCTAAAAATGTTCAGCCTCATGTCAGGTGCTCATAAGTCTCTGGTTGCCAGTGGTACGAGCCCTGAGCTGCATTTCCAGTCAGCCAGTCAGTACATTGGTCTTCTGCACCTCACAGTCCCTTCGCAGCACCTAACAGCACGGTTGCATCACAGAGTACACGGTGAATTGGTGAGGCTATGGCGTCGAAGGGCTGACGCCTGGCGCTGTCTGCCAAGCCAGCAGGGGCACAAACACCCTCATCTGATACCGAATTGGAAACGGGTGAGAATGAGAGATAAAGACCCCTTTGCTGCAGCATCCTGCCGCTGGGATTGTCTGCGCTTGGGAAATCTCAGTCTGCAAACTTCTGTACAGCTACCTTCTCCTGTGGGCCGTAGCGGGATCCTCCTGCTTCTTGCCGCACACTTGGCCTTAAGCCATTTCTCTTGCCGGATCAGTGATGTAACAGAGGACCATGTGGCAAATCGTGCCTCTCCCAGGGTGTCGTGTATGTGACCCCCACCGCAGGACGCGCTTCCTGCGGCAGAGGCGCTGCTGTGACTCGGCTCGGCGCTCTACCTGTCCGCCTTCGCTCCCTCGTTTCAGAAACAACAAAGTCTCCTCTGCGGGGGTGGTGTCTGGCTGCAAAAAGAGTTTCCAGATGTGTGTGTATGCGTGCGCGCTCGCATTCAAAGCCCAGCGAGTCGGGGCGGCGTGGGCCTGCGGAGCAAAAGGAGCACCCTTTGCAAGTGCAAATATGTCTGTTTCACAGTAGTTAGCGTCACGCTTTCCAATATGCTCTACTGCTGATTTCAACCTGAGTACAAGTTGCATAGGTCTGACATGGCGAACGGTATGTTAACAAAGAAATAAAGAGCTCCAGGCTACATAAAAACCTGTTATACTGATGTTGTGGGGACCATGTTTCAGGTCCCCACAAAGATCTGTGAATGCAGTCAAAAAACTAAAAATGCCAGTAGTGTCATATTTAGTTTGGTTACTTATGGTTAAGGTTAGGGCTGGGTAGGGGTTAAGGTCGTCATGTTGGGATTAGAGTTTTCCCCAGAGAAATGAGTGGAGAGTCCCACAAAGATATAATTACGAACCTGTGTGCTTGTGTGTGTTTGTGTGTCATTGTTCATTGTATATCCTGCTGAACATGTCATATTACACATAATGCCTGTTTTGCTGACATTTTCCAAGCCCCTATAGCGATACAGAGATGCAACTACAAGTGTTGTGCTACAGCAGTAGTTCTTAAACCGGTTTGGGGGGGGTGCTGGCTGGCTTATGTTCCAGGTGCCCTCTAAAATGAATAAAACAGAGACTTGAGTGTATGTTTTGTCTAGATGTCTGTTTTAAAGCTATGAACCAGCAAAACTTAAAAGCTACAAATCCTTTATACACATCCAACCATCTCCAAACTTCTTATCCTGGGTTGTGGCGGTTGGGGAGGGGGGGTGTGCTAGGACCTATCCCAGGCAGTACAATCTGTATACAGTGCACCAGGAGTATACTCCCCCCCCAAAAGATAGATATCTGTGCATAACCAGGTGTATCATGCTATTTGTATAACACATTTAGTGAAAGCACCTCACAACAAGATAGTATGGGCTGCTTTTTTGACTGTTGACTGTTTTGACTGAAGGATAAGACCTCATGACACTTGCAGGAATCGCAACCTCTGAATAAAAACAAGTGTTCACTGTTCTTCTGCAGGGTGCAGGACTAGGACTAGGCTGTTTCTGGAATGTTGTGACATGTAGACCTGAGTGTTGATTAGCATCTGAGCTAAACAAAACATTTGGGGCTCGTTCAGATTCATTCGTGCTTCAGCACACAGTAATTTGTCACTTTTTATGTTGCACTGTCTTTGAATTGCACTGTCTTGTCTCTTATTTCACTGTTGCTTGTTCCATTTTCCCCCCTGCACCTGTCCCCTTCTCTGTAACTGTAATTTCACTGCTACTCTGAACAAAGGTGAAAATAAAACACTTGAAATGATTTATTGCCAGTTTATTATTTTATTAAACCATGGAAAAAAATGTTTTCTTACCTGTATACCCAGACCTTCAGAATTTCCTAAAATAGATAAACCATAAGCAGAATTCAATCAACAGCAACCAGGCCAAATTAATTAAGAGTTTATATGGAACAAAACCCAGCATGCACAGTTTTCCCAAGGGGACTGAGTTCAGAAATCACTAGAGGTATTAGAGTTCTAGAATGTTTAGAAGCTGGACACTGATAGTAACAGTGAGGGAGCTTCAGTCAGAATACTAGAGGCAAATTAAGTCAGAACCTAAAAATGCAAACCTTATAAAAGAGGCAAATGGATGTTTAGAGAAGCATGTCCAATAACAGACAGCACTTCTTTGCTGCGATGAGTCACAGTAGCATCTGCGAAACTGGAATCTGAATCTCTCTCTCTCACACTGTCTCTCTCTCTCTCTCTCTCTCTCTCTCTCTCTCTCTCACCCACAAGCTTGCTCAGAGTGGGAAAGTGGACAGGGGAAGACCTGCAGCTGTAGCTGAGGCAAACCCTTCTGCCACACACACACACAATCACACACACACTCACTCACTCACGTCCATGTCCTCTACTTCCCTTAGCAACGCTGAGCCAGACGTCATATTCTAGGGGAATCACTTTCTGTGGCGACCATTACATCTGGCCAACAGATGTTACAAACATGGGTTCAAAAGGTTAAACCGAACACAGGATGACTGTGAAATCGTAAGAGAGCAGATGACGATGTTTTCCAACCACGGAATGAGGAGGGGGGATCTCCATTTGTGTATATGCAGTGTTACAAAAGGCAACTTTCCATGGCAGAGTACGTGGGCGTTAGAAGTGCCTGGACAAACAGGAGGCACTGTCACGAAAAACAAGCTGACATTCTGCAAACGTAACCTAATAACAGCTCATTTAAATAGCAGGCAGGTGCTGCCCGTCTTTGCTGACCGGCTCACCTGATTGCTAACGAGCTGAATGGGGCAGCTCTCACTTTTTGGCCGATCCCTTTCATGCTCCAGTTCAAACACTGAGATTTCTGCTGAACGCCATCTTGTATCTTATCTCCAGCAAAACAAGTATGTCGGTATATGTGTGTTTTTGCATGTGGATGAAATAGTAGGACATGAAAGTGAGACATTTCTAGTCGAGAAGGTCCACGAGAGTTTACAGGGGTTGGGTGAAAGGCGATGAACATTAGTTGGCTGAGTCACATCCACTGAAAGCTAACGAGGATGTTATTATGTGACTCCTGCTGGGCCTGGTGATGTAACCTGCTCAAAGTCCATTGAGCGGTCCGGAACAGAGCAGAACCAGAACAGAACCATGTGTCATAGGAGTTGGGCCGTGAATGGCAGGTTTACTAGGGACAAAATATAATAAAAGCAGCAGGTAATGCTGTATATTTATTGTACCTTCATAGTGCCTTTATAATGCATTCATAGAACATTTAGTGATAATCATATAAGTTTTATTATTAAAATATATTAAAGCTGCAAAAGTATGTTCAGATGTATACTTAGATGCTACTTATGAATGTTCTATGAATGCATTATGCAGGTGAACTGAATGTTCTATGAATGCATTATGAAGGTGCAGTTAATGTAAAGCGTTACAAAACAGCCACTTTGGTATAAGGATTGTCAGTGCAGGTGTCAAGCAGGGGGAAGAGTATGCTCTTTAATTTACTGCTGTAAGGAGCGAGAAGCGAGCTGTTTCATCATGACGATCACAGTCACCTGACTCACCCTCCTGAACCGATCTCTCCTAACACACAGCTCCCGTCCTGCATGCTCTGGGAATATTTTACGAGAAGCAGAGCTGTTGAGCTAATGGTTTGACGTCTCGAATTCTGAGTGACCGGAGAGAACTGTAGCAGTGCGGGGGCTCACCACATGGGTCAACCGGCCCACGCCAGGCCAGCACGGGGCTTTTTGGTACAGAATGTTCCGGCAGACACCGTTGTTCGCATGCCTGCCGTGAAAGGGCCTATATGCAAATGGACGACGAGGAAGCGGGGGTCAGATTACTCACGATGCATCCTTGTGAAACGGCGACCTAGGGTCTGTCGCCTTCCCCAGCTGCCTGCAGGCACACATGAGTCAGCCAAGGGCCCTCTGAAGCATCGCTGAAGAAAATGTCAAGAGGAAGGGTGGTTTCTCTGAAAAACACCATGGAACATCTAAAAAAAGGAAGATACTTGCTGTTTTTGAGGGATATTCTCCCCATAGGCGTTAGCACACACATACACACACATATATATATATATATATATATATATGCGCTGCTGAATTTGTTTGTATAGTTTTCATTTTATTGCATTACATTTGAAGGGGTCACTGCATGCAAAACCAGTCCTTGCACCTGCTTGTCTTACCTCCCCCCACTCCCTATCCCCACCCTCTTGGCACAAAAATCTGTTTGCATTTTGCCACCTTTCTGTCCATCAAAACCCCCCCCCCCCCCCAAACTCACCCCACCTGCTAGGCTCCATAAACAGCGTAGCTAGGCAACGCTGCTAACCTTTGAAGGGAATTAAGCGGGGGCAGCCCGACCGTTTGTTAGTCCAGTCTGAGCCTGTGGGGGGTGGGGGGTGGGGGTTGGCTGGCATAGCAGGGAGTAGGTGGGCGGGTTTCCTTTGCCACGTACATGGCTGAGGCCTTCTGCCTATGTGCACAGCATGCTTTTCAGATCTGCAAAATGCCGTGCTCCGCAAAGTTTTTAAGCCAGTAGGGTCTGCTCTTCCTTTCTCAGGGGTACTGTGCCCTGTACCTTAAGCCCACGCACAGCTAAAAAAAATCAATTTGCTTCATCATGTGATGTGATCATATGACACTAAGCTGCTTGTGGTGTGGTTATTGGCCTGTCCCTAATCACACTGAAAGTAACCAAATGCAAGACAAAGGGGGGGTTTGTAGGCAGAAAGAGAAGCTATTTCACAGATAATAAGTGCTGGGTTTCCCATACATACGGGAAAAAGATTTTTCATTCAGAGATTTCCATCATTGCGTCCTGCCATGTTCGATAAGTGCTGGGGCTCCCTTAACAGCCGTCCCAGCAAGTTCTCGGTATCTGCACAGTTACGGGTTTGACTGGCTTCCTGTTCAGGGTGCACCTTGTGTCCCATGCTGCATGGGAGAGGCTCCAGTTTCCCCTACAACTGGGATCAGGATAAGTGGCTGGAAGATGGATGTATGGATGGATGTACGGATAGATGGATGCATGTTAATGGTTTGCTTCTCCCCGGGGTCAGAATGTGCATGCTAAGCAACATTACCTGATGCTGCAGGAATCGATCTCAGGTTGGTGGGTCTGGCAGTGCTTGTAGTCAAATGCAGGCTGCTGTGCTGCTGCAGGATCGGCCCATAGAACCTCTCTGCAGAGTTAATGTGCGGGCATCCGCTGTGCACTATGAAACAGGCGAAAACTCTCGATGTCAGAGGAGGAGATGGTGGTGAAATGAGCTCAAGTGTGAATGTCACTTATAGGTGTGGAAGTCCCAACGCATCACTGACGTGTGGTATAACACGGCCCCTGCCGCTTTCGGCGGCGCTCCAGACACGTCCGATACGTCAGGGCAAATGAGACATTACAGTAAATTCACCTTCTGCTTCCCGCCTTGAGGGAGGACAGTGGGAACCAGTCGGCCGCTTGTTCGAAATGAAACGGTTCTTCAGTTGGCATGGAAGCTGACTTTCTGACGGAGATGGTTCTCTTATTGCTTTTAGTAGCCTGTGTGAGGTAGGTATACTTAAACAAAATTAACCTGGTTTTATTTATCAAATACACTAGAAGCTTCAAATGTATTTTATATCATGGAATGAAAAAGGTTTGTTGAATTCCCCCCAGTTTTTCTTTCATTTAAACCTGAAAAAAAAACATTTTGTTTTGTCAGTTCCTTTTTTGACCGCATACATTATAGGAAAGCACGTCAGAAATGAAGAACTTTGTGCTACTGTTTGAGCGATTTCCTGTGTCTGACTTGACGTTTGTAGTTTCTATTAGGTTTCCATGTTGCCACTTGTATCCAGGCAGTTGGAATGGATGCCTCACTTATATGCTTTTTTGGACAAATGTGTCTGCCAAATTAATAATTGCAAATGTGATGTAATCCCCCCCCCACCCCCCCTTCAGGAAGCATGTCCTCTCCAGCTAACATGGATGAAAAAGAGCTGAGTCCCGTGGACTTCATCCAGCTGCAGCAGTACATCGACTGTGAGTACAGCCCATCAGGACCCGGTGGCAGGATAACAGTTCGCAACCAGAAGTGCCTGGTCTATTTTTGTAAGGGCATGCCAATAGACACTGGGCATACGGTTGACACTTGTGCATTCTGTTGGTTACACAGTCAGATAAGGTTAGCAGTGTGCACGACTATGTGAACGTCCACGATGAGTTGTCATGCAGACAGGAATTGTTGCTGTTTTTCCTGTAAAGCCATGGGCATTGCGGTATTGATGAGAACAGAGTTTGCTGCAGATGTGACCTCGGCCTGTGCTTACAGAAGGCGCCCCAAGCCCCCTGCTGTGTCTCTCTGAAGGCCTTCCTTCTTGATGACGGCACTCTCTTCCTGTGCACACAGACTGCCGGCTGAAAGTAAAAGACGTGGTGAGGGAATTTGAAGCAGATGGCAGATTGGCCCAGCACAGACGTGGAGATGTGAGTCACGCCAATCTTGCTGCACGGCTCAACTCGTCATTGGGTTAAATGTTAGTTATATATAGTGCTTATTTCCATAAGGTCTGATGTATGTCATGTCCGAATATTTTCCCCCCTCAACTTTTAATAATTCCTTCTAACTTCTAACCGCTTTTTGCAGAAAGGGTCACTGGGGGGCCTAGAGCCCATTCCAGGTAGCCTAAGACACAAAGCTGGGGGTGCTCCCTGCATGGGATGCCAACCCAGATACATGCACTCACTTCAGGCAATCTTGAGACACCAGTTAGCTTAATCACATCACTGGAAGGAAACCTGCATGATATAGGGAGAGCAAACTCCACGTGCACAGCAGCCGTGGGATTTGAACCCCAAATCCTGGAGGTGTGAGGCAGCTGCCCACTGTACTTATTTAACCTTGTCCAGAAAAAGCATTTTTAGAAAACTGCGTGCCACCATCACAAATAATGATTTCTTTTGTCGCTGACCAACTCAACCAACACTAATCAGAGTTTGAACTTGGATGCCATATGTTCTTCTCAATAATGATCCACTATGACTGTGAAACAGACACTTTGCCTTTATTTAACCTTTACAATATTTAGCAATATTTGTATTAATATACTGTGATTCACTCCAGAAAGAAAGGTCTGAAGATGAAGGAATGGGTTTATAAAGGTTACTAATCCATACATCCATCTTCCTACCGCTTATACTGGACAGGGTAGTAGAATAACTATATTATTCCTAATAGAGATCTTCCATAAAATAAGTTACTGTGATGTCCATTGTTTTGTCGGATGTTTGCCATTAATTTTAATAGGTTAATATTAAGTTAATACACTGTTAATTATTCTGAATTCATCCAACTTGACTTGGTCTGTCACAGGGTACTCAGAATTCATTGATAGTTAATTACTCAAAGTATGTGAAAGACTGATTAATATTATTTAGTAATTTGTAATAACTTAAGTGAATCAAACCGAATATTTAAATATGTTAGCATGAATATCCCACTGTGTTCCATTCAGTGAGTAATTCTGAACTTTTCAGGACAGCCTAATAATATGAAGAGACTGGTGTGACAAGTGAGCTCTGCCCAGAACCAGGACTGAGAAACGTACTTTTGGCATCTTAGCCAGCTATGAATACTAAAATGGCACAGAAAACTTCACTGCCATTCATTCTATGTGTAAATCACAAAAAAGAAAAACAGCAGATCCGTCACACCATCACACGCTGAAAGACCTGTTGCTGTATTGTATTAGGATGAACTGTGTGAAACCTGAGACACTGATCTGATATACTATACTGAATGTATTCATTAAAAAAAAAAAACACTTTTTCATATGTTTTCCACTCCAAAAGCCAATGATCACTAATTTGATCATTTAAGTAATTTTTTTCCTTCCGCCGGATTCTGGTTTTTCATTTAACTGTAATTGTTTTAACTGAAAATGGCCAGTGCTTAGGCCAGAGAGAATCTTTGGTAATACTGACTGCAATGTCCCTGGTGGAGTGAGCTAGTGAATCATCCGTTCTGTTGTGCTCTGGATACCCTCAATGGCAGAGAGGTTGTGTAGAGTGCTTTCACGTTCACCAGCACACGGGCCTTGTTCCAGGGCCACTCCATCAACAGGGAAGCTGTAGCTTTTATGGGGCTCGGGGGCAGTTTAGTCTGTGCTCCTGAGAGACGGGAGGATTTTTACCACGATATAGCCACACTGACATTCTGGTTTGGACTTAAGTGTTCTGATCTTATTCTCACTTTGTTTTCCTCCTTAGAGTCCAGTGTACCTAACTGGTGAACATTTGAATAAGAATGTTCTTAACCTAATGTATCGTCTTTGTTTGGTACCTACTAAGTGACTTGTCCTGAGTGTCATTATTATTCAAAGGAGCCCTGATCTGTATCCACCCGTCACCCAGACCAGAATGGACCTGCATCTGTCTCTCACCTTCTCCCCTCTCCTGGTCCCTCCCTCTCCCGCAGTGCATCACTGAGGAGGGTTTTCGACTCTTCCTCAAGACTCTGCTGGAAGTGGAGGATTTCCCAGCAGACCTCTGCCAGCGCCTCTTCCGCTCCTTTCAGAACGACGAGCATGAGCACCCTGATGGAACCAGGCCTGCCGTCGCCAGTAAGCCTCCTCAGGCCTCCTTTGATGCGTCATTTCAGCGGCTATGGTTGCCCCCTGCCTTACCCTGAGATGGAATCTTCCCAGCATGGTCAAAAGCCTGTATTGAACTTTCTTGTTCTGCTAGTTATATCTGTATTGGGGAGTGTACTGTAGGGAAAAAAAAAAAAAAAAAACAGATAAAAATGGACAGACATTCAGATAACACCTTTAAATATTACCCAATATTGGAAAAAACATTCTGATTACATAATGTATCACCTGTTCGCCATCTAATATAGAAACATATTTGGCCCTATTCTCGTTCTCGCTCTCTCTCTAAGGGGAGGTCTGCCTTAAGGATGTGTCATGCTACTTCTCGTTGCTGGAGGACGGACAGCCCCGTGAAAAACTGGAATGTGAGTCCTGTATTGGCCTGGTTTCAAAGACAGGGCTGTTACCTTACCTGTGTGTGGCAGTATCTCTGTTAATCTCTCATTCGCATACCTGTCTATGCTCTAGTGGATTCCCAGGAGCTTTCTATCTATATTCCAGGCGTATTTATTGTTCCGTGGCTTAGCTAAGTGGCATACTTTCAATGCACTGTTCCTCTTCCACTTCCAGTTACCTTTAAGCTGTACGACAAAGATGGCAACGGACTTCTGGACAGCTCGGTAATCTGCAAATTACTCGACAAACCAGGCATTTCACTCATTCAGTCATTCTGTTGATAGTCACATGCTAACAGAATTTTTAAAAGCTTAAAAGTTTTCACCTTCACATTCTAAAATGCTGGAAATGTATGATACCCAAATTATCATGCACTTGTTTAATAGATTTGCCCAACGTAACATTTAACAGTACAGAATTTTAATTTTTACATTCATAATCAGTTATTTCTTCTATATTGAAAAGTTTCAGTTGGTCATTTATTGCTTTGTAGGGTTAGCGTAGGTTGCTCGGATAGATTTCCTCACAGTAACCGTACTGTGCTTACTATACACTATTTGGACAAATGTATTGGGACACCTGGCCTTTATACATACTGGAACTTTTATGACATCCCATTCTACATCCATAGGCATAAATATGGAGTTGGTCCCCTCTTTGCAGCTATAACAGCGGTCACTCTTCTGGGAAGGCTTCCCACAAGATTTTGGAGTGTGTCTGTGGGAATTTTTGCCCGTTCATTAACCCTTTCAGGCTCAAATTAAGTTTTAGTAACAGGAAAAATCTGATATTTGGGGAAAATTATCATGAGTAAAAAAAACTCATAAAATATGTATGTGGGGTAATAAGGTAGTTAGGTTTAAACTGTTGCAAATCAGCAACGCCTGCCTTGAGAGGGTTAAGAAGAGCATTTGTGAGGTCAGGCACTGATATTGGACGTGAAGGCTTGTTCGCAGTCTCTTTTCTAGTTCATCCCAAAGGCGTTTGAAAGGGTTGATGTCAATGCTCTGTGGGCAAGGTCAAGTTCTTTCACACCAAAGTCACCCAATCATGTCTTTATTGATCTTGTTTTATGAACTGAAGCACAGTCATGCTGGAACAGGCCTTCCTCAAACTGTTCCCACATTCTCTGGAAGCAGAGAATCATCCAAAATGTCTTGGTATGCTGAAGAATTAGGAGTTCCCTTCACTGGAACTAATACGCCTAACCCAACCTCTGAAAAACAACCGCATACCATTATCCCTCCTCCAGCAAACTTTACAGTTGGCACAGTGTAGTCAGGCAGGTAACGTTCTCCTGGCATCCGCCTAACTCAGACTCGTCCATCAGACTGCCAGACAGAGAAGCGTGATTCGTCACTGCACAAAACATGTTTCTACTGCTCCAGAGTCCAATGGCAGCATGGTTTATACCACTTCATCCGACACTTGGCATTGTGCTTGATGATGTGAGGCTTGCATGCAGCTGCTCAGCCATGGAAGCCCATTCCTTTAAACTCCCGCCACACAGTTTTCATGCTGGGGTAAAATGCCTAAGGAAGTTATTGAGTCAACAGAGCTTTGGCGACTTTTACACAATATGCGCCTCAGCACTTGGTGACCCCACTCTGTTACTTTACATGGCCTGACACTTTGGGGCTGAGTTTCTCTTGTTCCTAAAAGTTTCCACGTTGCAATAAGACCACTTACAGCTGACTGTGGAACATCGAGCACGGAAAAAATTTCATGAACTGACTTATTGCAAAGGCAGCATCCTATGACAGCACCACGCTTGAATTCACTGAGCTCTTCAGAACGACCCATTCTTTCACAAATGTTTGTAAACTTGACTGCATGACTAGGTGCTTGATTTTATACACCTGTGGCAATGGGTCTGAATAAAACCCCTGAATTCAATGATTAAGAGGTGTGTCCCAATATTTATGTCCATATAGTATAATTTCCTAAAAATATTTACCACAAACACATTGTGAGTATACTTAACCTCCTTTAATATCTAAAGATAATGCATCAGCTATGTTTACTGACTCGATGACACAAAGACCTTTTCACTCACTTGACATGAAATTCATGTGAATGTCTCTTGGGGAACAGTCCTGTAACCTACAACCTGCTGGTCCACACAGCATGATTAACACTTCCTTAACATTCGCGGCTGAGGTGGAGGTTGCTAAACGTGTGAAACACTCAGCCAGCAATTCCACCTCATTCCGGTCCCCTGTCCCACAGGAAGTGGACCGGATCATTGCCCAGATGATGCATGCTGCGGATTACCTGGGCTGGGACGTGACTGAGCTCCGGCCGGTGAGTACACAAGCAGCACCCTGTGGGCTGCGCTCAGAGAGCTGAATCCAGGGGGCGCCAGCGAGCAAGCGGCGGAGTGCAGGGCTAAGTACGGCAGTTGACACGGCCTTGGCCACACTCAGGTGCTGAAGGACATGATGACGGCCATCGACTCAGACGGCAACGGCACGGTCTCGCTGGACGAGTGGATTCAGGGTGGGATGAACAACGCGCCACTACTGGTTCTGCTGGGCCTGAAGGTGAGCCTGGGAGGACCCCACACCTCCTTACTCCTGACTGCACCACACACACGCATGCATTCCTGCACCCCGCAGTTAGTTTAAATCTGAGGGTTCAGCACATACTTGATAGCTGCAGCCGGTCTTCTGCTCATCAGGTTTAGGAACCATCTCAGGTGCTCTCTCCGGTTCCACATTAGCTGCTTGGTGCTTTATGTCCCTGGTGTCCATCCCTACTATCTTCCGCACAATGGCACACACTCTATTCTACTTTAACTTCCCCTCCCAGTACAAAGGCACATTTCACTAATGGAACACAAGTAGATTCACTAATGAGGGTGCAGGAGCTGTCAGACTTTTTGCTAAGTATTTACATCTACATTTTATTCCATTTCCGCTGGCACTCTGAGTCCTGGGGATGGGTTAGATGATCTTTTGGCAGTTAGCCATTAGCAAAGGGGGCATTAGCTCTTTGCTCCCTGGATGATACCCCAAAGGGGGCATTTGCCTGTAGCTGCGGTGTTTTTTTTTTTTTCTTCACAGCTTCTAAAATGTTTACCACAGCATGTGAAAAATGTGAAATATGCAGATGGGGACCGCAAGGGCCAGCTGTCCGTTCGGAGAGATTTCTCTCCATCTGTGCTCAGCCAGCGCAGGGGAGGACGGATTAATCACGTCTCCATGACAGACAGAGAGAGTTACCGAAAAAGCGAGGCCTCGTCACTCAGTGCAATCAGGGAGAAGCGGCCACATCCTCGTCCTGGCCCCCTGCCCCAGCGCCCACTGCACAACTTGCTAACATGCCAGGGACTTCCCCCCGTTAAGCTATTTTCATCTTGTCTGGTGCTGTGGGGGGGAAGCAGGACCTGTGGTGGGGTCTCTGCACTCACTGTGGCAGAATAGTGAAGTCTGAGGCAAGGACCCCCTGGCGTGGAGATTTAGCTAGAGCCCAACCCAGGGGTAGCAACAGCTCGCATGAGGAACATCCAGTACATAGCAGTAAAACTTTGAAAAACAGGTTTTTCCACGATGTAGGTGAGGGTACTGTCCTTAATAGTGACATGTCAGAAAGATGCAGCATGTAATTAAACTGCGTGCCACAAGTCATTTCGTGAAATAAAGTATTGTGAAAAACCAGGTTAGGGATACACGAGATTTTTTAAAAACAGTAAATGGGTCATTGCAACGCTAACTGCAGCTTTGTAAGACCAATCCATTACTTCAATTGTATTACATTTATAGTTTTACTCGCCCCGCCCTTCAGGAAAGTTTCATGGAATGTATTTACTTTAACCTAAAAGAAGATTTGGAGCTCACACAGCGAAGCGAGTATACACTTTGCAAATACGACGAGTTGATATATTAGATTCCGTTGGATCTCGTACTTCACAGGGACTCTAGCGAAACATTACATTTTAAGACGCGATTGAATTATTCGATCTTTCGTTACAGCTTATTCAACTTCTGCTTTCTTACATCAAAGGGCATGCTGAATACCGCAATTCTATTTTAAAGACTTCGTTTGTTATGCATATAATCTGTGGGTTAGTTCAGTAAGAACTGTAGTCCGTCATACCTATATTTTCTGCTAGACAGCGGGCTAGTGTTTCGTTCTTTGTACTCTCCCTTCGTCTAAATTACTACAGGCGAGTGGGCGATTTTCATTTCCAAGCCTGCATATAACAACGAAAGGCAGAGCACGAGTAAGCAGAGCAATTAAAATGCAATAGTTGCTTTCAGTCCTTCTATAAGACAATTAATGTACTATACGCCAATATATAAACTATAAACTATTTGTTTTAACGGAGTAAGTCAAGTATAATTGTATTTTTGAGTTATTTGAAGTACACAAAATAATCCCCAAGCACCAATTTATCACCTCCAATTTTTATCCCATTAATTAGGAGATCTGGATTACGGAGTTTATCACTGTTACATGATTCACAGATAATCCCTCCAGCATTATTGAGCCACCGATCGACGTATCCCTTTGATGGGACGATTTTTAAGCGCGTTTCGCATTTCACAAAACCACAGTAATATCTTTTCGGGTGCAACACTCCCCCAGTGCAGTTCATTCCCAGTCCATGTCTTCCTTTATGCTAAAGCCATCCGGGGGCGCTGATGCGGTGACTTGAAGCTTTATCTAACTGCGCTACTTAAAAACTCGGATCGAAAGTGGTTCTCCTCGATTCTGAATTGCGTACTTTGCCGCAGTCTAGAAAATCAGTGGACTTTACCACTGTGTTGTAAAATACAACCCTTGTAAAAACTAGCTGATCTTATCTCTTTAGGTCGTTCATTTTTTTAATGCGGAGCAAGGGAATAACTGTTACTCAGCTGTAATAGAAATCAAAGGGCGGAAACGATCGTGCAATCGTGAACCGAAACAGCGCAACTAATAATGGCTTGTGAACACCAACAAGCTTAAGATGCATTCATGTGTGTAGATAGTTTGACAAGCAGTTTGACCGTTGAATCGACTAAACTACTCTTTACAGATAGCTGGGGAGATTCTCAGCTGCTTTAAACAATTTCCTCATAATTTGAATGGTAAGAATGCCTTCTGAAAATTTGTGTCTGTTTTCAAGCCCTAGTACACTTACTCAGTGTTGTGTTATACATCATGTCAGATGACCCAGAGGGATGGACAGCACCTGTGGAGGATGAAGCATTTTAACAAGCCGGTTTATTGCAACGTGTGCCAAAGCATGCTGCTCGGACTCCGCAAACAGGGCCTCTGCTGCACCAGTGAGTTTATTTTCTGCCACTAGATGGCGGATTTTGTAAACTTTGCCTTCGCTTTGTTGTAAATGTGTGCACTTGTTAAATTTTGGAATTCATCCTGTTGTCAGGTTGCAGGTACACTGTCCATGGGCGCTGTGCCAACAAAAATCCTGCTCCTTGCACCCGTACCTATGTCAAGTCCAAAAAAGACACGGGGGTAGGTTGACAGAGACTTTTTGGGTTGCCTTTTCCCTGCTGTGTTTGACTTAATCTCTGTTAAGATGAGGGATAATGTCAGAAGGTGTGCCTTGTGAGTTTAGATGTAGCATTTGTTTATGTGCTATTTATGCTTATGTGGTAGTTTCTCCTCGTTAAAATGTGAAATTTGTCACTGTCGATGTGTTTTTGTCTCACTGCGCATCTGTATCTGTCTTAGGTATCCTCTCATGACTGGGTCAGTGGGAACTGCGACTCGGGAAAGTGTGACAAGTGCCAGAAGAAGATTAAGAGCTCCCATGGACTGACGGCCAAACACTGCGTCTGGTGCCACACTATGGTGAGAGCCACAAGACGTGGCCAGTTGGCTTTTGCCTACCAGCCAACTGATTAAATGTCCCTCTGATTTGGGTAGCTGCCAGAGGGAAACCTTGGGCTCAGAAAGTCAAAGTGGGGTGGAAGAAATACACAAACCCAGCAAGCTTTTGTGACTTGGGAGACTGATGAATAGCGGAGTGGGGCAGTCATGCGCTGTTGAATCTCTGGTCATATATCTTATATATGGTATGTGTATCGCCGTAAGTGTAATTCTAACTGACCCCACTGTTTTGTGCCAGCGCCACGGTGAGTGTGTTAACCTGGAGCCACTGGAGTGCAACTGCGGGCTGCTGAAGGACCACATCCTCCCCCCCTGGGCCATATACCCGGTCATCAAGGTAACTCAACAGTAGGGAGAATCTGGGTGCCATCACACAGCAGAATTTTTATGCAGGGCTGAGAAACATGGACTCAGTAGTCTATATTTGTGGTGCTATATTGAGCTTTGTAGTGTATACTACTGGTACTATCCTGGAATGGGCAGTATATTCCACTGGTACTATCCTGAAATGTGCATTGTACGCTATATCCCGCAATGTGCAGCATATGCTACTAATTTTATTATCCTGGAATGTGCAGTTTATACCATCTGTACTATTCTGGAACATTCAGTATATACATCTGGTACTATCCTAGAATATACAGTGTATACCGCTGGAACCATTCTGAGATGTGCAGTGTATACCTCTGGTACTATCCCTGATTGTGCAGTAT
Source organism: Gnathonemus echidnorhynchus (assembly GCA_026776725.1). Taxonomy (NCBI): domain Eukaryota; kingdom Metazoa; phylum Chordata; class Actinopteri; order Osteoglossiformes; family Mormyridae; genus Gnathonemus; species Gnathonemus echidnorhynchus. Next base: position 28,132,916 of record JAODJU010000108.1, read on the forward strand.
ATACCACTGGTACTATTCTAGAATTTGCAGTATATATCACTAGTGCTATGCTGGAGTGTTCAGTGTATAGCTGATGTGCCATCACTGGGGGCTGCAGCTTGTCTGTCTGATGGCATCTCTTTCACTGGTGCTCCACTAGTCAAACATACCACTGTGTAGATTGGATTGTTCTTCAGTCTTCAATGAAATATTTAATGTATTTAGGCCAAGTAAAACTTTTGACAAATGAAAAGTGCATTTGTGTGTAATCATTCCTAGTGTCAGATAATATTCAGCAGAAAAGGGCTTATTTTTCCTGAATTATCTTCTATTGAGGAACCTAACCCTAACCCAAAAGACATTAAGAAGGACACAGCCTGAATGGCCAAAAGAGAGGTGTCTCACACTACACTGTACCTTCATAACCTGTCATAACCAGATACACAGCATTATAAAAGTAACGGTGAGTGGTGTTACAATCAGTTTAATAATGTCACATTATTATGGCACATCTATGGTCGCATTGTTAAATTTCCCAGTGTGTTATGTTGTAGGAAGGTATTATGATGATTTGATCTGTTGACGAATACTTTATGACACCACTGTTGAGAAAATTAAAGCATTGTCCTCTCCTACACTATTTAGTATCGGGTAATAAATTTTACTGTGTTGTTCATTGTCATTTAAGTGTCTTTAACATACTTAAATGTTTGTGGAAATAAATCTCTTGTTTCATTGCTGGCCAATCAACAGCACATTGACCTCTGTGTATGATGGTATTTTCATATATGCAGATGTTCTTCACTGCAATTCTTAATTGCTAAATTAAACTATGTTCTGATAATTTAAAAAGAGATTTTAAATAGGGACTTTCAAAAACTGATTTATTTTCTCTCTTTTTAAAAGCGGTATAAATGTTGGCCATGTCTGTTGGTATAATTAATCTGCTTATGCATCTCTTTGTTTTATAGCCCATCTGATTGGTCTTTTTCAGTGATAATTGTCTTTCTTGAGCACTGTCTTATTTAAACCCCATGAGCCCAGACTTTGCTGTCGTTCTCCTTCCCTAGGAGCGGCCAAACGGGTCTGCTGGCATGGTGGATGATTCGGAGCCAAACACCACTCCAGACGGCCAGGTCCTGCAGGTACAGTCTTGGGCGACTTGCTTTGATTAGACAGTTTTATGCGGATGCATGTGTAATGAGTGTGTTTTTCTGACCATCGTCATGCTTGTTATGGGAAACCTCATGGGCCGTTGAATCTCTCTCTGCTGACAGATCAGCCCCATTCCGGACACACACCCCCTGCTGGTGTTCGTCAATCCGAAAAGTGGGGGAAAGCAGGGCGAGAGGTGAGGTTGTTGTCAGGAACAAGATGGAGGGCCCTCACATTTCAGTTCCTCTGATTGTGCATGTCCATGGTTAGGGTTAGGGTTTGGGTTTGGTTTAGTTTGAGTTTGGTTTGGCTTTTGGGCAGAATTGTACAAACTGAAAAACAGCCTGTTTTTGTTGCTATATCATGAATTAGTCATATTTGGGGAACCAGAACCAGAAACTTCTAAAATGAGGCATTGCTACCTTTGTGTACACAAATTTCACATGTTAATCAATTGATCATTTTCACTTGTTTTTATCCAAAAGGGTCCTCCGCAAATTCCAGTACCTCTTGAACCCACGACAAGTTTATAATCTCTCCAGTGGAGGCCCAGGACCAGGGTAAGATCTGCAGCAATACACCACTTTCACACTGATGTCATAGGAACTAGAAGCATTATACCTTGATTTTCCTGCCTGGCTGCTTGCTGATCATAGTTATTTGTATATTCAGAGATTAGCCTACATTCTTACCTTTGCATCTATTTATTTGGCAGATGCTTTTCATCAGTGTAGCTTACAGGTCAATGAAAATAATAATTGCATCCAAGAGCATCGTCAGTAGCACATAATATGTGCAGTACATCTGGTACAGTGTTGGTAACGGTGTGAACTACTGAAAATTTACTTTGTTAGTAGGTTTTATACTAATTACATGGTAAAACACCTGGTGTGACAACAAAAAAAGAAGTACTTCAGAGAAAAGGCCCAAAAACAACCAATAGCTGTACTTTGAGGTTTCTTGGATCTGCCAAACATTCTGTTTTAAAATGGGGAGATGAGAAAATTAAACAAATGGAGCAGACGAATCTGCAGACTTGTTTACCCTCATTTTGTCTTAGACTTCCTTCCTGAGTTTAACGTGGTTTTGCCTGTCCCAGAAAGGGGATGCGAAGAGGTGTAGTAGGCAGTACCTTGTTATGTGACTCATGTAATGTTTGTGCTGTCTGTGCTCCTGCCAGTCTGCACTTCTTCAGAAACCTGCTGGACTACCGGATTTTGGTGTGTGGAGGGGACGGCACTGTTGGCTGGATCTTGGACGCTATAGGTGTGAGGCTTTCTTCATGTTCCACGGTGACCTTAAAGGTGGCTGTAGACTTCAAACAACATCTGGGAAAAACAAAATTGAACGCATCTTCGCGAACAATGTGTCACATACTTAAAACGACTTAGCCACCTTGTTCATTCTATGTCACACCATAACCGAGAGGACGCAGAATGTTTTTGATGCAGCAGACCCACATATAGAGCTCAAATAAATGTATCATGGCAAGTTGTGTGAGTCATTTTAATAAAGGAGATGACAGCTCTTTTAAAATGGAAGTTGTTTTCTTGATTAACAGCCTCTATTGGTTTAATACTAGCAGCGGCATGAACAGGGAAGCCAAAATTTACACAGCATTCATGTTTACTCACTAATGAAACGCACGTTCCACAGCAAACACTGCATGGTTACAATTATTACTATTAACAGAAATGCACAAATTAATTTAAATAGCAAAGCATGCCGGTAACTGCATAATTAGTCTTGCTGACCAACCCTGCGGCGTCACATTTACGTTAGCCAATCATGGATGGTGGGTGGGATCTGAATGAATCTTCGGGGATCCTGCGCAGGCAGTGCACTGAAACGGTAATCACCACAATGATTACAGCTTATACGACATTGTATTGCTAAAACAACGTCAATTCTGTTGATTTTGTTTGAAGCGCATGGCCACCTTAACAGTGTTGATTATCTAATGAATAATTTCTGATACTTCCTTTCTATTCTCTCCAGACTGGAGAATTTACCACATGGATCTGTTTTTTATAGCATGATTTGTTAAATAGCTCATGTTGGTTCAGCACTTGCTTTTGATGTATGACTAGTAGGTGTCACTATGTACTGTTTTAAAATTCACAGTAATTATAGTGAAATAATGGTAAAAAAAAAAACAAACAACGTCAGCTATTGATGACACATATGTGTTACATTCTTGCCACTCTTCTCATTGTGCCATGGTGATGCTTTATTTGGCAGCTGGGATAGAGAGCAATGGTCTAGTTAGTTATGCCCAGAATGCAAACACAAATGCCATCACCACCATGGCTTATTGCCTTAAGGGTTTAAGCTCTGTAAATATCTATCAAAACCTGAGACAAGACAGACAAGTTCCAGTCTTCAGCAGACATTGGTCTAGCATAAACTTACTTCAAGCGATTACGTACCTCTTTAACATCTGTACCTTTTTGGAGGAGGTCTTAGTGTTTGCTAGATAATGCTACTAAGTAACTGTGGATAAAGAACTGTTAATATAAGTTATGCAAGTTCTGATCATGTGCAGTTAAAGCATTATGTACAGTCGTACATTTCTTACAGAATGATGGCTTTGTTGGGTACAGCAGAAGAATAAGAGAAGGAGAACATTATGAACGTTGTAGTAATAAGGCATTCTGATATATCTGATATATCCACATGCTCATTTCCTACCCTGGGTGCTTTCAGACAAAGCCAATCTCGTGGTGCGTCCCTCAGTGGCTGTACTACCTCTGGGCACAGGAAATGACCTGGCCCGCTGCCTCCGGTGGGGCGGAGGTAAGACCCAACTTCACCATAATTCATAACCGACAGCTTGATGATTAAAGTTAACTAGTGAGTGTTTGGATTACACCAGTGTTACTGTTAAAAAAAATGGTCAGTGTGCCTATCTGTCTGCCATGGTCACCTGGGTGTGCAGGCTATGATGGAGAGGATCTGGGTCGGATCCTGAAGGAAATTGAGGGAAGCTGTCAAGTACTAATGGACCGCTGGAGCGTGCAGGTGATCCCAGAGGATAGCCAGGAGAAGGGGGACCCTGTGCCATATGAGATCATCAACAATTACTTCTCCATTGGCGTGGTTAGTACAGGGCTGGGCTGGCGAGGGGGGCTGCAGCTGTCTGTCTGATGACATCTCTTTCACTGATGCGCGTACAGGACGCTTCCATTGCCCACCGCTTCCACATGATGAGGGAGAAGCATCCCCAGAAATTCAACAGCAGGTGAGGAGAGGCATGCTGACCACAGCAGACCAGAGGGCAGGACCATCTCGGTTTCTACATTATGTTCCTCTACAGAAAACTCAGAAGCACATGTTCCCTGGGAGGTGACCCCCAGCCATCTTCTGTTCAATCAAAGTCAAGCGATTAAGATCAGAGGTGTCAAACGCCAGTCCTGGGGGGCCGGAGCCCTGCACAGTTTTTGGGTTTCCCCTCATTTAACACACCTGATTCAACTCCTTGTGCTAATTACCACACAGCTGAATCACACAGACTAAATCATTTGTTGTGGAACAGGGAAAGAACTAAGTTATAGAGGACTCTGGCCCTCCAGGACTGGAGTTCGACACTCCTGCCTTATAAAATTCAAGAAATAAAATTAGCACCTAAATCCTTCATATCTATACATTGGCATATATTACAAATTATATACTTTTTTTTATGATTTTACTCACATGCTTCAATCTTTGAGTGTATACTTCTGCCATTAGCGAATAATCAACATTCAATTAGGTGACAGTTTTCCAGCTATCAATAAAAATGTCAGTTTCGGTTTTAGGATCTCAGAATGGCATTTAATGAATGTGTCCGCCTCAGCTATCACATGTTAGTGACGTAACACTCCAGACCCCGCCTCTTTTGCGCGACCCGCCCCTGCTTGGTCAGTTAAACCGAGCCGTTCGAAAAACTGGGAGGGCGGGGCGAGCGAGAATTGTACTTCTGATTGGTCAGCAGAGAGACAATTCCGCGTTCCCATTGGTCTTACGTTTTGCCCCGCCATTGGAACATGGAAACAGCGCCACAAATTTACATTTGATTTAACTCATGGAATCTCTGTTTTGATAATCGCCTAAAGTGGATTGGTTTACGTTTTTTGTTGTGGATTTGCAAGGCTGAGAGAGAAGTGTTGAAACAGTCAAAAAAACGATAGACTCCGATTTGCCGCGTTTTAGACCGCCCCGGGACCTCTGGTAGTCTCTAACTGTAGCCTTGAAGGAGTGCTTGCAGCTTTATCCGGCCTGTTACACGTTACCTTCTACGGCAGCTGCTCATACCCCCCCAAAAACCGGATTTATTCTGGAGCAATGAACAAACCCGATCGCTTTCTGGTAAGTAGAATACATCTTGCCCATGCATGATGTGCCTAAATTGTGTGGAATTCCACGTGGTACTACGGACTGTGTTTAGTCAGGCTATCTAAATGTTCTTTAATGTGCAAAGAGCTCCGCTGCTGAGAGCAAGTCCGGTGCAAAACACGTTAAAATGTTGTAATGAATTTAATTTTATCGGTAACCTGCCATTGCTTTTTTCCGGTTTTCAGAAATGAGCGTTAAAGTGAATTTAAAAGCCCTCCCACCTCACGTTTTGCAAGGCGTTCGCATGAACCCAGATCCCCAGCGAAAGCTCAGGTGAATGCATCTGCTCTTTGGTATTGTACAGTAATTTTGTATGTATTTAAATGAAAGACGATACAAAGTTCTGCATTCACAGCTAATATTAAAATTTTTCATATGTTTGCTTTTTTGTATTGTGTCGATAATTTGTGTGTTTTTTTTTTTTTAAATCTATTTCTTGGAATGCCACTGTCATGCGTGTGTATTCTTTTACAGGTCTTCGGAGAATGTCATCACTCCTTTCAGTTTCCCCAAGTCTAAAGTCGCACTGTGGGATCCAGCTCCTATCGGGGATTCTGTCAGCCTCCATCTGTGCTATTACAGGTGACATTAACCTAAAGAGCTTATAAGGCTCTACCTTAAACTGAAATGAATGAAATCTTGAGTCAGGTTTCATGCCTGTTTGTTCTTAATAGGAATCCCAGGATTATTCTGGCAGAGAAGGCCCTCCGCTTGGCCTACCGACAGGCACGGCAGAGTAACACTGCCATCTTTTCTTGTTTCCTGCTGGGCGGTTTAACCGTGGATGATGGTAAGAATGAGAGGGGCATAGGGTGACCTGTTAATGACCTGTTTCTTCTCTTTGCTGATTCCTTGAGCACTTCAGAAACCACGTGCTGATAGGTGTTGATCTATAGTGAGGGGAGTTGTTGGTTACGACGCTGTCGTTTCTGTCCGCTGTCTGGTCATACCCACCTTCTTTCCCAGATGAGGAAGGAGTCACCTTGACGCTGGACCGGTTTGACCCGGGTCGGGAGCAGCCGGGGTCGCCTGCGAAGGTGCCCACGGCCCTGTTGCCCGGCGATGTCCTCCTGCCCTGCGTGATTGGCCCACAGGGGGCACCGTCCGCGGATCTGCTGCTGCACTCGGCCGAGGACCTTAATGTCACCTTTAAGGTAAAGGAACAACCCTTGGTTGGGGGGAGTGGCATGTTGAGGTCATACAGAATGCAAAAAGCTGTTCCTTAACTGATTGAGTGATTAAATAAGTCAGTCATGGAGGAGTGTAGAGTTCATGCTCATTGTAGGAATTGGGATGATTTGGCCAGATGTTAGGAATTTAGGTAGGACCATCGGGACAATGCTGTTAATGCATCTGTACATCTGCAAGACTCCAGCATCTACTCATCCATCCATCCATCCATCTTCCAGGGTCATGGGTCATTTTCATTTATTTATTTGTTTGTTTGTTAGATTTCTATAGTTCTATGTCTCGCCTAGCTGGCTGCTTCTCTGTAATATCCCCATCTTGCATCAAGCCTCCCAAAACTGTTCCTCATTCAATTACCTAACGAGGATAATTAGGGGGCATTTATTTTTTTGGCCAGGTGGTTTTGAGTGCAGCCCCCCCCCCCCCTGCAGTTACTGCGGTCTGTAACTGACAGGTGGCCCCATCTAACAGCATACTCAAAGTTCAGTACCTGACAGAGAAGGGCCGATGGATCAGTCACTGCAAAAGGACCCTGCAGATGTCACAGATGTCCTTGTGGGCTGTGGCGTTTCTCCAGTGCCACCTTCTCCTCTCCGCCCCAGGCTCTGCGACACAGCTGCTGTAGCCGGGACGGCGTGGAGCTCTCTGACCTCCTGGTACCGCGGGCCCGCCTGGGCTGCTCCGAGCAGCTGGATAGGCTGAGCTTCAGCCTCCGCTGGGGTGCCGTCACAGTGGCTGACACTCTGGACGCCGTCCCCGTGCGGCCGGTGCCCGTCATCCCGACCGCGCTGGCCAGGAACCTCAGCGGCGTGGCCAGCGTGACACAGCCCCTGCAGGCCGTCTGTCGGAAGCGCGGGTGAGAGCACCTGTCCTGATTTAGGGAGAATAAAAGCTTTTTTAACATCACTTGCTTATTTTTAAGCTGCTATTTTTGTCTTGCAGGTTCCTTACCATGGATCAAACTCGTAAACTCCTCCTCGTACTTGAGTCTGACCCAAAGGCGTATTCACTGCCTCTTGTGGGAGTGTGAGTTAATCATTTTTTCTGTCTCTTGGTTTATTTTTATATGTGGATCACTTGTAAAACTCTTAAATATGTTCTTTGCAATATTTTTTGGATGGGTGGTCTGTCGTCTCAGTGGGTAGGCGTGTAGTTCTGTTTTCATCATCTAATCCAGTGTTTCTGAATCTGGTCCTTGGACCCCCAGACAGTCCGATCTATTCCCTGTGGCTACATGCTTAATTAAGGTGCTTGGTTTCAATCTGAGGGGAATATGTCCGTGTGTATTGGCCTAGGATAAGCTAGCTGATGGCACTTTGGCTCCGCCCACTTGCCACTGGCAGCCACTCCGACATCTGCTGTTAAACTGTCGCTTGGTGTACCCCGTGCTGCTGGCTGAGCTAACCAGTAATTTTGCCCCCCCGGGTGCAGATGGCTGAGTGGGGTCACACACATCCACAGTCCCCAGGTGTGGGCCTGGGCTCTGAGGTACCTGTATGGCGCTGCTCTCCGGGACAGGTGTGTCAGTATCCATGAGTTCCTTTCAGCCTCAGTACATGTGATTTTTCTGTGCCATGTTCCTACTGTGACTATACACGTATATTTGAAGACATATTTTTTTTTAAATTTGCTCATTTTGTGCAACACATAACAGTGTGCGATTTTATATGCCTGTATATATGAATGGTGTTCTTTGGGTGGGTCTATTTAGGTTTTGTGATACTCCCTCAAACTTCATACAGATATAATAGAAATGAATTATGGTTATGAAATGTGTTGTAAAATATTAAACTGTTATTTACAAGGTATGGCTTTTCTGAATTTTACTTCAGTTATTTGTTTATTTTTATATGTGGATCACTTGTGAAACTCTTAAATATGTTCTTTGCAATATTTTTTGGATGGGTGGTCTGTCGTCTCAGTGTTGCCGTCTCACTGTCGTCTTCAGTTACGAATTTTACTACTAGTTATTTGATTGGCAGATTAAAATTCAGTGGGTGTTGAGTATTTGTGTATCTCTAAGACCATTAGACCGTATAGTCTGTGGTCACCGGCAGCCCCTCTGACCCTGTGTATGTGTGTGCGTGCGTGTGTGTGCACCCAATGTCCCGTTTCAGGGTGATGTCCGAGGGCGGGGCCTTCCTGGTGGTGCTGTACTCTCTCACCCATCGGAATCCTGAGTTCTACCAGTGCCAGCCGTGTGGCGGACAGCAGGAGATGACCTTCCAGCTGCTCACGAGTACGGAGTCCATCACCCTTTACAAGGTTGGTGGCACTCTCATTTTGGGGTTTTTCATGGCAACCCAAGTCTGACTGTATTACCATAGTGTACATGCATGCCTGGAAGCTGCATTGAATATTTAAATCTAGTGATTGGCATTTGATCTAAATTAAGTAAGGTCTGTTAGCAGTTTTTGCACGAAGCTAACGCTCAGCAGGGGATTCCGGAAGCCTCCTTGAAGATGACCCTTTTGTTTTGTTCTTTCTGGAAGCATGCTGAGGTAACAGGGCGACCTCTGCAGTTCGAGCTGAGTCCTGAAAACGTAAACCAGGAAACCGAATTCTTCAAGAGGGTGGCATCCAGTGTGTCCTTCAGCAGGTACGAAAGGCACCTGGTTACTTGATGTGTATATTTTGGATGTGACTAAAGTCCAGAGAGATGAGATGTTCCATGCGCCTACCCGGATCTTTAGAGAGTCTTTAGAGTCCTGATGCTCCCTGTTTTGCCGTATGGCTGAGAGATATGGACACTATCCAGTGACCTGAGGCTGGACTCCTTTGGGACTGTGTTTTCGGAGAATTCTTGGGTACCGCTGGTTTGACTTTGGCTAGAGGAGTCCTGAGTCCCGAATGAGGCACGTTACCTGCATTGTGATGGATGGAGCGTCAGTTACGGCACTACAGCCACATGGCACGATTCCCGGAAGGTGATCCGGCTCGCAGGATCCTCATTGCTGAGGACCCGAATGGCTGGACCAGGCCGAGGGGACACACTCATAACACCTGGCAGATAGACGGCCATTTCCGGAGGGTGGAACTGGACCGCGTGTCGGCCTGGGGGGTTGTCAACCAAGATCCCGAGGTGTTTGGTCATGTGGTTGGTGTGGCAACGTGCTGTACCAGTGCACGCTCCCCGACCTATGACCTGACCTTTTTATTTTTATCACTTCAGGAGCTCCGGTGGCGCATCGTCAGCCTCCCCACAAAATAAGCTCTCCATCAGTGACCAGGATTCGGGGGTGGAGGATGAGGACTTCTCTCCCAGGCCGTCTCCCAACCCTCATCCACTCAGCCAACAGGTAAGGTGTCCATCTCAAGGTGGCTGCCCCAGATCTCCTCATAGAGTCACTCTAGAGAGATAAGACTTGTGCCCCTCTGGAATGTCAGCACTCAGAAATTGGTGCTGTTCTCTACAGCCCCCCCCCCCCC
>JAODJU010000108.1:28143140-28162199 GCA_026776725.1 Gnathonemus echidnorhynchus
CCCCTCATTTAACACACCTGATTCAACTCCTTGTGCTAATTACCACACAGCTCTTCAGCTGAATCATTTGTGGTGGAGCAGGGAAAGAACTAAGCTACAAAGGGCTCCGGCCCCCCAGGACTGGAGATTGACACCCCTGCTTTAGAAATTCAAAGCAATTATGTAGTCAGGGATGGACTGCGATTGAAACTCAGTGGGGGGGGGGGGGTCCCCACCATAATGCCCAGTATGCCAGATGGCCGGTCCACCCCTGTATGGAACATATAAAGAGTGATTCTGTGGTGGCCTCCCATCTCCAGTGGTGGGGGCCTGAGTCCTGCCTCCCCTCTGCATGTGGAGTTTGCATGCAGGTTGTTGGTTTGAATGCCAGGAATGACTCTACTCCATTGGGCCTTTGAGCAAAGCCCTTAACCTGCAATTGCTTCATCCTGGGTATGGTGTTAATCTACACCCAGCCCTGCAAGGAGGTCCTCCAACTTACAGGGAAATGTGGGGGTTGCTGGCAGGATTGGCACTCCAGCCACTGGAAAAAACTCACACTGTTCCAGTCGGACTAGTGAGGTGCTGAGGTATCACCCGCCGCATGGATGCACTCAGGTTCTCATTGTTGTCTTGTGCTGGGTGCGGCTACGCACTGTAATCAGCGCAAGCTCCTTACCTCCATCGGGCAGGTTTCTTCCTAGTACTTTGGTTTCTCCCCACAGCTTAAGAGTAACTGGTGTCTTTAAATTGCTCATTTTGAATGAATATGTAAGTGTCCTATGATGGACGGACTTCCCAGCCAAGACGCAGATGGACCTTGTGCCCTGTGCTGCCAGCTATAGGCAGAAAAAACTAAATTAGTGTGAGTCCAGGTAAATGTAGTCAGAAAGATTTACTTTACTTTCCTCCTTGATAATTCAAATGTAATTATTTCCTTTGGATTTTACAACGCACGATTACATCATGTCTGTCCTTTATTCGCTTGGCTTTCTGATGTGTGTTTTTTTTTGTACCAGAATGAAGAATAAGCTGTGGTATTTTGAATTTGCCACCACTGAGACGATTTCAGCTTCCTGTAAGAAGTTGAAAGAGTGTCTCACTATTGAGGTGAGCAACTAAACATTTTAACATTCACTTGGTCCAAGTGTTACATCTTCTACCAGACCACTGTAGGGGCTCTGCAGCCTGCTGCACACGTAGCATATATTGAGAAGAACTGAGAAGACAAGCCCCAATTGTTAATCATTGAATGATTCTTTTGAACTAATTAATTGCTTGCATTCTCTTTGAAGTGCTATAAGGTCTCATGTCAGGTTGAATGGTAATTCTATTAGTCATTTTTTTCTTGCTTTCTAGTGCTGTGGAACACCTCTTGACCTGAGTAGCCTCTCTTTAGAAGGAATTGCCATCCTTAATATCCCCAGCATGCATGGTGGCTCGAATTTATGGGGTGAGCCCAAGAAGGTCGACAGCAAGAGCTCTGCTGAACGGGAGTTGCCAGAGGTCATCGTTGACCCCGATATCCTTAAAACAAGCCACCAAGGTATGCAGACACCTCTGCAGATCACTTTGAATAAGTTTCATCAACGTGGTGCTTCTCTCACAGTATATCCTGCTCTCCCCAAGATCTGAGTGACAAGCGTCTGGAGGTGGTGGGGCTGTTGGGGGCGATGGAGATGGGCCAGATCTATACAGGCCTGAAAAGCGCTGGCCGTAGGCTAGCCAAGACCTCACAGATCACTATCAGGTACACTGTGGAATAGGCTGTACTGATATCCAACCGTGCCAACGCCCACATGCTGGACCTCAACCACGGAGCCCAGATGGAGCATGTGCGCTCTGCCATTTCCATTTTTGTTATCATTTTTTTTAATAGTTGTACGAACACCAAGCAAGGAAGAGCAGGTAGTGGACTGTCACTTTGTAAGCGCTATTCGAACATTCGTTCGAATGTGAAAAATTCATATACGAACTATAATTAAACCCATTTGAATTTTAAGTGTCACTGTAGCATACAGTCGCGTAAGACGGTTTGTTGTAATTTTGTTGCTTGCCATCTAAAGTGCCCCTAAAAGGTCAGGGTGGGAAAATATTGTTTGAAATGATTTTGTGTTCCCTCGCAATAGATTTGCGATCCCACTAAATTTGGCCATTTGCTAAACCTAAATAATACAGACGTGCCCTGTAAAGTGTGCTTTAAGAATTAAACTGTGGGGGACAATGTACACCACGTAACTTTAATATTATGTGTTTTTATACGTATTTATTAATAATTGCACTGTGTCCGTTCACCGCCAGTGGCTTTAAGCAAGACAGGTGGGCTATTGAACATGAAGTGCACAAACAAACACTGAAATATATTACAAACACTGAAAGAACAGCCGGAAAACTACATATAAAGCTAACTTTACCGCGGTTTTGGAGTTAAGGTTTAAACTCGAACCCACTTTGCGGAATATTTCAGTATATATCCTGTATAGGTAGTTTGATGACTTCTGATCCATTTCGATGCCTCTTATATATTCAAGCAGCCGTGTTGCTAGTTGTCTAACTCCAAAGGCCCCCTCCTCTTGCAGGACAAAGAAGGCTTTGCCCATGCAGATTGATGGCGAGCCGTGGATGCAGCCGCCCTGCACGGTGAGTGTCAGGTGCATGGCCAAGCCGCGGCCGTACGCTGCCTGCTCTGACCTACCAAGGGCAGCAGCACAGTGTGTCATTCTCTTTTCAACCCCCCCCCCCCGCATAATTTCAGATACACATCACACACAAGAACCAGGCCCGCATGCTAATGGCCCCACCTGCCAGATCATCTAGTTTCTTCAACCTCAAGTAGATCCTTCAACAGAAATGGAAGCCTGGGATCATGCCTCAGTTGAGTCTTCACCCTGTACAGTATTGCTGGGATATTAAGCTGCCTCATTTTGTGAAGTCTGTCCTTGTGCATGTGAGACAAACCGTGAGCGGTTCAAATACAAGCAAATTAAAATGTGCCAGAAACCAGTCAAGGTTTCTGGCGTCATGGGCTAAGAGACGCCGCGCTTTGGCCAGCCTGGAACTTGCTTCTGAACGCCATATGCAGCCTTCAGCTCAACCTCAAAAGGTTGTCGAGCACCGAGTGCCACTTTATTGCATGTGACGCACATGCTTGTTAGGGCTGTGAGGCTAATCTCAGTCTTCTGTTTTTAGGAACGGTGTTACAGTCTTAAGCTATGCTGTGTAATGAGCTTTTATGCTGAAGAGGTTTGCATCCTGCTGACTGTGTATGTAAAACAACTTAATCTTTAGCAATTTCCCATTTACAACAGCAGATGTTTAAAGGTTTTAGTGCATTTTAGTGTTAGATCTTTATCTTAAAATTACACCTGTATGTTTGATCTGGACTGTAGTAGTAGGGCATCAGTTAATTTATTTGCTTATCTGTATATTTTGGAAAATGGCCCTTTGCAAATCCTGAGAATGATTGTGGTGTAACCTTTCTCACTAAAAGGTCTTCATTTAGAATTAAAGGATTATGAAATGTTTTATTGGTTTGTCGTTTTTCTAGTCCCTTGTGACAGTGTTGACACTGAGCTAGGCAAAGCTTTCATAAAGAAGCCTTGTCCATAACATTACCCCTGTTTTCTTTAAATGACCTCCTTCTCATTAATTATTCTTCAAATATTAAACTGCAAGCACAAAACTATTGTTTTGCTTATTGGTGCTGTGACACGTAAACTTTTCACTGGCAGAGCCTTTTACAAAAGTACGAAGAATCATCACAGTCAATACGGTGACTGTGACATCCACATCAGACGCACAATTCTTTGATTGAAATGAAAATATCTTCCAACCTCCTATCCTGATTAGGATTGTTGGGAGTCTGCAGCCTATCCCAAGTACCATAGGCCACAAGCCTGGGGAACAGCCTTGATGGGATCGCAGGGCATCAATACATACAAGGCAGTAGAACTCGATTTTAACACTCTTACATGTAAAATGCTCTTGTTTGCTATAATTAGGTATATTTCCATTAATAAATAAATAACGAAACAACTGTAAGGATTTGATACACACCCACTGTGCCAGTGATCAGTTGCTAGTTGAATCCCCAGGCTGGCACATCAATGCCACCACTGTGCCCTTCATCAAGGCCTTTAACCTCTGATTAGTACGGGGGCACGGCACGCTGCTGGCTGACCGTGACCCCGCACTGGTACAGGGGCACGGCACGCTGCTGGCTGACCATGACCCTGCACTGTGTTCCTTCAAGCTTGCTCTCACCCAAGACTGTGCAGAGACTTCTCAAGGTAAATTTGCATGACTGAAAAGGGATGCTTAGGACCTCAAAAGGGGGCTTTTTCAATTGCAAAATGGGAAGGTGCTCAGCCGCCCCCTCCACGTCCCTAATCTCACCTGCATATGTGTGTCACATGGAGAACAAGATGGCCAATAGACGATTTCCCCTTGGGGATTAATAAAGTATCTGTGTTCTGTTATTAGAAACACCATTCTAATACTGGGTAGGACTCATCTTTGCTCTCAGAACAGCCTGAATGTTTCATTGTATGAAGTCAGCAAGGAACTGGAGACATTGCTTACAGATTCTGGTCCATGTTGACATAATTTCATCATGTAATTGCTGCAGATTTGCTGACTGCGCAGTCATGCTGAGAATCTCCCATTCCACACCATTTCAAAGGTGCTCTTTTAGATTCAAATCTGGTGACTGAGGAAGCCAATGAAGCACAATTAACTCATTGTCATGTTCATGGAATCAGTTTGAGATGGCAAGTTATCCTGCCATGGATTCATGCTGCTTCCACCAAATTCAGACCAGCAGAAATTGAGATTCATCAGACCAGGTGACATTTTTCTGGTATTCAGCTGTGGTGAGCCTGTACATAGTGTGGTCTCAGTTTCCTGATCTTAGCTGACAGGAGAGGAACCCAGTGTAGTCTTTTGTAACTTATCCACCTCATGGATCAAAGTCTTGTGCATTCTGACATACTTCTCTGTTTACCGCTGTTCCAAAGAGTGGTTATTTGAGTCACTGTTGTCTTCTTGGTAGTTCAGACCAGTCTATGCATTCTCTTCTGAGCTCTCTCATCACAAATGAGTTTCTGCCCCCACAGCTGCCGCTCGTTGGATGTTTTTTGTACCATTCCGTGTAAACTCCAGAGGCTGTTGTGTATAAAAATCCCAGGAGATATAATCAAACCACTCTGTCTGGCACCAACAACCATGTCACTGTCAAAGTCACTTAGACTACACTGAACATCTGCCACACGATTGAACAATTAGATATGCATGAATGAGCAGCTGTAAAGTAATAAAGTATCATATACTTGAAAATTGACTTCTAACAGATTTGTCACCGAGTTTTATCAAATATAACTCATCAAAGTATTGAACTGATATGTGGAATTGACATAAATGTAATAAATATTTTTTTAAATGCAACAAATTTTCGTTGGCTTTACAGAATGTCGTTTAAAAGTGCCTTTAATTTCTACAATTTTCTGAATTGTTTTACTTACATACTTATTACTACGTAATTTAATTTAATTGTCTAAACAACAGATGGCGCTAGCCCAACACAAACCGTACAAGGTAATATAATTATAGGTTGAAAGCGTTATTCCTTTAGGTGAATCGACTGTTTTGAGTTGGTTCAATAAAAGATTCGTTGAGGAGTCTTTCATTGATTCGTTCATTTCCGACACGGTAGACCGCTGTTAGGGGTTCATCGTTGATCAAGGGTGTTGCTATTTTTATATCCGTAGTGGTTATTAGAATAGTACTTAAATTAATTGATTTTAATGTTAGGTTAGTCAAACACACCATATAGTTGTATATAATTAAAATAATTCCTATTTCAATATGTTATATTTTTCATAACGACACATCATATTTTCTACTTACTGTCCGTACATCACTACACCAGTGGGTGGCGAAAGAGATGGCCTATTGGCCGTGAGCGAATAAAATAATTAATCTCATTGATATAACTCAACGAAAAGAACGAACTGATCAACAAATCAGCGGAGCAACCGAGATCATTTTGTTCACTTAAAATATTAATTTTAAAAGAACCGATACAAGTCTAGATTAATTAGGGTCTTACACACTGAAAGCAAAACGGCAAAAGAACTTCAGTATTTATTTTACTTATTTGGCAGACGCCTTTTCCAACACGACATACAGTTTTGAGAAACTGAAAGCAATTGATTAAGGACTTCAACTGGCCCAAGACCCCAGTAGTGAAGCTGCCTTTAGGCTTTGGACCAGTGACCTTTCGATCACAGGCACGGAGTCCTCACACACATTTTGCCGTACGCCGCTCCCCAGCCTACGTGGGGAGACCCCAGTAGTTTTCCAGTCCGCATTCAATCATCCTGCGAGCTGCATATATCACATGTGAGCTGCTGCTACACGGTCGACCCATTGCCGTGGGGTTTCCTCCAGGTACTCCGTAACCCCCCCACCCACACACACACACACACACACACACTCACAATCCAAAATTAGAGCTACCAAACTGCCCGTGGGTGTGAATGGCGTGTGTGCCCCGCCATGGCCTCAGTTGTTCCCTGTCTTGATCTTATAGGCTCCGGGCCCCTCGCAACTCTCAATACTATAAACAGTTACAGAAAATGGATTGTAAATCTATACTTCATCTTTATTCATTTGATCCTCACGGTAAATTGAATTGCACTATCTTTCTTCTCCTACTGGTACACGCCGCATTTTCAGTGCAGTTTCCAATTTACTCTTAAACATTAACTATTGTGATACACGCAATTCATCATGAAGCCTACACGGACGCATTCATCAAAAAGTGGGCGGTATTACACTAATTCGGACCAATGAGCAAAAAGAACGGGGGAAAAACGCCATCAAAAGCCAATTAAAATCCTTATTCACATGGCCCCGCCCACGAGGGTCAATCAATGTCTATCCGCGGCAAGTCATATTTTTAGTAAACTAGTTGTAGCGGTTCGAGGCGAGAGTAAGTTACACGCGAAGCGTGGTCACAGCGATAGCGACGTCCTTGATGTGAGCTGTTTCATTATCAGTGAGTCCGTCCCACGCACATCCTTATCATCTGCCATCTGTGATTAAAATGAAGAATATGACTTTCAGAAAGCTAAAAAAATTTAGTTCAAATGACACGGACTGTGGAACTGCGCGCTCGGACAGCGGCGAGATCTACTTTTCTTCTTCAAAGTCGGACAGTTTAGTTATGGACCGGCCGACTAGTTCCTCAGATATTTACAACTACAAGACCCTCGCTTATTCTGGAGGAACGTTACCCCGGAATTATAGAAAGGTATTTCGAACATTTGTTTATTGTTGAATGTTTATTCAGATGAGTTTGCAACTTTTCTTGTTCTATTATAGTTAATAAGTGCCATCGTTAAAATTAGATGTCCAGAATACCGCGAACTGTATTAAATGGAGAATGTTCATTTAACATTTCGGACTTGTCTACTCCGTTAAACAGTAATTGCTGGAGTGCATAACAATGGCAGGCTACTGTTTTTTTAAACCACATCCTCGTTGCTAGAGGTGGCCAGTCGTTTATGGAAAACATTGTTTAGTGAGACCACTTCCTCCACACTAAATTACCAAGGCGACCAGCGTTTTGGTTTGACATTGACAGCCGTCAGCGGGTCCGGGCTTCACGCGCGTTCTGTCCCGCGCGCTGGATGCACGTGTGAAGCAGCGGCACGTGCAGCCAGTTATGATTATCGACGATGATCCCGTGGCGGATGCGGTTCGTCTGTATTTAAGATTCTATGACAGATATAATCTGTGCGAGAGCAAGTAACACTGCTGAACTTTTACATTTTTAATTTTACAGCTAAGCCTGGTTGGATTTTGTAAAGACGAGAAACGGTTGCAGCAGTGAATCCGGAGCAGGCTAAAGTCGATGTAATTTATAAAATCGCCTTTGAAACATGTGTTAATGTATGAAATTTGTGCCGATTTTACGTCAAAGGTGGACACGTCCAGCACGCACCTCTCGAATCATTTCTCACTTCGTATAAAACGAAGCGGTACCGCCGGGGTGTGAACTGAACGGTCAATAGTGCGATTTGCATGTAGAACAGCAACGCGTTGCATTTGCATGTAACTGCGTTTTTGCATTTACATTTTGGCAGGTGATTGGTGTGCGAACAGACGAGCAGTTGTTAAAGTCTATGACTGACTAATGACACGTCCGCAGTTAGGACATCTGTGGGTGATGTTACTTTGTAGATGCGTGTGTGTGGTCTGCTGGTAAATATTCTGATAAAAGTACACGAGGTTTATTTTCATTAAAAGGGTTTTTGAAGTTAAGTTAGTGCTACCACGGGCTTTTAACATTTATCTTTTAAGATTTTAAAATAAACTACAGGCCACGCACACATTCAGATTTGGGACAGGAAAGCGAATACCCGCTCCGTTCTTTCTGAATTCATTTTGCAGCTGTTTTAAATGAGACCAATATGTAGCCACTGCATTTTTTAATGAACACACAGCAATACTTACCGGTATTAGCCTGGGGTGACGTCAAATGGATTAACGTATGCACGCTACAGGCTGATTAAGATGCGGAGTTTCTGTTTAATGAGTGTAAATTTAGCAGACCAAGTTCCTGTTCTTTCACACGTCATGTTTTATTTTAAACTGTTTCTTGATGGTACCAAAACCACTATAGTGGTTCAGTTAATAAACGTAGAAAACTGTAATTATCAGGGTGCACTCAGGACAAATTCAGAGACCTTTTAGGTGTCTTTAAAATACGAGCAAAGGTTTGGGTGACACTTTGGAGTCCTGTGGTCTATGAAGAGGGCTGTCTCAGGAGCCCTGCTACCAGAGGTGGAAATTTCAGGTCCAGAAAGTAAAAATCCAGACCATGATTTTGTTTCAACCTTCCAGCTAGGTATAAAGAGCCACAGTCACAGAGCACTCATCTGGATTGTGGAAACAACATCTTGATCTGGATTTTTACTTTCTGAACCTGAAATTTCCACCTTTGCCTGCTACAGAGTGGACAGGGGCAGCTGTCCCATGCAGCGTCCTACACTTACTCCCCCAGTTGAGCCATAAGGCCACAAAAGACCATTGTGAGGGGGGCACACTCTCAATTTGCCCGCCCCCGTGGGACTCCAGAGGTATTTGGGAAATAAATGCAGTCATTCAAAGTGCTTTGTGGATAATTTTGTATGTGCAAGTAAGTAGAGAAAGGCAACATTTTATTATGCCTGGCTATGACACAAAGTTCACTTTCAGAGAACAACACTGGAAATCATTGAGGTGGAATTGGATTGAATTGGCTGGTTGTAAAAGAAAAAAAAAACGTCATAATCTGAATCATGTTGATTGGCAGTGGCGTTTCACTGGGCTCTTCTGTTATGTTCCTCATGGGTTTTCTATTGGGATGTCATGGTGATGCAGTGGTTAGCACTGTTGCCTCACACCTCTGGGACCCGGGTTCGAGTGTCCGCCTGGCTTACATGTGTGTGGAGTTTGCATGTTCTTCCCATGTCGTCGTGGGGTTTTCTCCGGGTACTCCGGTTTCCCCCCACAGTCCAAAGACATGCTGAGACTAATTTGAGTTACTAAAATTGTGCATGTGTGAGTGAATGGTGTGTGAGTCTGCCTTGCAATGGGCTGGCCCCCCATCCTGGGTTGTTCCCTGCCTCGTGCCTGTAGCTTCCAGGATAGGCTCCAGACCCCCCGCGACCCAGAAGGATAAGCCGTTTGGAAAATGGATGGATGGATGGGTTTTCTATTGGAAAGAAAGATTCAGTGTTTAAAATTGAGATTCCTGGGTCACAGTGTAGAAGGGAAAACTTAGTTTTCACGTGTGAGATGTCATGCGACAGGGACAGAAGGAGATGTCCCTGACGTGCCTCAAACTCCCATCCAGGGCACTTGTGTGACGTACC
Organism: Gnathonemus echidnorhynchus; assembly: GCA_026776725.1. Lineage (NCBI taxonomy): Eukaryota > Metazoa > Chordata > Actinopteri > Osteoglossiformes > Mormyridae > Gnathonemus > Gnathonemus echidnorhynchus. The sequence goes on from JAODJU010000108.1 coordinate 28,153,040, forward strand.
AGCAGCAGCCACCCCTGCTAACAGCCCCCTGCTTTGCTGCCCTGGCTCGTGTTTGGCTTGAACCATTTAACTACTACTATGTAAACAACATTCAGAGGTGTTAGTTGTAGGAGGTGTTGGGCGTAGGGGCGTGAGGCAGGTAGCACAGAGGTGCATTGTGCATTGAGTTTTTGTGTGCCTGTGGCACTAATGTGTGTCTTCTGTCCCCTGTAGGGGGCGCAGCACAAGTGGAAGCCTCAGAATCAGTCACCGGAGCAGTGCAGGTGAGCCTCCTCGTGTCTCTGCATGGCCCCTTCCTATACCCAGCCAGCCCGCTGCTCCTCACCATAACCAGGCCTAACCTAGGTCATGTCTAGGTTTTAAAAACGGGTCTGCAAGAACTCCAGCTGCACCAGCCTTTTCTGCTGAGACCCTCAGAGCAGTGTTTCCTAGCGCAGTACTGGGAGACCCCCAGAAAGTCAACGTTTTTCTGGACTGCCTGGCAGGGAGCTGGGAGGGAACAAAACGTGGACCATCTGGGGGTTCCTGAGGACCGGGCTGGGAAACATTGGCTTAGGGCACCAAGGAAAGATTCCTATAACGAACCAGACAATACAGTCTTCACCAAAAAGGTTAAGTGACGTGGTCTTTTAAATATAATAAACCAAAACACATTATGAAGTCCTGCGTGTCTGTTTTCAGTAACAGGACTTTGATCATTTCTCCTGACATGTTTGCAGTATCAGAATGAGATTGACAGTAATTGGACACCGCTACTGTTTTGTATGTTTCTTTGTTGTTTGATGGGGGATTTCTTTTCCTGTTGTGTTTGTGGTGACATAACTATTCATGAATTGTGGTGGCAAAGGAATTACCCTGAGAGGTATTTGCACAGATATATCATTGATGTCAGAGGCTTCTCTGTGCATGTGCCCCATGGGTCTTAGGTGCTGCCTTGTCTTGAAGAAACAATAGTGCAAGAACAACATATGCTGAGGGACACTCCCGTGTTTGGGTTGCAGCACAATGAGTGCCACGCGATGTTGTGTTGAAGCTAGTGGCGGATTATCCCCCCCCCAAGCAGGGTGTGTGGGGCAGGCTGCGTGTCTTTCGACTTTCACCTGGTTATTTTTCTGAGAGACTGGAACTTCTCCTGGAATGTGACAGCATGTGTTTTAGTTCCTTTATTGAAAAGTTGCCATTTATGCTCCTTTTGTTTCCTAATTTCATTCTATTCAAAGCTTGACCAATTTCCTAATGATGTATTAGGGTTGACTGGTTCATCGGTGACAGGTTTCTATAAATAGTAAATGGCGTGATGACAATGATTCATTTGTTTCTTTTCCAGTTTGATGTAATGAGTTATTTCTCACTTTCTGCAGAGGGAGACTCAGTGCTATCACCTCTGAGACATCATTGTTCTTTTGAGTATAACATCCTCATTCTTGAATCAGTCGTTCTGGGCACTAATATAATTGACCTGAGCCCAGGGGGCTTCACAGCACACCTGCAAAGACCTAACCCTGCCCTCAGTCATCAGATACTTCACCAGAACCAGGTCTTTGTCATAATAAGGTCAATTCAATACATTTAGAAGCTAATGCGTCACTTTCATTGCAGGAAAGTCATTACCCTGGAGAAAGGACAAGAGGAGAGTTTTGGATTTGAGATTCAGGTAAGAATGTTGCTTCATTAAAGCATGGCCAGGGGTGTTTGCAGACACATCCTTCAAGGACAAATAATCTTGTGAGGACAAAGTGTATGTTGTGGGGATATTCACCAATTTTCATGATTTTTTAAAATATTTTGGTTTATTATGTGAGTCATGTGAAATCCTGACTCGCAATGGTAGGCAAGTGTGTATGTGCGTGTGTGTGTGGGGACCACATGTTGGTTAAGGTTAGGGCTGGGTAGGGGTTAAGGTGCCTTAGTGTGAGTTGGGCTCGACCCACAACCTCTCTGCAACAAGTGACTTATTTCTCTCCATTTATTGAAAAAGCACATATGATGGCAACAATAACTGTCAGCATTATTGTGTCGTGGGATCGCAAAGCAGTGCTGCTGTACTGGCCAGATAGCTGCTTATTTTTAGGAACAAAGTGTCTCTAAGTAGTGTTTGAAGGGGACCCTTCCTTTCCTGCCCTGTCTGGGCTACAGGACGTGAGATCCGCTGCACACTCTGGAAAATGTATAACTTTCAGAATCCTGTCTCCTCCCTGTCCCTCCCCTTGATGTGGTCTTGGCAGTTTTCACCAGTGGCTTGCCAAGCTTCGTTTGCGGCCGTTTTTGTTTTGCCGTGTTTTGGACTTTCCCTTTATGTCAGTATCATTCTAGAGGGTGAGCTCATGAAATGTTCATTGTCATGCTGAGCTTTCATTAAAACACCAGTGTCCTCGATGACATTGCTTATTATACACACCTGCAGTGACTGGTGTCCGTGATCCGCAAAGGGAGAATAAATGAAACGGCTGTGGAAACTCAGCAAAGAATCTCAGTAGAGAACAACCCTGGAACACCATATAGCCCATATTCTATGGGCAGGGGGCATGTTTGTAAACACTAACATTTTAATGACATGGGCTGCACAAATGAGCAAGTGCTAGACAGGGAACTATAACTCCCCCCCACACGCACACACCCACACACACTCATACCCCTGCCGACAGAATGTCCTCCTGTCAGACGTGGTTGTGTTCCATTGTGTCATTGTCCTGTATATAGCTGACACACCCACCTGAATTTGCAAGGTGTCTTTTCGAAGTCTTTGCAGACCCACGGCGTTCTCTCAGCTCATTTGTCAACCTTCACATGGAAGGAAACTCTGACCATGGTAATGATAAATGTAGCTCGCAAACAGGAAGTCCTCTAGCAGTTAATGGAAGGATGCACCTCTTTCACCTGGCTTTTTTAAAAGACTCCATAACATAATTCAGGACATGTGTAATTCTTTATGCTGTTTTGAAGAAATGTGTCAGGAATTTTTGCTCATTTCCACACTAAAGCATAGATGTACAAATCGATAAGGCCAAGCCAAAGTTACATTGTACTGATTATTTCTCGGACGATTACAGGTAATTTTAGATTTTAATTCTTTTTGGAGATGGGAAATAGCATAGTGGCTGGCTCACACAGAGCTAAAAAGGGGCAGGACATTGTGCATCAAAGCTGCCCCCCCATTAAAAATATATAACCTAAAGTTTGAAAATATGTGAATGACAAAACTGGAGAGAGCAGTAAACCACATCAGTGTGTTTGCGAGTAGTCTTACGGCTTAATAATGAAAAGTTTCACTGGCGTTGTTTGCGTGACCACATTCCTTGCATTTGCTATATTTTTCTCGTGTTTTCTAAGCTGACAAAACCTCACTTCCGGCCTGCTTCCAGTTAGAAGGATTTAGGAACACCCAAGATTGTATTTCCTTTCGCCAAATCGCACACGTCTGCTGCGACATTCTTTCTATAGACCATCATATGATCCTGTTTCCAAATGCCCCTGAGTGACCTCCTCTGAGAGAGGGTGGGGCTCAGGCAGGTCCTGTTTTTCATGTTTTTCAGCCCCCATCCAGCAAGTCTTGTGTCAAATATGTAGTTTGATCCTAACCAAGAGCTCACATCTGTTGATCTTGGGTGTAACGTGCTCTTGTGCTGCTAAACAGATAGGGCTGTGCCAACACGAGCCCTTCAGGTTTGTGTTTGGGTGTCTGGTGGTGGAGGTTGAAGGAGCTGATTCCTATGTTTTCCACTTTCAGACCTACGGCCTGCATCATCAGGATGAGAACTCCGTGGAGATGTGCACATTCATCTGCAAGGTGCACGAGGACAGTCCTGCCCAGCGGGCTGGCCTCAGAGTTGGTAAGACACAGGGGTCCCCAACTATTTGCTGATGGGGGGGACAGTTCAAAACTAGTGCTCTTGCACTTCTGGACCTGCTGACTTCATCGTACTGAATGTTTTTAGTCTCTTGTTCAGAAGTTGGGGGGGGGAGGAGTGACTTAGGACATACTTGCTGAGCTAGATCATGAACAATTAGCCTCATTGTATTCTGGATACCTTGCAGCTACACAGTTTACATAACTACACTTTAGTTGAATGGCATTACTGAGCATCCGATGGCAATGAGATCAAGCCACACGCAGCATGTAAGGTACAACTGACAGACAGATACCATGTATCACCGAAGATCTATCCACAGAAACCAGCCACCTTCAGACAGAAGCTGCTGTCTGTCAGCAGAGTGTGCTGCCCTTTTTGAGATAACGTACACTGTACACTAACATGCACTATCCAAACTAGTTTCTGCCGTTGGCGAAACGATGAAAATGAGGATTGTGACTCAGATTTTGCTGAAATAGTTGTTTTTCAAACTTTCCTGATTGCCTCTTCTGTTGGAGAAAACAGCAGGCATGACTGATAGGGGACTTGGAGTGAAAAAGGGTGACCGTAATTTGCATCGAAACACGTGCCTTATTTAAATCTGCTTCCTGTAACTGCTACCTGAGTCTCTTTATCTGCCAGTTACATGTCAGCATATGAAAAAACATTAACATCTTAAACAAATAGGCCTATTGACTCCACCAGGATGGCTTCAATGAGTGTCTGCACAGCAAATTTGTTTTAATGCTCAACACGTCACTGGATCTGTTTGACGCAGTTAATTGATGTGTTTGCTTCTCATTTGCCTTTGTGATGTGCTGCTTTTGCCTGCCTTTAGAAACATTCTGCGTATGTAAGATACAGTCCACTTACAGACCACTGAAACATTCACTTTGAGACCAGCTGTGCCTCCTAATTTAATTAAACGGACTCTATACAAGTCCTTTAGAGATTTTATTGGTTGCTTTATTCTTTTATGACCCATTACTTTATTCTGTCCAAATTAAAACTTATTTCCAGTTTTATTATGGCTGGTACCCTTTCCTATTTTTCTTTATTGCATAATGAAATTAATTAAAATGGAAATAATATAGCCTGTGTTATTAAATGTGGTAAATTTCACTTTTCCTCAATTTGACAGCAGAGTGGAGAGTATTTTAGAATTGAAACCTTCCAGTTTGAGCAATGAATGAAATGCTCATACCCTTTGGCGGCAGGCAGATGGAGCCTGGTTTTCCATCTCTCTCTATCTCTCTCCATCTCTCCCTCCATCTTTCCCTCCATCTCTCTCTCTCTGCATCTGTCATGCATTTGTCAGTTTCACTTCCTGCATTCTTTGCGTGCTTTTTATTTCATTGTGCTCTGTTATGAAACAACATGGCCTCGTTTTGTTCTTGTGCCAAGAAGAAAGCATAGAATTCCAGAAAGGGGAGATCGCTTTTTAATTTCAATAAGTAGTCAAAGTGTTTAGTTATATGGTCCTGATGTCATGAGACTACACCTAAAACTGAGGCACACAAAATATACTGGCTAATTGAGCAGCATAGTCTGTGATCTTTGCATTCGTTTTTGGGGTGTATGAGCAGGAAGAGGCTAATAGTGGCCGAGTACAGCCTGGTACTCTATATAAACCACAGGGGTCTGGAAGAGAGGCTAATGGCGATTGAGTACAGCCTGTTACCCTATAAACCACAGGAATCTTGAAGACAGGCTAATGGTGATCAAGTACAGCCTGTTACTCTATAAACCTCAGGGATCTGGAAGAGAGGCTAATGGTGATCGATTACAGCTGGTCACTCTATAAACCACAGGGGTCCGGAAGAGAGGCTAATGGCAATTGAGTACAGCCTGTTACCCTATAAACCACAGGAATCTTGAAGACAGGCTAATGGTGATCAAGTACAGCCTGTTACTCTATAAACCTCAGGGATCTGGAAGAGAGGCTAATGGTGATCGATTACAGCTGGTCACTCTATAAACCACAGGGGTCCGGAAGAGAGGCTAATGGTGATCGAGTACAGCCGGTCACTATAAAACACATTGGTCTGGAAGAGAAGCTAATGGTGATCGGATACAGCCTGTTACTCTATAAACCTCAGGGATCTGGAAGAGAGGCTAATGGTGATCGAGTACAGCCGGTCACTCTATAAACCACAGGGGTCTGGAAGAGAGGCTAATGGTGATCGAGTACAGCCTGTTACTCTATAAACCACAGGGGTCCGGAAGAGAGGCTAATGGTGATCGAGTACAGCCTGTTACTCTATAGACCACAGGGGTCCGGAAGAGAGGCTAATGGTGATCAAGTGCAGCCGGTCACTCTATAGACCACAGGGGTCCGGAAGAGAGGCTAATGGTGATCGAGTACAGCCTGTTACTCTATAAACCACAGGGATCTGGAAGAGAGGCTAATGGTGATCGAGTACAGCCTGTTACTCTATAGACCACAGGGGTCTCAAAATGAGGAAAACCATTAGTACCGGATCTGGAACTGTCTGTGGCTAGCAGTGAATGGTGGGCACTGGGAAAGCATGAGATCATGAACGTCTGTTTTTCCAGCTTGTCTTCATTTGTGGTTTGCTACCCCTAGGGGATACCATAGCAAGTGTGAACGAGTCCAGCGTGGATAGATGCCGGCACAAAGACATTGTTCAGCTCATCAGGTCGTCTGGTAACTGCGTCAGGTGAGTGACCCGAGTACCTGGAATTAGGGGCGGGTGATCAGCCCCCTTTTTCACTTTGTTTATGAGACTTTTGCTATAGCTTTGGGGCCACCGTAGTCAGATGAGGTTTGTGAGCAGGCAGAATTAATTTTCCAGTTAATCTAGCAGATGCCCTTTCTGCCCAACATGCTGGAATGATTACAAACACACTTTTTCTCCTATTTATTTTCTCAGTCAGTGACTGTACCCAAGAATACCTCTGATCTCTGGAAAGAGCATAGTCTGTTTCCTGCTCTCTCAGCGCCACGCCATCCGGGGCAGTCACTCGTCTTGTTTTGTGGAACAAACAGTCACCCCCCCCCCCCCCTCCAGGGACACATTTGTAAATTGTGTACGTTGTTCCAGTATTTCCCAAGACCAGCTGGTATGGCTGTGCTTATCCACATGCCGGTGCCCCAGTCAAGCAAGAGAGTTTAAAGGCAAACCAGTTGTCAGCTGCAGATTGAGTCTACAGATGCTCCTTTTTTGTCACATGGAAGCGACACAGGGGATGAGTGTGTCCATAAATTATATAGCACTACCGCTAAAGCTGATTAGCCTTTTGAAAAAGTGAGCAGTGCCTGGCTCAAAATGTTAGCATATGGATGGTGAGGGGGTGCTTCTGCCAAAACCCCTAATTTCGTGAATTCTTAAGATCACACGTCATGTGCCGGGATCCCACACAAAGAGAGCCTTTGTAACGTGGCCCCTGAGGTCAGCAGAATGCCCCCCCACCCCCGCCACCCATGACAGGTTCCACTGCCACAGGCAGCTCAGCCAAAGGCCGGCGTGCCGCGCTGCTCTCAGAATGCCACTCAGTGTTCACCCCATGTATCCCGGCTTCCACAGGCTGGAGACTGTGTACAGTGACGCCATTCGGAAAGCGGAGCTGGAGGCTCGGCTGCAGTACCTGAAGGTAGGACACCCCCCGCCACTCCCTGCACAGGCCTGGGCCACAACTGCCCACACTGAAGCGAGGGATTCAGCTCTCCTTTGGAGTTGTGTGGGGCCCCATTTCGGCGAGCTCGCATGCAAGGCCAACCGCCTAACATGCTGATTTCCTCATGTCACACACTGTAAATAAACCCTGCAGTGGGACTTCACTCCGACAGCACAGAACATGCTCACTACTATGGCCTGCGGCTGCACACGCAGCATCTTTGGAAGGGAAGGGGTCACGCGTCTTCACAGAAACCTTGTCTGTTTCCTGTTTTCTGGCCCGTTGGCACGCATTGTGTGTGGGCAGCTCTCTCGTGGACACTGCCCAGTGATAAACAAACAGCTCTGCAGAGGGGAAAGGGATCCTCGGTCTGACTGGTTGTCTTTTTTTGCCCTTATCAGCAAAGCCTGCATGAAAAATGGGATGAATACCGGTCCCTGATGATACAGGAACAGAGGCTGGCGCACGGTGAGTTCTTAATTTTTTTGTTGTGTTTTGAGAGACTTTTGGGCCAGGCCTGTGCGGGTCCCCCTAGAGGTCACGCTCTCATACTGCGACCTCCGGTTTCAATCAGGCCTCATGATGAGCGACGCCGCCATGTACGAGTCACTGGAGTCGGTCAGGGCCCTGGTGTACAGTAGCCTGGGAGCCTCCAGCCCCGCCTCTCTGCGTGCCGTCCGCTGCATGAGCAGTGCCAGCAGCAGCGCCAGCCAGCTGAGCGGCACCACGGAAGATGACGCGCTTTACCAGACCTGCCTGTACCCAGGGGAGCAGTCAACCAGCATCAACAATACTGCTGCAGGCTCCGGCTCTGCCCAGGAGGAAGATGGAGGGAGGGAGCAGCTGGGAAACAGACCCCTGCACCGCTGCACCTCTGTGGCCTCCAGCCTTCTCTCCACCACCAAGAGCCAGCTGACCCGCAGCGCCAGCACCCGCAGCTACCTGCGAGGGGCTCCTCCGCTGGCTGGGGAAAGGCCGACCGGATCCGCCTCCCTGCCACGGAAACCCAAGCAGATGAGCTTCAGGAGGCGTCTGCTAAAGTTTATCCCGGGACTCAATCGAGCCCTAGAAGAAGAGGAGAGCAAGCTGTGACAGCCACACCAAAGAGGGCGCCAGAGAGCCCGAACCCTGTACATAGCGCTGTTCAGGTTTCGTTAGGGTCGTTTTAACTTATTTATTTATTTTGTTATTTGTACAGATTTTTTTAACAAAGGTTTGTGACATTGACTTTTTTCAATCTGTGAGCTAAACAATTCCTTGCCAACTTCCAAAGACTATCCTTATGTCCACTTTGTATTGATATTTTTCATAAATGCATTTTTTTATTTATTTATGAAATGCAACTTCTTTTTCAGTGGACCCTTTTTGCATCTTAAAAAAAATTAAAAATTGGCAATGTCTGTTTTGTATGGTAGTTTCTTTTCATTTTCCTTTTGCCCACATGACTCCTCTCCTTTTGTTGAAACTGGCAGTGTTTTCAATTATCGGGCACATGGGGTGGGGGGCACATTGGGTGGGGTGGGGTGAGCACCTGCCCGTTTTACCCGAACTATTTAAAGTACCCCCAAAGTACAGAGTCCCCCTTTCAGGTTTATGCTCCTCAAAAAGCCCATGCCACAGTGCTGTTAATTCCCTGGGGGGGGGGGGGGTTTTAAATAAATGAAAACAGA